>JAUCBL010000029.1:1892500-1993315 GCA_033807585.1 Hydrophis major
GGTGGCATGTTTCACTTCTGATGGCCATAAGAAACCACGTTTTCTGCATTCTGCAAGCAGGCCAATGACTGAGGGTCTCTTCAGGGGTCTCTGTTGTTTCTCAAAATGGAGGCAACGCTTGGAGAGAGGTTGGTCTGCATGAGTGTTTTTCAAACTTGAAGAGGAATGGACTTCAACCCCCAGAGTTCCCCACCCAATAATGCATGGACTTCATCATGCTGGGCAGGGAATTCTGGGAATTAAAGTTCCTTCATTTTCAAGTTCCAAGTTTGGAAAATTCTGGTCTACCTTTTTCCCTTAGATGAGGAGTTAAAGCCCTGCACCAAGACTTGGCTAACTCACAGGTTGCTCAATCTGTTTTCTTTCTTTCTCTGTGTCTCCCTCCCTCCCTCTCCCACTCTCCCTCCCAGGTAACCCCAAACCCCCCTCTGAAGACCCGGCCCTGCATGGCTTCTTCCTGACAGGAGCCTCTCCTGAAAAGACACGGAGCCCAAGTGAGGCTGGAGAATCCTCGGGGCTGCGTCCCCCCCAGCATTCAACCAGGGACTCAAACCAGGTTAGTCTCTTCCCAGAAATGGGGGCCTCCCTCAAATCCTTTCCTCTTTCCTAGCCCTCCCTATGGATCTTGGCTTTGCTTTCCCCCAAGTGCCCCATGTATGAAAAAAGGTGGCAGTGGAACATGGGACTTGGGCTTCCCTCTTCCCAGGACTTGCCTGGCCTCTACATCGGAAAAAGAGGCAGGGGAACTATTTGGATTTTGGCACTAAATAGGCATAATAAAACGCTGAAGTTGAACGTGTTAAAAAGAAAGAATAGCTAATAACTGGAATTAATGAAATTAATGAAAGTTTAAAAAGGGAAAAAGGGAAAAGAAAGGGTGGAACGTGGAAACAGAACTGAGCCCGCCACTTAATGGCAAAGGGAAAATTTCAGTGACTCTTTGAAAAGTGCTTGGTCTTTTTAAAATTGGAATTTGAAAGGAAATAAAAGGAATTCCATTATAATAAAATAAAAACCCTGAAAAGTGAAACACTAGAATATTACAAGGGAAAAAAGATATATGAAGAAATTGCCCTGGGATTATTTGGTGACTTTGGGAAAAAGTTGGAAAAGAAATCAACAGAAGGAACCTGGAAAGATTTACGGACACTGACTGTTGAAAAGATGCTGGTTGCAATAAACTACAAGACAATTGGTTTGGACATAAATATTAAAGAAAGGAAAATAAAAGAAGTAATGTACAAAATGTGAGAAATGTGTGTGGAAATAAAATTGGAACAACAAAATAGGAAGGAAAAGATTAAAGAAAGCTTGGAAATGTACAGTATTAATGTACTACAAAAATTAGAAATGGCAATGCAGATTAAAGAAGAAGAAAGAGAAACAGAGGGGAGGAGTGAAATAAAGAGGAAACCAGCCTTAAAGAACAAGTGGAACAACATTAAAACAGGAAAAAAAGAATTAGTTAAAAATGTGAGGTTTGATGTGATAATTAAAGGGGGAATTGTTTGGAAAATTAAACAAAGGAAACAGCAGAAGAGGGAATTATAGAGGAGAAATCAAGAGAGGGAGGGGGATAAAATAAATAATTGGAATAAGAAATGGAAAGAAATTATAAAGGAAAAAAGGGGAATTAAGACAAAGGACCAGAAAATGATGGGAAGTAGAAAGCAAATAACAATGAAAAGAAATTATATAGTCAGGAGAATGAGAGACAATGGGTAGAAGAAGAACAGAAAGGGGGATTCTGCAAGGTAACATGTCGTGATATATAAGAACATAGATTTAAAAATGGAAAAGAATGGAACTGATATTTTTCCTTTAAGGATTATCGTTAAACCAGATATAGATTTAATTGAAATAGATATGGAAAGGAGAATTTATTGTAAGAATATTAATTTATATTTAATAAAGCAGTGAATAAAGTTAAAATGAGATGAGAATTGTTATGGAAAGACTATTATCAGTTTGTAAAATTAATTGAATATTTTTGAAATAGATCTGTCTCTTCTGCTTTTCGCCTGAGATCTGTTTCCTCTGCTCTTAGCCTGAGATCTGTCTCTTCTGCTCTTAGCCTGAGATCTTTCTCCTCTGCTCTTCGCCTGAGATCTGTCTCTTCTGCTCTTAGCCTGTGATCTGTCACTTCTGCTCTTAGCCTGAGATCTGTCTCCTCTACTCTTCGCCTGAGACCTGTCTCCTCTGCTCTTAGCCTGAGATCTGTCTCCTCTGCTCTTCGCCTGAGATCTGTCTCCTCTGCTCTTCACCTGAGATCTGTCTCCTCTGCTCTTAGCCTGAGATCTGTCTCTTCTGCTCTTAGCCTGAGATCTGTCTCTTCTGCTCTTAGCCTGAGATCTGTCTCCCCTGCTCTTAGCCTGAGATGTGTCTCTTCTGCTCTTCGCCTGAGATCTGTCTCTTCTGCTCTTAGCCTGAGATCTGTCTCTTCTGCTCTTAGCCTGAGATCTGTCTCCTCAGCTCTTAGACTGAGATCTGTCTCTTCTGCTCTTCACCTGAGATCTGTCTCCTCTGCTCTTCACCTGAGATCTGTCTCCTCTGCTCTTAGCCTGAGATCTGTCTCTTCTGCTCTTCACCTGAGATCTGTCACCTCTGCTCTTAGCCTGAGATCTGTCTCTTCTGCTCTTAGCCTGAGATCTGTCTCTTCTGCTCTTAGCCTGAGATCTGTCTCCCCTGCTCTTAGCCTGAGATGTGTCTCTTCTGCTCTTCGCCTGAGATCTGTCTCTTCTGCTCTTAGCCTGAGATCTGTCTCTTCTGCTCTTAGCCTGAGATCTGTTTCCTCTGCTCTTAGCCTGAGATCTGTCTCTTCTGCTCTTAGCCTGAGATCTTTCTCCTCTGCTCTTCGCCTGAGATCTGTCTCTTCTGCTCTTAGCCTGTGATCTGTCACTTCTGCTCTTAGCCTGAGATCTGTCTCCTCTACTCTTCGCCTGAGACCTGTCTCCTCTGCTCTTAGCCTGAGATCTGTCTCCTCTGCTCTTCGCCTGAGATCTGTCTCCTCTGCTCTTCACCTGAGATCTGTCTCCTCTGCTCTTAGCCTGAGATCTGTCTCTTCTGCTCTTAGCCTGAGATCTGTCTCTTCTGCTCTTAGCCTGAGATCTGTCTCCCCTGCTCTTAGCCTGAGATGTGTCTCTTCTGCTCTTCGCCTGAGATCTGTCTCTTCTGCTCTTAGCCTGAGATCTGTCTCTTCTGCTCTTAGCCTGAGATCTGTCTCCTCAGCTCTTAGACTGAGATCTGTCTCTTCTGCTCTTCACCTGAGATCTGTCTCCTCTGCTCTTCACCTGAGATCTGTCTCCTCTGCTCTTAGCCTGAGATCTGTCTCTTCTGCTCTTCACCTGAGATCTGTCACCTCTGCTCTTAGCCTGAGATCTGTCTCTTCTGCTCTTAGCCTGAGATCTGTCTCCCCTGCTCTTAGCCTGAGATGTGTCTCTTCTGCTCTTCACCTGAGATCTGTCTCCTCTGCTCTTCACCTGAGATCTGTCTCCTCTGCTCTTCGCCTGAGATCTGTCTCCTCTGCTCTTCACCTGAGATCTGTCTCCTCTGCTCTTAGCCTGAGATCTGTCTCTTCTGCTCTTAGCCTGAGATCTGTCTCTTCTGCTCTTAGCCTGAGATCTGTCTCCCCTGCCCTTAGCCTGAGATGTGTCTCTTCTGCTCTTCACCTGAGATCTGTCTCTTCTGCTCTTAGCCTGAGATCTGTCTCTTCTGCTCTTAGCCTGAGATCTGTCTCCTCTGCTCTTAGCCTGAGATCTTGTCTCTTCTCTTCGCCTGAGATCTGTCTCTTCTGCTCTTCGCCTGAGATCTGTCTCCTCTGCTCTAAGCCTGAGATCTGTCTCTTCTGCTCTTAGCCTGAGATCTGTCTCCTCTACTCTTTGCCTGAAACCTGTCTCCTCTGCTCTTCGCCTGAGATCTGTCTCCTCTACCATTAGCCTGAGATCTGTCTCTTCTGCTCTTAGCCTGAGATCTGTCTCCTCTGCTCTTAGCCTGAGATCTGTCTCTTCTTCTCTTAGCCTGGGATCTGTCTCCTCTGCTCTTAGCCTGAGATCTGTCTCTTCTGCTCTTAGCCTGAGATCTGTCTCTTCTGCTCTTAGCCTGAGATCTGTCTCTTCTGCTCTTCGCCTGAGATCTGTCTCTTCTGCTTTTAGCCTGAGATCTGTCTCTTCTGCTCTTAGCCAGAGATCTGTCTCCTCTGCTCTTAGACTGAGATCTGTCTCTTCTGCTCTTCACCTGAGATCTGTCTCCTCTGCTCTTCACCTGAGATCTGTCTCCTCTGCTCTTAGCCTGAGATCTGTCTCTTCTGCTCTTCACCTGAGATCTGTCTCCTCTGCTCTTAGCCTGAGATCTGTCTCTTCTGCTCTTAGCCTGAGATCTGTCTCCCCTGCTCTTAGCCTGAGATGTGTCTCTTCTGCTCTTCGCCTGAGATCTGTCTCTTCTGCTCTTAGCCTGAGATCTGTCTCTTCTGCTCTTAGCCTGAGATCTGTCTCCTCTGCTCTTCACCTGAGATCTGTCTCTGCTCTTCGCCTGAGATCTGTCTCCTCTGCTCTTCACCTGAGATCTTTCTCTTCTGCTCTTCACCTATCTGTCTCTGCTCTTAGCCTGAGATCTGTCTCTTCTGCTCTTCGCCTGAGATCTGTCTCTTCTCTTAGCCTGAGATCTGTCTCCTCTGCTCTTAGCCTGAGATCTGTCTCTTCTGCTCTTAGCCTGTGATCTGTCTCTTCTGCTCTTAGACTGAGATCTGTCTCCTCTACTCTTCGCTTGAGACCTGTCTCCTTTGCTCTTAGCCTGAGATCTGTCTCCTCTACTCTTCGCCTGAGATCTGTCTCTTCTGCTCTTCGCCTGAGATCTGTCTCTTCTCTTAGCCTGAGATCTGTCTCCTCTGCTCTTAGCCTGAGATCTGTCTCTTCTGCTCTTAGCCTGAGATCTGTCTCTTCTGCTCTTAGCCTGAGATCTGTCTCCTCTACTCTTCGCTTGAGACCTGTCTCCTTTGCTCTCAGCCTGAGATCTGTCTCCTCTACTCTTCACCTGAGATCTGTCTCCTCTGCTCTTAGCCTGAGATCTGTCTCCTCTGCTCTTAGCCTGAGATCTGTCTCTTCTGCTCTTAGCCTGATATCTGTCCCTTCTGCTCTTAGCCTGAGATCTGTCTCCTCTGCTCTTAGCCTGAGATCTGTCTCTTCTGCTCTTAGCCTGAGATCTGTCTTTTCTGCTCTTCGCCTGAGATCAGTCTCTTCTGCTCTTAGCCTGAGATCTGTCTCTAATGCTCTTCGCCTGAGATCTGTCTCTTCTGCTCTTCGCCTGAGATCTTTCTCTTCTTCTCTTCACCTGAGATCTGTCTCTTCTGCTCTTAGCCTGAGATCTGTTTCCTCTGCTCTTCGCCTGAGATCTGTCTCTTCTGCTCTTCACCTGAGATCTCTCTTCTGCTCTTAGCCTGAGATCTGTCTCTTCTGCTCTTAGCCTGAGATCTGTCTCTTCTGCTCTTAGCCTGAGATCTGTCTCCTCTACCATTAGCCTGAGATCTGTCTCTTCTGCTCTTAGCCTGAGATCTGTCTCCTCTGCTCTTAGCCTGAGATCTGTCTCTTCTGCTCTTCACCTGAGATCTGTCTCCTCTGCTCTTAGCCTGAGATCTGTCTCTTCTGCTCTTAGCCTGAGATCTGTCTCCCCTGCTCTTAGCCTGAGATGTGTCTCTTCTGCTCTTCGCCTGAGATCTGTCTCTTCTGCTCTTAGCCTGAGATCTGTCTCCTCTGCTCTTCACCTGAGATCTGTCTCTGCTCTTCGCCTGAGATCTGTCTCCTCTGCTCTTCACTTGAGATCTTTCTCTTCTGCTCTTCACCTATCTGTCTCTGCTCTTAGCCTGAGATCTGTCTCTTCTGCTCTTCGCCTGATATCTGTCTCTTCTCTTAGCCTGAGATCTGTCTCCTCTGCTCTTAGCCTGAGATCTGTCTCTTCTGCTCTTCACCTGAGATCTGTCTCTTCTGCTCTTAGCCTGAGATCTGTTTCCTCTGCTCTTAGCCTGAGATCTGTCTCTTCTGCTCTTAGCCTGAGATCTGTCTCTTCTGCTCTTAGCCTGAGATCTGTCTCCTCTACCATTAGCCTGAGATCTGTCTCTTCTGCTCTTAGCCTGAGATCTGTCTCCTCTGCTCTTAGCCTGAGATCTGCCTCTTCTTCTCTTAGCCTGAGATCTGTCTCTTCTGCTCTTAGCCTGAGATCTGTCTCTTCTGCTCTTCGCCTGAGATTTGTCTCTTCTGCTCTTAGCCTGAGATCTGTCTCCTCTGCTCTTCACCTGAGATCTGTCTCCTCTGCTCTTAGCCTGAGATCTGTCTCTTCCGCTCTTAGCCTGAGATCTGTCTCTTCTGCTCTTAGCCTGAGATCTGTCTCCTCTGCTCTTCACCTGAGATCTGTCTCCTCTGCTCTTAGCCTGAGATGTGTCTCTTCTGCTCTTCGCCTGAGATCTGTCTCTTCTGCTCTTAGCCTGAGATCTGTCTCTTCTGCTCTTCACCTGAGATCTGTCTCCTCTGCTCTTCACCTGAGATCTGTCTCCTCTGCTCTTCGCCTGAGATCTGTCTCCTCTGCTCTTCACCTGAGATCTGTCTCCTCTGCTCTTAGCCTGAGATCTGTCTCTTCTGCTCTTAGCCTGAGATCTGTCTCCCCTGCTCTTAGCCTGAGATGTGTCTCTTCTGCTCTTCGCCTGAGATCTGTCTCTTCTGCTCTTAGCCTGAGATCTGTCTCTTCTGCTCTTAGCCTGAGATCTGTCTCCTCTGCTCTTAGCCTGAGATCTTGTCTCTTCTCTTCGCCTGAGATCTGTCTCTTCTGCTCTTCGCCTGAGATCTGTCTCCTCTGCTCTAAGCCTGAGATCTGTCTCTTCTGCTCTTAGCCTGAGATCTGTCTCCTCTGCTCTTAGCCTGAGATCTGTCTCTTCTGCTCTTAGCCTGAGATCTGTCTCTTCTTCTCTTAGCCTGGGATCTGTCTCCTCTGCTCTTAGCCTGAGATCTGTCTCTTCTGCTCTTAGCCTGAGATCTGTCTCTTCTTCTCTTAGCCTGGGATCTGTCTCCTCTGCTCTTAGCCTGAAACCTGTCTCCTCTGCTCTTCGCCTGAGATCTGTCTCCTCTACCATTAGCCTGAGATCTGTCTCTTCTGCTCTTAGCCTGAGATCTGTCTCCTCTGCTCTTAGCCTGAGATCTGTCTCTTCTTCTCTTAGCCTGGGATCTGTCTCCTCTGCTCTTAGCCTGAGATCTGTCTCTTCTGCTCTTAGCCTGAGATCTGTCTCTTCTGCTCTTAGCCTGAGATCTGTCTCCTGCTCTTCGCCTGAGATCTGTCTCTTCTGCTCTTAGCCTGAGATCTGTCTCTTCTGCTCTTAGCCTGAGATCTGTCACCTCTGCTCTTAGACTGAGATCTGTCTCTTCTGCTCTTCACCTGAGATCTGTCTCCTCTGCTCTTCACCTGAGATCTGTCTCCTCTGCTCTTAGCCTGAGATCTGTCTCTTCTGCTCTTCACCTGAGATCTGTCTCCTCTGCTCTTAGCCTGAGATCTGTCTCTTCTGCTCTTAGCCTGAGATCTGTCTCCCCTGCTCTTAGCCTGAGATGTGTCTCTTCTGCTCTTCGCCTGAGATCTGTCTCTTCTGCTCTTAGCCTGAGATCTGTCTCTTCTGCTCTTAGCCTGAGATCTGTCTCCTCTGCTCTTCACCTGAGATCTGTCTCTGCTCTTCGCCTGAGATCTGTCTCCTCTGCTCTTCACCTGAGATCTTTCTCTTCTGCTCTTCACCTATCTGTTTCTTCTCTTAGCCTGAGATCTGTCTCCTCTGCTCTTAGCCTGAGATCTGTCTATTCTGCTCTTAGCCTGAGATCTGTCTCTTCTGCTCTTAGCCTGAGATCTGTCTCCTCTACTCTTCGCTTGAGACCTGTCTCCTTTGCTCTTAGCCTGAGATCTGTCTCCTCTACTCTTTGCCTGAGATCTGTCTCTTCTGCTCTTCGCCTGAGATCTGTCTCTTCTCTTAGCCTGAGATCTGTCTCCTCTGCTCTTAGCCTGAGATCTGTCTCTTCTGCTCTTAGCCTGAGATCTGTCTCTTCTGCTCTTAGCCTGAGATCTGTCTCCTCTACTCTTCGTTTGAGACCTGTCTCCTTTGCTCTTAGCCTGAGATCTGTCTCCTCTACTCTTCGCCTGAGATCTGTCTCCTCTGCTCTTAGCCTGAGATCTGTCTCCTCTGCTCTTAGCCTGAGATCTGTCTCTTCTGCTCTTAGCCTGATATCTGTCCCTTCTGCTCTTAGCCTGAGATCTGTCTCCTCTGCTCTTAGCCTGAGATCTGTCTCTTCTGCTCTTAGCCTGAGATCTGTCTTTTCTGCTCTTCGCCTGAGATCAGTCTCTTCTGCTCTTAGCCTGAGATCTGTCTCTTCTGCTCTTCGCCTGATATCTGTCTCTTCTTCTCTTCACCTGAGATCTGTCTCTTCTGCTCTTAGCCTGAGATCTGTTTCGTCTGCTCTTCGCCTGAGATCTGTCTCTTCTGCTCTTCACCTGAGATCTGTCTCTTCTGCTCTTAGCCTGAGATCTGTTTCCTCTGCTCTTAGCCTGAGATCTGTCTCTTCTGCTCTTAGCCTGAGATCTGTCTCCTCTGCTCTTAGCCTGATATCTGTCCCTTCTGCTCTTAGCCTGAGATCTGTCTCTACTGCTCTTCACCTGAAATCTGTCTCCTCTGCTCTTAACCTGATATCAGTCTCTTCTGCTCTTAGCCTGAGATCTGTCTCTTCTGCTCTTCGCCTGAGATCTGTCTCTTCTGCTCTTCACCTGAGATCTGTCTCTTCTGCTCTTCACCTGAGATCTGTCTCTTCTGCTCTTAGCCTGAGATCTGTTTCCTCTGCTCTTCGCCTGAGATCTGTCTCTTCTGCTCTTCACCTGAGATCTGTCTCTTCTGCTCTTAGCCTGAGATCTGTTTCCTCTGCTCTTAGCCTGAGATCTGTCTCTTCTGCTCTTAGCCTGAGATCTGTCCCCTCTGCTCAGCCTGAGATCTGTCTCTTCTGCTCTTCACCTGAGATCTGTCTCCTCTGCTCTTCGCCTGAGATCTGTCTCTTCTGCTCTTTGCCTGAGATCTGTCTCTTCTGGTCTTAGCCTGAGATCTGTCTCTTCTGCTCTTAGCCTGAGATCTGTCTCCTCTGCTCTTCCCCTGAGATCTCTCTTCTGCTCTTCGCCTGAGATCTGTCTCCTCTGCTCTTCGCCTGAGATCTGTCTCCTCTGCTCTTAGCCTGATATCTGTCCCTTCTGCTCTTAGCCTGAGATCTGTCTCCGCTGCTCTTAGCCTGAGATCTGTCTCTTCTGCTCTTAGCCTGAGATCTGTCTCCCCTGCTCTTAGCCTGAGATGTGTCTCTTCTGCTCTTCGCCTGAGATCTGTCTCTTCTGCTCTTAGCCTGAGATCTGTCTCTTCTGCTCTTCGCCTGAGATCTGTCTCTTTTGCTCTTCACCTGAGATCTGTCTCTTCTGCTCTTAGCCTGAGATCTGTCTCTTCTGCTCTTTGCCTGAGATCTCTCTCTTCTGCTCTTCGCCTGAGATCTGTCTCTTCTGCTCTTAGCCGGAGATCTGTCTCCTCTGCTCTTCCCCTGAGATCTCTCTTCTGCTCTTCGCCTGAGATCTGTCTCTTCTGCTCTTAGCCTGATATCTGTCCCTTCTGCTCTTAGCCTGAGATCTGTCTCTACTGCTCTTCACCTGAAATCTGTCTCCTCTGCTCTTAACCTGATATCAGTCTCTTCTGCTCTTAGCCTGAGATCTGTCTCTTCTGCTCTTCGCCTGAGATCTGTCTCTTCTGCTCTTCACCTGAGATCTGTCTCTTCTGCTCTTCACCTGAGATCTGTCTCTTCTGCTCTTAGCCTGAGATCTGTTTCCTCTGCTCTTCGCCTGAGATCTGTCTCTTCTGCTCTTCACCTGAGATCTGTCTCTTCTGCTCTTAGCCTGAGATCTGTTTCCTCTGCTCTTAGCCTGAGATCTGTCTCTTCTGCTCTTAGCCTGAGATCTGTCCCCTCTGCTCAGCCTGAGATCTGTCTCTTCTGCTCTTCACCTGAGATCTGTCTCCTCTGCTCTTCGCCTGAGATCTGTCTCTTCTGCTCTTTGCCTGAGATCTGTTTCCTCTGCTCTTCGCCTGAGATCTGTCTCTTCTGCTCTTCACCTGAGATCTGTCTCTTCTGCTCTTAGCCTGAGATCTGTCCCCTCTGCTCAGCCTGAGATCTGTCTCTTCTGCTCTTCACCTGAGATCTGTCTCTTCTGCTCTTAGCCTGAGATCTGTCCCCTCTGCTCAGCCTGAGATCTGTCTCTTCTGCTCTTCACCTGAGATCTGTCTCTTCTGGTCTTAGCCTGAGATCTGTCTCTTCTGCTCTTAGCCTGAGATCTGTCTCCTCTGCTCTTCCCCTGAGATCTCTCTTCTGCTCTTCGCCTGAGATCTGTCTCCTCTGCTCTTCGCCTGAGATCTGTCTCCTCTGCTCTTAGCCTGATATCTGTCCCTTCTGCTCTTAGCCTGAGATCTGTCTCCGCTGCTCTTAGCCTGAGATCTGTCTCTTCTGCTCTTAGCCTGAGATCTGTCTCCCCTGCTCTTAGCCTGAGATGTGTCTCTTCTGCTCTTCGCCTGAGATCTGTCTCTTCTGCTCTTCACCTATCTGTCTCTGCTCTTAGCCTGAGATCTGTCTCTTCTGCTCTTCGCCTGAGATCTGTCTCTTCTCTTAGCCTGAGATCTGTCTCCTCTGCTCTTAGCCTGAGATCTGTCTCTTCTGCTCTTAGCCTGAGATCTGTCTCTTCTGCTCTTAACCTGAGATCTGTCTCCTCTACTCTTCGCTTGAGACCTGTCTCCTTTGCTCTTAGCCTGAGATCTGTCTCCTCTACTCTTCGCCTGAGATCTGTCTCTTCTGCTCTTCGCCTGAGATCTGTCTCTTCTCTTAGCCTGTGATCTGTCTCCTCTGCTCTTAGCCTGAGATCTGTCTCCTCTACTCTTCGCTTGAGACCTGTCTCCTTTGCTCTTAGCCTGAGATCTGTCTCCTCTACTCTTCGCCTGAGATCTGTCTCTTCTTCTCTTCGCCTGAGATCTGTCTCTTCTCTTAGCCTGAGTTCTGTCTCCTCTGCTGTTAGCCTGAGATCTGTCTCTTCTGCTCTTAGCCTGAGATCTGTCTCTTCTGCTCTTAGCCTGAGATCTGTCTCTTCTGCTCTTAGCCTGAGATCTGTCTCTTCTGCTCTTAGCCTGAGATCTGTCTCCTCTACTCTTCGCTTGAGACCTGTCTCCTTTGCTCTTAGCCTGAGATCTGTCTCCTCTGCTCTTCCCCTGAGATCTCTCTTCTGCTCTTCGCCTATCTGTCTCCTCTGCTCTTCGCCTGAGATCTGTCTCCTCTGCTCTTAGCCTGATATCTGTCCCTTCTGCTCTTAGCCTGAGATCTGTCTCCGCTGCTCTTAGCCTGAGATCTGTCTCTTCTGCTCTTAGCCTGAGATCTGTCTCTTCTTGTCTTAGCCTGAGATCTCTCTCTTCTGCTCTTCGCCTGAGATCTGTCTCTTCTGCTCTTCGCCTGAGATCTGTCTCTTCTGCTCTTCGCCTGAGATCTGTCTCTTTTGCTCTTCACCTGAGATCTGTCTCTTCTGCTCTTAGCCTGAGATCTGTCTCTTCTGCTCTTTGCCTGAGATCTCTCTCTTCTGCTCTTCGCCTGAGATCTGTCTCTTCTGCTCTTAGCCGGAGATCTGTCTCCTCTGCTCTTCCCCTGAGATCTCTCTTCTGCTCTTCGCCAATCTGTCTCCTCTGCTCTTCGCCTGAAATCTGTCCCCTCTGCTCTTAGCCTGATATCTGTCCCTTCTGCTCTTAGCCTGAGATCTGTCTCCTCTGCTCTTAGCCTGAGATCTGTCTCTTCTGCTCTTAGCCTGAGATCTGTCTCTTCTGCTCTTAGCCTGAGATCTGTCTCTTCTGCTCTTCGCCTGAGATCTGTCTCTTCTGCTCTTAGCCTGAGATCTGTCTCCTCTGTTCTTCCCTTGAGATCTGTTTCCTCTGCTCTTCGCCTATCTGTCTCCTCTGCTCTTAGCCTGAGATCTGTCTCCTCTGCTCTTCGCCAGAGATCTTTCTCTTCTGCTCTTCACCTATCTGTCTCTGCTCTTAGCCTGAGATCTGTCTCTTCTGCTCTTCGCCTGAGATCTGTCTCTTCTCCTCTTAGCCTGAGATCTGTCTCTTCTGCTCTTCGCCTGAGATCTGTCTCTTCTGCTCTTCGCCTGAGATCTGTCTCTTCTGCTCTTAGCCAAGGATCAGTCTCCTCTGCTCTTAGCATGAGATCTGTCTCTTCTGCTCTTAGCCTGAGATCTGTCTCTTCTGCTCTTAGCCTGAGATCTGTCTCTTCTGCTCTTAGCCTGAGATCTGTCTCTTCTGCTCTTAGCCTGAGATCTGTTTCCTCTGCTCTTCCCTTGAGATCTGTTTCCTCTGCTCTTCGCCTATCTGTCTCCTCTGCTCTTAGCCTGAGATCTGTCTCCTCTGCTCTTCGCCTGAGATCTTTCTCTTCTGCTCTTCACCTATCTGTCTCTGCTCTTAGCCTGAGATCTGTCTCTTCTGCTCTTCGCCTGAGATCTGTCTCTTCTCTTAGCCTGAGATCTGTCTCCTCTGCTCTTAGCCTGAGATCTGTCTCTTCTGCTCTTAGCCTGAGATCTGTCTCTTCTGCTCTTAACCTGAGATCTGTCTCCTCTACTCTTCGCTTGAGACCTGTCTCCTTTGCTCTTAGCCTGAGATCTGTCTCCTCTACTCTTCGCCTGAGATCTGTCTCTTCTGCTCTTCGCCTGAGATCTGTCTCTTCTCTTAGCCTGAGATCTGTCTCCTCTGCTCTTAGCCTGAGATCTGTCTCTTCTGCTCTTAGCCTGAGATCTGTCTCTTCTGCTCTTAGCCTGAGATCTGTCTCCTCTACTCTTCGCTTGAGACCTGTCTCCTTTGCTCTTAGCCTGAGATCTGTCTCCTCTACTCTTCGCCTGAGATCTGTCTCCTCTGCTCTTAGCCTGAGATCTGTCTCCTCTGCTCTTAGGCTGAGATCTGTCTCTTCTGCTCTTAGCCTGATATCTGTCCCTTCTGCTCTTAGCCTGAGATCTGTCTCCTCTGCTCTTAGCCTGAGATATGTCTCTTCTGCTCTTAGCCTGAGATCTGTCTTTTCTGCTCTTCGCCTGAGATCAGTCTCTTCTGCTCTTAGCCTGAGATCTGTCTGTAATGCTCTTCGCCTGAGATCTGTCTCTTCTGCTCTTCGCCTGAGATCTGTCACTTCTGCTCTTCACCTGAGATCTGTCTCTTCTGCTCTTAGCCTGAGATCTGTTTCCTCTGCTCTTCGCCTGAGATCTGTCTCTTCTGCTCTTCACCTGAGTTCTGTCTCTTCTGCTCTTAGCCTGAGATCTGTTTCCTCTGCTCTTAGCCTGAGATCTGTCTCTTCTGCTCTAAGCCTGAGATCTGTCTCTTCTGCTCTTAGCCTGAGATCTGTCTCCTCTACCATTAGCCTGAGATCTGTCTCTTCTGCTCTTAGCCTGAGATCTGTCTCCTCTGCTCTTAGCCTGAGATCTGCCTCTTCTTCTCTTAGCCTGAGATCTGTCTCCTCTGCTCTTAGCCTGAGATCTGTCTCCTCTGCTCTTAGCCTGAGATCTGTCTCTTCTGCACTTAGTCTGATATCTGTCCCTTCTGCTCTTAGCCTGAGATCTGTCTCCTCTGCTCTTAGCCTGAGATCTGTCTCTTCTGCTCTTAGCCTGAGATCTGTCTCTTCTGCTCTTCGCCTGAGATCAGTCTCTTCTGCTCTTAGCCTGAGATCTGTCTCTAATGCTCTTCGCCTGAGATCTGTCTCTTCTGCTCTTTGCCTGAGATCTGTCTCTTCTGCTCTTCACCTGAGATCTGTCTCTTCTGCTCTTAGCCTGAGATCTGTTTCCTCTGCTCTTCGCCTGAGATCTGTCTCTTCTGCTCTTCACCTGAGTTCTGTCTCTTCTGCTCTTAGCCTGAGATCTGTTTCCTCTGCTCTTAGCCTGAGATCTGTCTCTTCTGCTCTTAGCCTGAGATCTGTCTCTTCTGCTCTTAGCCTGAGATCTGTCTCCTCTACCATTAGCCTGAGATCTGTCTCTTCTGCTCTTAGCCTGAGATCGGTCTCCTCTGCTCTTAGCCTGAGATCTGCCTCTTCTTCTCTTAACCTGAGATCTGTCTCTTCTGCTCTTCGCCTGAGATCTGTCTCTTCTGCTCTTCGCCTGAGATCTGTCTCTTCTGCTCTTCACCTGAGATCTGTCTCTTCTGCTCTTAGCCTGAGATCTGTTTCCTCTGCTCTTCGCCTGAGATCTGTCTCTTCTGCTCTTCGCCTGAGATCTGTGTCTTCTGCTCTTAGCCTGAGATCTGTCTCTTCTGCTCTTCGCCTGAGATCTCTTTCTTCTGCTCTTCACCTGAGATCTGTCTCTTCTGCTCTTAGCCTGAGATCTGTTTCCTCTGCTCTTCGCCTGAGATCTGTCTCTTCTGCTCTTCACCTGAGATCTGTCTCTTCTGCTCTTAGCCTGAGATCTGTTTCCTCTGCTCTTAGCCTGAGATCTGTCTCTTCTGCTCTTAGCCTGAGATCTGTCTCCTCTGCTCAGCCTGAGATCTGTCTCTTCTGCTCTTCACCTGAGATGTGTCTCCTCTGCTCTTCGCCTGAGATCTGTCTCTTCTGCTCTTCGCCTGAGATCTCTCTCTTCTGCTCTTAGCCTGAGATCTGTCTCCTCTGCTCTTCCCCTGAGATCTCTCTTCTGCTCTTCGCCTATCTGTCTCCTCTGCTCTTCGCCTGATATCTGTCCCTTCTGCTCTTAGCCTGAGATCTGTCTCCGCTGCTCTTAGCCTGAGATCTGTCTCTTCTGCTCTTAGCCTGAGATCTGCCTCTTCTTGTCTTAGCCTGAGATCTCTCTCTTCTGCTCTTCGCCTGAGATCTGTCTCTTCTGCTCTTCGCCTGAGATCTGTCTCTTCTGCTCTTCGCCTGAGATCTGTCTCTTTTGCTCTTCACCTGAGATCTGTCTCTTCTGCTCTTAGCCTGAGATCTGTCTCTTCTGCTCTTTGCCTGAGATCTGTCTCTTCTGCTCTTAGCCTGAGATCGGTCTCTTCTGCTCTTAGCCGGAGATCTGTCTCCTCTGCTCTTCCCCTGAGATCTCTCTTCTGCTCTTCGCCTATCTGTCTCCTCTGCTCTTCGCCTGAAATCTGTCCCCTCTGCTCTTAGCCTGATATCTGTCCCTTCTGCTCTTAGCCTGAGATCTGTCTCCTCTGCTCTTAGCCTGAGATCTGTCTCTTCTGCTCTTAGCCTGAGATCTGTCTCTTCTGCTCTTATCCTGAGATCTGTCTCTTCTGCTCTTCGCCTGAGATCTGTCTCTTCTGCTCTTAGCCTGAGATCTGTCTCCTCTGTTCTTCCCTTGAGATCTGTTTCCTCTGCTCTTCGCCTATCTGTCTCCTCTGCTCTTAGCCTGAGATCTGTCTCCTCTGCTCTTCGCCTGAGATCTTTCTCTTCTGCTCTTCACCTATCTGTCTCTCCTCTTAGCCTGAGATCTGTCTCTTCTGCTCTTCGCCTGAGATCTGTCTCTTCTCCTCTTAGCCTGAGATCTGTCTCTTCTGCTCTTCGCCTGAGATCTGTCTCTTCTGCTCTTCGCCTGAGATCTGTCTCTTCTGCTCTTAGCCAAGGATCTGTCTCCTCTGCTCTTAGCATGAGATCTGTCTCTTCTGCTCTTAGCCTGAGATCTGTCTCTTCTGCTCTTAGCCTGAGATCTGTCTCTTCTGCTCTTAGCCTGAGATCTGTCTCTTCTGCTCTTAGCCTGAGATCTGTCTTTTCTGCTCTTCGCCTGAGATCAGTCTCTTCTGCTCTTAGCCTGAGATCTGTCTCTAATGCTCTTCGCCTGAGATCTGTCTCTTCTGCTCTTCGCCTGAGATCTTTCTCTTCTTCTCTTCACCTGAGATCTGTCTCTTCTGCTCTTAGCCTGAGATCTGTTTCCTCTGCTCTTCGCCTGAGATCTGTCTCTTCTGCTCTTCACCTGAGATCTCTCTTCTGCTCTTAGCCTGAGATCTGTTTCCTCTGCTCTTAGCCTGAGATCTGTCTCTTCTGCTCTTAGCCTGAGATCTGTCTCTTCTGCTCTTAGCCTGAGATCTGTCTCCTCTACCATTAGCCTGAGATCTGTCTCTTCTGCTCTTAGCCTGAGATCTGTCTCCTCTGCTCTTAGCCTGAGATGTGTCTCTTCTGCTCTTCGCCTGAGATCTGTCTCTTCTGCTCTTAGCCTGAGATCTGTCTCTTCTGCTCTTCACCTGAGATCTGTCTCCTCTGCTCTTCACCTGAGATCTGTCTCCTCTGCTCTTCGCCTGAGATCTGTCTCCTCTGCTCTTCACCTGAGATCTGTCTCCTCTGCTCTTAGCCTGAGATCTGTCTCTTCTGCTCTTAGCCTGAGATCTGTCTCCCCTGCTCTTAGCCTGAGATGTGTCTCTTCTGCTCTTCGCCTGAGATCTGTCTCTTCTGCTCTTAGCCTGAGATCTGTCTCTTCTGCTCTTAGCCTGAGATCTGTCTCCTCTGCTCTTAGCCTGAGATCTTGTCTCTTCTCTTCGCCTGAGATCTGTCTCTTCTGCTCTTCGCCTGAGATCTGTCTCCTCTGCTCTAAGCCTGAGATCTGTCTCTTCTGCTCTTAGCCTGAGATCTGTCTCCTCTACTCTTTGCCTGAAACCTGTCTCCTCTGCTCTTCGCCTGAGATCTGTCTCCTCTACCATTAGCCTGAGATCTGTCTCTTCTGCTCTTAGCCTGAGATCTGTCTCCTCTGCTCTTAGCCTGAGATCTGTCTCTTCTTCTCTTAGCCTGGGATCTGTCTCCTCTGCTCTTAGCCTGAGATCTGTCTCCTCTGCTCTTAGCCTGAGATCTGTCTCCTCTGCTCTTCACCTGAGATCTGTCTCCTCTGCTCTTAGCCTGAGATCTGTCTCTTCTGCTCTTTACCTGAGATCTGTCTCCTCTGCTCTTAGCCTGAGATCTGTCTCTTCTGCTCTTAGCCTGAGATCTGTCTCCCCTGCTCTTAGCCTGAGATGTGTCTCTTCTGCTCTTCGCCTGAGATCTGTCTCTTCTGCTCTTAGCCTGAGATCTGTCTCTTCTGCTCTTAGCCTGAGATCTGTCTCCTCTGCTCTTCACCTGAGATCTGTCTCTGCTCTTCGCCTGAGATCTGTCTCCTCTGCTCTTCACCTGAGATCTTTCTCTTCTGCTCTTCACCTATCTGTCTCTTCTCTTAGCCTGAGATCTGTCTCCTCTGCTCTTAGCCTGAGATCTGTCTCTTCTGCTCTTAGCCTGAGATCTGTCTCTTCTGCTCTTAGCCTGAGATCTGTCTCCTCTACTCTTCGTTTGAGACCTGTCTCCTTTGCTCTTAGCCTGAGATCTGTCTCCTCTACTCTTTGCCTGAGATCTGTCTCTTCTGCTCTTCGCCTGAGATCTGTCTCTTCTCTTAGCCTGAGATCTGTCTCCTCTGCTCTTAGCCTGAGATCTGTCTCTTCTGCTCTTAGCCTGAGATCTGTCTCTTCTGCTCTTAGCCTGAGATCTGTCTCCTCTACTCTTCGTTTGAGACCTGTCTCCTTTGCTCTTAGCCTGAGATCTGTCTCCTCTACTCTTCGCCTGAGATCTGTCTCCTCTGCTCTTAGCCTGAGATCTGTCTCCTCTGCTCTTAGCCTGAGATCTGTCTCTTCTGCTCTTAGCCTGATATCTGTCCCTTCTGCTCTTAGCCTGAGATCTGTCTCCTCTGCTCTTAGCCTGAGATCTGTCTCTTCTGCTCTTAGCCTGAGATCTGTCTTTTCTGCTCTTCGCCTGAGATCAGTCTCTTCTGCTCTTAGCCTGAGATCTGTCTCTTCTGCTCTTCGCCTGATATCTGTCTCTTCTTCTCTTCACCTGAGATCTGTCTCTTCTGCTCTTAGCCTGAGATCTGTTTCCTCTGCTCTTCGCCTGAGATCTGTCTCTTCTGCTCTTCACCTGAGATCTGTCTCTTCTGCTCTTAGCCTGAGATCTGTTTCCTCTGCTCTTAGCCTGAGATCTGTCTCTTCTGCTCTTAGCCTGAGATCTGTCTCCTCTGCTCTTAGCCTGATATCTGTCCCTTCTGCTCTTAGCCTGAGATCTGTCTCTACTGCTCTTCACCTGAAATCTGTCTCCTCTGCTCTTAACCTGATATCAGTCTCTTCTGCTCTTAGCCTGAGATCTGTCTCTTCTGCTCTTCGCCTGAGATCTGTCTCTTCTGCTCTTCACCTGAGATCTGTCTCTTCTGCTCTTCACCTGAGATCTGTCTCTTCTGCTCTTAGCCTGAGATCTGTTTCCTCTGCTCTTTGCCTGAGATCTGTCTCTTCTGCTCTTCACCTGAGATCTGTCTCTTCTGCTCTTAGCCTGAGATCTGTTTCCTCTGCTCTTAGCCTGAGATCTGTCTCTTCTGCTCTTAGCCTGAGATCTGTCCCCTCTGCTCAGCCTGAGATCTGTCTCTTCTGCTCTTCACCTGAGATCTGTCTCCTCTGCTCTTCGCCTGAGATCTGTCTCTTCTGCTCTTTGCCTGAGATCTGTCTCTTCTGGTCTTAGCCTGAGATCTGTCTCTTCTGCTCTTAGCCTGAGATCTGTCTCCTCTGCTCTTCCCCTGAGATCTCTCTTCTGCTCTTCGCCTGAGATCTGTCTCCCCTGCTCTTCGCCTGAGATCTGTCTCCTCTGCTCTTAGCCTGATATCTGTCCCTTCTGCTCTTAGCCTGAGATCTGTCTCCGCTGCTCTTAGCCTGAGATCTGTCTCTTCTGCTCTTAGCCTGAGATCTGTCTCCCCTGCTCTTAGCCTGAGATGTGTCTCTTCTGCTCTTCGCCTGAGATCTGTCTCTTCTGCTCTTAGCCTGAGATCTGTCTCTTCTGCTCTTCGCCTGAGATCTGTCTCTTTTGCTCTTCACCTGAGATCTGTCTCTTCTGCTCTTAGCCTGAGATCTGTCTCTTCTGCTCTTTGCCTGAGATCTCTCTCTTCTGCTCTTCGCCTGAGATCTGTCTCTTCTGCTCTTAGCCGGAGATCTGTCTCCTCTGCTCTTCCCCTGAGATCTCTCTTCTGCTCTTCGCCTATCTGTCTCCTCTGCTCTTCACCTGAAATCTGTCCCCTCTGCTCTTAGCCTGATATCTGTCCCTTCTGCTCTTAGCCTGAGATCTGTCTCCTCTGCTCTTAGCCTGAGATCTGTCTCTTCTGCTCTTAGCCTGAGATCTGTCTCTTCTGCTCTTAGCCTGAGATCTGTCTCTTCTGCTCTTCGCCTGAGATCTGTCTCTTCTGCTCTTAGCCTGAGATCTGTCTCCTCTGTTCTTAGCCTGAGATCTGTCTCTTCTGCTCTTTGCCTGAGATCTGTCTCTTCTCCTCTTAGCCTGAGATCTGTCTCCTCTGCTCGTCGCCTGAGATCTGTCTCCTCTGCTCTTAGCCTGAGATCTGTCTCTTCTGCTCTTAGCCTGAGATCTGTCTCTTCTGCTCTTAGCCTGAGATCTGTCTCCTCTGCTCTTAGCCTGAGATCTGTCTCTTCTGCTCTTCGCCTGAGATCTGTCTCTTCTGCTCTTAGCCTGAGATCTGTCTCTTCTGCTCTTAGCCTGAGATCTGCCTCCTCTGCTCTTAGCCTGAGATCTGTCTCTACTGCTCTTCACCTGAAATCTGTCTCCTCTGCTCTTAACCTGATATTTGTCTCCTCTGCTCTTCGCCTGAGATCTGTCTCTTCTGCTCTTCGCCTGAGATCTGTCTCTTCTCTTAGCCTGAGATCTGTCTCCTCTGCTCTTAGCCTGAGATCTGTCTCTTCTGCTCTTAGCCTGAGATCTGTCTCCTCTACTCTTCGCTTGAGACCTGTCTCCTTTGCTCTTAGCCTGAGATCTGTCTCCTCTACTCTTCGCCTGAGATCTGTCTCCTCTGCTCTTAGCCTGAGATCTGTCTCCTCTGCTCTTCGCCTGAGATCTGTCTCCTCTGCTCTTAGCCTGATATCTTTCCCTTCTGCTCTTAGCCTGAGATCTGTCTCTCCTCCTCTTAGCCTGAGATCTGTCTCTTCTGCTCTTTGCCTGATATCAGTCTCTTCTGCTCTTAGCCTGAGATCTGTCTCTTCTGCTCTTCGCCTGAGATCTGTCTCTTCTGCTCTTCACCTGAGATCTGTCTATTCTGCTCTTCACCTGAGATCTGTCTCTTCTGCTCTTAGCCTGAGATCTGTTTCCTCTGCTCTTCGCCTGAGATCTGTCTCTTCTGCTCTTCACCTGAGATCTGTCTCTTCTGCTCTTAGCCTGAGATCTGTTTCCTCTGCTCTTAGCCTGAGATCTGTCTCTTCTGCTCTTAGCCTGAGATCTGTCTCCTCTGCTCAGCCTGAGATCTGTCTCTTCTGCTCTTCACCTGAGAACTGTCTCCTCTGCTCTTCGCCTGAGATCTGTCTCTTCTGCTCTTCGCCTGAGATCTGTCTCTTCTGGTCTTAGCCTGAGATCTGTCTCTTCTGCTCTTAGCCTGAGATCTGTCTCCTCTGCTCTTCCCCTGAGATCTCTCTTCTGCTCTTCGCCTATCTGTCTCCTCTGCTCTTCACCTGAGATCTGTCTCCTCTGCTCTTAGCCTGATATCTGTCCCTTCTGCTCTTAGCCTGAGATCTGTCTCCGCTGCTCTTAGCCTGAGATCTGTCTCTTCTGCTCTTAGCCTGAGATCTGTCTCCCCTGCTCTTAGCCTGAGATGTGTCTCTTCTGCTCTTCGCCTGAGATCTGTCTCTTCTGCTCTTCGCCTGAGATCTGTCTCTTCTGCTCTTCGCCTGAGATCTGTCTCTTTTGCTCTTCACCTGAGATCTGTCTCTTCTGCTCTTAGCCTGAGATCTGTCTCTTCTGCTCTTTGCCTGAGATCTCTCTCTTCTGCTCTTCACCTGAGATCTGTCTCTTCTGCTCTTAGCCGGAGATCTGTCTCCTCTGCTCTTCCCCTGAGATCTCTCTTCTGCTCTTCGCCTATCTGTCTCCTCTGCTCTTCGCCTGAAATCTGTCCCCTCTGCTCTTAGCCTGATATCTGTCCCTTCTGCTCTTAGCCTGAGATCTGTCTCCTCTGCTCTTAGCCTGAGATCTGTCTCTTCTGCTCTTAGCCTGAGATCTGTCTCTTCTGCTCTTAGCCTGAGATCTGTCTCTTCTGCTCTTCGCCTGAGATCTGTCTCTTCTGCTCTTAGCCTGAGATCTGTCTCCTCTGTTCTTAGCCTGAGATCTGTCTCTTCTGCTCTTTGCCTGAGATCTGTCTCTTCTCCTCTTAGCCTGAGATCTGTCTCTTCTGCTCTTCGCCTGAGATCTGTCTCTTCTGCTCTTCGCCTGAGATCTGTCTCTTCTGCTCTTAGCCAAGGATCTGTCTCCTCTGCTCTTAGCATGAGATCTGTCTCTTCTGCTCTTAGCCTGAGATCTGTCTCTTCTGCTCTTAGCCTGAGATCTGTCTCTTCTGCTCTTAGCCTGAGATCTGTCTCTTCTGCTCTTAGCCTGAGATCTGTTTCCTCTGCTCTTCCCTTGAGATCTGTTTCCTCTGCTCTTCGCCTATCTGTCTCCTCTGCTCTTAGCCTGAGATCTGTCTCCTCTGCTCTTCGCCTGAGATCTTTCTCTTCTGCTCTTCACCTATCTGTCTCTGCTCTTAGCCTGAGATCTGTCTCTTCTGCTCTTCGCCTGAGATCTGTCTCTTCTCTTAGCCTGAGATCTGTCTCCTCTGCTCTTAGCCTGAGATCTGTCTCTTCTGCTCTTAGCCTGAGATCTGTCTCTTCTGCTCTTAACCTGAGATCTGTCTCCTCTACTCTTCGCTTGAGACCTGTCTCCTTTGCTCTTAGCCTGAGATCTGTCTCCTCTACTCTTCGCCTGAGATCTGTCTCTTCTGCTCTTCGCCTGAGATCTGTCTCTTCTCTTAGCCTGTGATCTGTCTCCTCTGCTCTTAGCCTGAGATCTGTCTCCTCTACTCTTCGCTTGAGACCTGTCTCCTTTGCTCTTAGCCTGAGATCTGTCTCCTCTACTCTTCGCCTGAGATCTGTCTCTTCTTCTCTTCGCCTGAGATCTGTCTCTTCTCTTAGCCTGAGTTCTGTCTCCTCTGCTGTTAGCCTGAGATCTGTCTCTTCTGCTCTTAGCCTGAGATCTGTCTCTTCTGCTCTTAGCCTGAGATCTGTCTCTTCTGCTCTTAGCCTGAGATCTGTCTCTTCTGCTCTTAGCCTGAGATCTGTCTCCTCTACTCTTCGCTTGAGACCTGTCTCCTTTGCTCTTAGCCTGAGATCTGTCTCCTCTGCTCTTCCCCTGAGATCTCTCTTCTGCTCTTCGCCTATCTGTCTCCTCTGCTCTTCGCCTGAGATCTGTCTCCTCTGCTCTTAGCCTGATATCTGTCCCTTCTGCTCTTAGCCTGAGATCTGTCTCCGCTGCTCTTAGCCTGAGATCTGTCTCTTCTGCTCTTAGCCTGAGATCTGTCTCTTCTTGTCTTAGCCTGAGATCTCTCTCTTCTGCTCTTCGCCTGAGATCTGTCTCTTCTGCTCTTCGCCTGAGATCTGTCTCTTCTGCTCTTCGCCTGAGATCTGTCTCTTTTGCTCTTCACCTGAGATCTGTCTCTTCTGCTCTTAGCCTGAGATCTGTCTCTTCTGCTCTTTGCCTGAGATCTCTCTCTTCTGCTCTTCACCTGAGATCTGTGTCTTCTGCTCTTAGCCGGAGATCTGTCTCCTCTGCTCTTCCCCTGAGATCTCTCTTCTGCTCTTCGCCAATCTGTCTCCTCTGCTCTTCGCCTGAAATCTGTCCCCTCTGCTCTTAGCCTGATATCTGTCCCTTCTGCTCTTAGCCTGAGATCTGTCTCCTCTGCTCTTAGCCTGAGATCTGTCTCTTCTGCTCTTAGCCTGAGATCTGTCTCTTCTGCTCTTAGCCTGAGATCTGTCTCTTCTGCTCTTCGCCTGAGATCTGTCTCTTCTGCTCTTAGCCTGAGATCTGTCTCCTCTGTTCTTCCCTTGAGATCTGTTTCCTCTGCTCTTCGCCTATCTGTCTCCTCTGCTCTTAGCCTGAGATCTGTCTCCTCTGCTCTTCGCCAGAGATCTTTCTCTTCTGCTCTTCACCTATCTGTCTCTGCTCTTAGCCTGAGATCTGTCTCTTCTGCTCTTCGCCTGAGATCTGTCTCTTCTCCTCTTAGCCTGAGATCTGTCTCTTCTGCTCTTCGCCTGAGATCTGTCTCTTCTGCTCTTCGCCTGAGATCTGTCTCTTCTGCTCTTAGCCAAGGATCAGTCTCCTCTGCTCTTAGCATGAGATCTGTCTCTTCTGCTCTTAGCCTGAGATCTGTCTCTTCTGCTCTTAGCCTGAGATCTGTCTCTTCTGCTCTTAGCCTGAGATCTGTCTCTTCTGCTCTTAGCCTGAGATCTGTTTCCTCTGCTCTTCCCTTGAGATCTGTTTCCTCTGCTCTTCACCTATCTGTCTCCTCTGCTCTTAGCCTGAGATCTGTCTCCTCTGCTCTTCGCCTGAGATCTTTCTCTTCTGCTCTTCACCTATCTGTCTCTGCTCTTAGCCTGAGATCTGTCTCTTCTGCTCTTCACCTGAGATCTGTCTCTTCTCTTAGCCTGAGATCTGTCTCCTCTACTCTTAGCCTGAGATCTGTCTCTTCTGCTCTTAGCCTGAGATCTGTCTCTTCTGCTCTTAACCTGAGATCTGTCTCCTCTACTCTTCGCTTGAGACCTGTCTCCTTTGCTCTTAGCCTGAGATCTGTCTCCTCTACTCTTCGCCTGAGATCTGTCTCTTCTGCTCTTCGCCTGAGATCTGTCTCTTCTCTTAGCCTGAGATCTGTCTCCTCTGCTCTTAGCCTGAGATCTGTCTCTTCTGCTCTTAGCCTGAGATCTGTCTCTTCTGCTCTTAGCCTGAGATCTGTCTCCTCTACTCTTCGCTTGAGACCTGTCTCCTTTGCTCTTAGCCTGAGATCTGTCTCCTCTACTCTTCGCCTGAGATCTGTCTCCTCTGCTCTTAGCCTGAGATCTGTCTCCTCTGCTCTTAGGCTGAGATCTGTCTCTTCTGCTCTTAGCCTGATATCTGTCCCTTCTGCTCTTAGCCTGAGATCTGTCTCCTCTGCTCTTAGCCTGAGATATGTCTCTTCTGCTCTTAGCCTGAGATCTGTCTTTTCTGCTCTTCGCCTGAGATCAGTCTCTTCTGCTCTTAGCCTGAGATCTGTCTCTAATGCTCTTCGCCTGAGATCTGTCTCTTCTGCTCTTCGCCTGAGATCTGTCTCTTCTGCTCTTCACCTGAGATCTGTCTCTTCTGCTCTTAGCCTGAGATCTGTTTCCTCTGCTCTTCGCCTGAGATCTGTCTCTTCTGCTCTTCACCTGAGTTCTGTCTCTTCTGCTCTTAGCCTGAGATCTGTTTCCTCTGCTCTTAGCCTGAGATCTGTCTCTTCTGCTCTAAGCCTGAGATCTGTCTCTTCTGCTCTTAGCCTGAGATCTGTCTCCTCTACCATTAGCCTGAGATCTGTCTCTTCTGCTCTTAGCCTGAGATCTGTCTCCTCTGATCTTAGCCTGAGATCTGCCTCTTCTTCTCTTAGCCTGAGATCTGTCTCCTCTGCTCTTAGCCTGAGATCTGTCTCCTCTGCTCTTAGCCTGAGATCTGTCTCTTCTGCTCTTAGTCTGATATCTGTCCCTTCTGCTCTTAGCCTGAGATCTGTCTCCTCTGCTCTTAGCCTGAGATCTGTCTCTTCTGCTCTTAGCCTGAGATCTGTCTCTTCTGCTCTTCGCCTGAGATCAGTCTCTTCTGCTCTTAGCCTGAGATCTGTCTCTAATGCTCTTCGCCTGAGATCTGTCTCTTCTGCTCTTTGCCTGAGATCTGTCTCTTCTGCTCTTCACCTGAGATCTGTCTCTTCTGCTCTTAGCCTGAGATCTGTTTCCTCTGCTCTTCGCCTGAGATCTGTCTCTTCTGCTCTTCACCTGAGTTCTGTCTCTTCTGCTCTTAGCCTGAGATCTGTTTCCTCTGCTCTTAGCCTGAGATCTGTCTCTTCTGCTCTTAGCCTGAGATCTGTCTCTTCTGCTCTTAGCCTGAGATCTGTCTCCTCTACCATTAGCCTGAGATCTGTCTCTTCTGCTCTTAGCCTGAGATCGGTCTCCTCTGCTCTTATCCTGAGATCTGCCTCTTCTTCTCTTAACCTGAGATCTGTCTCTTCTGCTCTTCGCCTGAGATCTGTCTCTTCTGCTCTTCGCCTGAGATCTGTCTCTTCTGCTCTTCACCTGAGATCTGTCTCTTCTGCTCTTAGCCTGAGATCTGTTTCCTCTGCTCTTCGCCTGAGATCTGTCTCTTCTGCTCTTCGCCTGAGATCTGTGTCTTCTGCTCTTAGCCTGAGATCTGTCTCTTCTGCTCTTCGCCTGAGATCTCTTTCTTCTGCTCTTCACCTGAGATCTGTCTCTTCTGCTCTTAGCCTGAGATCTGTTTCCTCTGCTCTTCGCCTGAGATCTGTCTCTTCTGCTCTTCACCTGAGATCTGTCTCTTCTGCTCTTAGCCTGAGATCTGTTTCCTCTGCTCTTAGCCTGAGATCTGTCTCTTCTGCTCTTAGCCTGAGATCTGTCTCCTCTGCTCAGCCTGAGATCTGTCTCTTCTGCTCTTCACCTGAGATGTGTCTCCTCTGCTCTTCGCCTGAGATCTGTCTCTTCTGCTCTTCGCCTGAGATCTCTCTCTTCTGCTCTTAGCCTGAGATCTGTCTCCTCTGCTCTTCCCCTGAGATCTCTCTTCTGCTCTTCGCCTATCTGTCTCCTCTGCTCTTCGCCTGAGATCTGTCTCCTCTGCTCTTAGCCTGATATCTGTCCCTTCTGCTCTTAGCCTGAGATCTGTCTCCGCTGCTCTTAGCCTGAGATCTGTCTCTTCTGCTCTTAGCCTGAGATCTGCCTCTTCTTGTCTTAGCCTGAGATCTCTCTCTTCTGCTCTTCGCCTGAGATCTGTCTCTTCTGCTCTTCGCCTGAGATCTGTCTCTTCTGCTCTTCGCCTGAGATCTGTCTCTTTTGCTCTTCACCTGAGATCTGTCTCTTCTGCTCTTAGCCTGAGATCTGTCTCTTCTGCTCTTTGCCTGAGATCTGTCTCTTCTGCTCTTAGCCTGAGATCGGTCTCTTCTGCTCTTAGCCGGAGATCTGTCTCCTCTGCTCTTCCCCTGAGATCTCTCTTCTGCTCTTCGCCTATCTGTCTCCTCTGCTCTTCGCCTGAAATCTGTCCCCTCTGCTCTTAGCCTGATATCTGTCCCTTCTGCTCTTAGCCTGAGATCTGTCTCCTCTGCTCTTAGCCTGAGATCTGTCTCTTCTGCTCTTAGCCTGAGATCTGTCTCTTCTGCTCTTATCCTGAGATCTGTCTCTTCTGCTCTTCGCCTGAGATCTGTCTCTTCTGCTCTTAGCCTGAGATCTGTCTCCTCTGTTCTTCCCTTGAGATCTGTTTCCTCTGCTCTTCGCCTATCTGTCTCCTCTGCTCTTAGCCTGAGATCTGTCTCCTCTGCTCTTCGCCTGAGATCTTTCTCTTCTGCTCTTCACCTATCTGTCTCTGCTCTTAGCCTGAGATCTGTCTCTTCTGCTCTTCGCCTGAGATCTGTCTCTTCTCCTCTTAGCCTGAGATCTGTCTCTTCTGCTCTTCGCCTGAGATCTGTCTCTTCTGCTCTTCGCCTGAGATCTGTCTCTTCTGCTCTTAGCCAAGGATCTGTCTCCTCTGCTCTTAGCATGAGATCTGTCTCTTCTGCTCTTAGCCTGAGATCTGTCTCTTCTGCTCTTAGCCTGAGATCTGTCTCTTCTGCTCTTAGCCTGAGATCTGTCTCTTCTGCTCTTAGCCTGAGATCTGTTTCCTCTGCTCTTCCCTTGAGATCTGTTTCCTCTGCTCTTCGCCTATCTGTCTCCTCTGCTCTTAGCCTGAGATCTGTCTCCTCTGCTCTTCGCCTGAGATCTTTCTCTTCTGCTTTTCACCTATCTGTCTCTGCTCTTAGCCTGAGATCTGTCTCTTCTGCTCTTCGCCTGAGATCTGTCTCTTCTCTTAGCCTGAGATCTGTCTCCTCTGCTCTTAGCCTGAGATCTGTCTCTTCTGCTCTTAGCCTGAGATCTGTCTCTTCTCTTAGCCTGAGATCTGTCTCCTCTGCTCTTAGCCTGAGATCTGTCTCTTCTGCTCTTAACCTGAGATCTGTCTCCTCTACTCTTCGCTTGAGACCTGTCTCCTTTGCTCTTAGCCTGAGATCTGTCTCCTCTACTCTTCGCCTGAGATCTGTCTCTTCTGCTCTTCGCCTGAGATCTGTCTCTTCTCTTAGCCTGAGATCTGTCTCCTCTGCTCTTAGCCTGAGATCTGTCTCTTCTGCTCTTAGCCTGATATCTGTCCCTTCTGCTCTTAGCCTGGGATCTGTCTCCTCTGCTCTTTGCCTGAGATATGTCTCTTCTGCTCTTAGCCTGAGATCTGTCTTTTCTGCTCTTCGCCTGAGATCAGTCTCTTCTGCTCTTAGCCTGAGATCTGTCTCTAATGCTCTTCGCCTGAGATCTGTCTCTTCTGCTCTTCGCCTGAGATCTGTCTCTTCTGCTCTTCACCTGAGATCTGTCTCTTCTGCTCTTAGCCTGAGATCTGTTTCCTCTCCTCTTCGCCTGAGATCTGTCTCTTCTGCTCTTCGCCTGAGTTCTGTCTCTTCTGCTCTTAGCCTGAGATCTGTTTCCTCTGCTCTTAGCCTGAGATCTGTCTCTTCTGCTCTTAGCCTGAGATCTGTCTCTTCTGCTCTTAGCCTGAGATCTGTCTCCTCTACCATTAGCCTGAGATCTGTCTCTTCTGCTCTTAGCCTGAGATCTATCTCCTCTGCTCTTAGCCTGAGATCTGCCTCTTCTTCTCTTAGCCTGAGATGTGTCTCTTCTGCTCTTAGCCTGAGATCTGTCTCTTCTGCTCTTTGCCTGAGATCTGTCTCTTCTGCTCTTCGCCTTAGATTTGTCTCTTCTGCTCTTAGCCTGAGATCTGTCTCCTCTGCTCTTCGCCTGAGATCTGTCTCCTCTGCTCTTAGCCTGAGATCTGTCTCTTCTGCTCTTAGCCTGAGATCTGTCTCTTCTGCTCTTAGCCTGAGATCTGTCTCCTCTGCTCTTAGCCTGAGATCTGTCTCTTCTGCTCTTCGCCTGAGATCTGTCTCTTCTGCTCTTAGCCTGAGATCTGTCTCTTCTGCTCTTAGCCTGAGATCTGTCTCCTCTGCTCTTAGCCTGAGATCTGTCTCTACTGCTCTTCACCTGAAATCTGTCTCGTCTGCTCTTAACCTGATATCTGTCTCCTCTGCTCTTCGCCTGAGATCTGTCTCTTCTGCTCTTTGCCTGAGATCTGTCTCTTCTCTTAGCCTGAGATCTGTCTCCTCTGCCCTTAGCCTGAGATCTGTCTCTTCTGCTCTTAGCCTGAGATCTGTCTCTTCTGCTCTTAGCCTGAGATCTGTCTCCTCTACTCTTCGCTTGAGACCTGTCTCCTTTGCTCTTAGCCTGAGATCTGTCTCCTCTACTCTTCGCCTGAGATCTGTCTCCTCTGCTCTTAGCCTGAGATCTGTCTCCTCTGCTCTTCGCCTGAGATCTGTCTCCTCTCCTCTTAGCCTGATATCTGTCCCTTCTGCTCTTAGACTGAGATCTGTCTCTCCTCCTCTTAGCCTGAGATCTGTCTCTTCTGCTCTTCGCCTGAGATCAGTCTCTTCTGCTCTTAGCCTGAGATCTGTCTCTAATGCTCTTCGCCTGAGATCTGTCTCTTCTGCTCTTCGCCTGAGATCTTTCTCTTCTGCTCTTCACCTGAGATCTGTCTCTTCTGCTCTTAGCCTGAGATCTGATTCCTTTGCTCTTCGCCTGAGATCTGTCTCTTCTGCTCTTCACCTGAGATCTGTCTCTTCTGCTCTTAGCCTGAGATCTGTTTCCTCTGCTCTTAGCCTGAGATCTGTCTCTTCTGCTCTTAGCCTGAGATCTGTCTCCTCTGCTCAGCCTGAGATCTGTCTCTTCTGCTCTTCACCTGAGATCTGTCTCATCTGCTCTTCGCCTGAGATCTGTCTCTTCTGCTCTTCGCCTGAGATCTGTCTCTTCTGCTCTTAGCCTGAGATCTGTCTCTTCTGCTCTTAGCCTGAGATCTGTCTCCTCTACTCTTTGCCTGAGATGTGTCTCCTCTGCTCTTAGCCTGAGATCTGTCTCTTCTGCTCTTAGCCTGAGATCTGTCTCTTCTGCTCTTAGCCTGAGATCTGTCTCCTCTGCTCTTCGCCTGAGATCTGTCAATTCTGCTCTTAGCCTGAGATCTGTCTCCTCTGGTCTTCGCCTGAGATCTGTCTCCTCTGCTCTTAGCCTGAGATCTGTCTCTTCTGCTCTTAGCCTGAGATCTGTCTCCTCTGCTCTTAGCCTGAGATCTGTCTCTTCTGCTCTTCGCCTGAGATCTGTCTCCTCTGCTCTTCGCCTGAGATCTGTCTCTTCTGCTCTTAGCCTGAGATCTGTCTCTTCTGCTCTTAGCCTGAGATCTGTGTCTTCTGCTCTTAGCCTGAGTTCTGTCTCCTCTGCTCTTAGCCTGAGATCTGTCTCCTCTGCTCTTAGCCTGAGATCTGTCTCTTCTGCTCTTCGCCTGAGATCTGTCTCTTCTGCTCTTCGCCTGAGATCTGTCTCTTCTGCTCTTAGCCAAGGATCTGTCTCCTCTGCTCTTAGCCTGAGATCTGTCTCTTCTGCTCTTAGCCTGAGATCTGTCTCTTCTGCTCTTAGCCTGAGATCTGTCTCTTCTGCTCTTAGCCTGAGATCTGTCTCCTCTGCAGTTCGCCTGAGATCTGTCTCCTCTGCTCTTAGCCTGAGATCTGTCTGTTCTGCTCTTAGCCTGAGATCTGTCTCCTCTGCTCTTCGCCTGAGATCTGTCTCCTCTGCTCTTCGCCTGAGATCTGTCTCTTCTGCTCTTAGCCTGATATCTGTCTCTTCTGCTCTTAGCCTGAGATCTGTGTCTTCTGCTCTTAGCCTGAGATCTGTCTCCTCTGCTCTTAGCCTGAGATCTGTCTCCTCTGCAGTTCGCCTGAGATCTGTCTCCTCTGCTCTTAGCCTGAGATCTGTCTCTTCTGCTCTTAGCCTGAGATCTGTCTCTTCTGCTCTTTGCCTGAGATCTGTCTCTTCTGATCTTAGCCTGAGATCTGTCTCCTCTGCTCTTAGCCTGAGATCTGTCTCCTCTGCTCTTAGCCTGAGATCTGTCTCTTCTGCTCTTCGCCTGAGATCTGTCTCTTCTGCTGTTCGCCTGAGATCTGTCTCCTCTGCTCTTAGCCAAGGATCTGTCTCCTCTGCTCTTAGCCTGAGATCTGTCTCTTCTGCTCTTAGCCTGAGATCTGTCTCTTCTGCTCTTAGCCTGAGATCTGTCTCTTCTGCTCTTAGCCTGAGATCTGTCTCTTCTGCTCTTAGCCTGAGATCTGTCTCCTCTGCTGTTCGCCTGAGATCTGTCTCCTCTGCTCTTAGCCTGAGATGTGTCTCTTCTGCTCTTCGCCTGAGATCTGTCTCTTTTGCTCTTCGCCTGAGATCTGTCTCTTCTGCTCTTAGCCGGAGTTCTCTCTGCTCTGCTCTTCCCCTGAGATCTCTCTTCTGCTCTTCGCCTATCTGTCTCCTCTGCTCTTCGCCTGAGATCTGTCTCCTCTGCTCTTAGCCTGATATCTGTCCCTTCTGCTCTTAGCCTGAGATCTGTCTCCGCTGCTCTTAGCCTGAGATCTGTCTCTTCTGCTCTTAGCCTGAGATCTGTCTCTTCTTGTCTTAGCCTGTGATCTCTCTCTTCTGCTCTTCGCCTGAGATCTGTCTCTTCTGCTCTTCGCCTGAGATCTGTCTCTTCTGCTCTTCGCCTGAGATCTGTCTCTTTTGCTCTTCACCTGAGATCTGTCTCTTCTGCTCTTAGCCTGAGATCTGTCTCTTCTGCTCTTTGCCTGAGATCTCTCTCTTCTGCTCTTCGCCTGAGATCTGTCTCTTCTGCTCTTAGCTGGAGATCTGTCTCTTCTGCTCTTCGCCTGAGATCTGTCTCTTCTGCTCTTAGCCTGAGATCTGTCTCCTCTGTTCTTAGCCGGAGATCTGTCTCTTCTGCTCTTTGCCTGAGATCTGTCTCTTCTCCTCTTAGCCTGAGATCTGTCTCTTCTGCTCTTCGCCTGAGATCTGTCTCTTCTGCTCTTCGCCTGAGATCTGTCTCTTCTGCTCTTAGCCTGAGATCTGTTTCCTCTGCTCTTCCCTTGAGATCTGTTTCCTCTGCTCTTCGCCTATCTGTCTCCTCTGCTCTTAGCCTGAGATCTGTCTCCTCTGCTCTTCGCCTGAGATCTTTCTCTTCTGCTCTTCACCTATCTGTCTCTGCTCTTAGTCTGAGATCTGTCTCTTCTGCTCTTCGCCTGAGATCTGTCTCTTCTCTTAGCCTGAGATCTGTCTCCTCTGCTCTTAGCCTGAGATCTGTCTCTTCTGCTCTTAGCCTGAGATCTGTCTCTTCTGCTCTTAACCTGAGATCTGTCTCCTCTACTCTTCGCTTGAGACCTGTCTCCTTTGCTCTTAGCCTGAGATCTGTCTCCTCTACTCTTCACCTGAGATCTGTCTCCTCTACTCTTCGCCTGAGATCTGTCTCTTCTTCTCTTCGCTTGAGATCTGTCTCTTCTCTTAGCCTGAGATCTGTCTCCTCTGCTCTTCGCCTGAGATCTGTCTCCTCTCCTCTTAGCCTGATATCTGTCCCTTCTGCTCTTAGACTGAGATCTGTCTCTCCTCCTCTTAGCCTGAGATCTGTCTCTTCTGCTCTTCGCCTGAGATCAGTCTCTTCTGCTCTTAGCCTGAGATCTGTCTCTAATGCTCTTCGCCTGAGATCTGTCTCTTCTGCTCTTCGCCTGAGATCTGTCTCTTCTGCTCTTCACCTGAGATCTGTCTCTTCTGCTCTTAGCCTGAGATCTGATTCCTTTGCTCTTCGCCTGAGATCTGTCTCTTCTGCTCTTCACCTGAGATCTGGCTCTTCTGCTCTTAGCCTGAGATCTGTTTCCTCTGCTCTTAGCCTGAGATCTGTCTCTTCTGCTCTTAGCCTGAGATCTGTCTCCTCTGCTCAGCCTGAGATCTGTCTCTTCTGCTCTTCACCTGAGATCTGTCTCCTCTGCTCTTCGCCTGAGATCTGTCTCTTCTGCTCTTCGCCTGAGATCTGTCTCTTCTGCTCTTAGCCTGAGATCTGTCTCTTCTGCTCTTAGCCTGAGATCTGTCTCCTCTACTCTTTGCCTGAGATGTGTCTCCTCTGCTCTTAGCCTGAGATCTGTCTCTTCTGCTCTTAGCCTGAGATCTGTCTCTTCTTGTCTTAGCCTGTGATCTCTCTCTTCTGCTCTTCGCCTGAGATCTGTCTCTTCTGCTCTTCGCCTGAGATCTGTCTCTTCTGCTCTTCGCCTGAGATCTGTCTCTTTTGCTCTTCACCTGAGATCTGTCTCTTCTGCTCTTAGCCTGAGATCTGTCTCTTCTGCTCTTTGCCTGAGATCTCTCTCTTCTGCTCTTCGCCTGAGATCTGTCTCTTCTGCTCTTAGCCGGAGATCTGTCTCTTCTGCTCTTCGCCTGAGATCTGTCTCTTCTGCTCTTAGCCTGAGATCTGTCTCCTCTGTTCTTAGCCGGAGATCTGTCTCTTCTGCTCTTTGCCTGAGATCTGTCTCTTCTCCTCTTAGCCTGAGATCTGTCTCTTCTGCTCTTCGCCTGAGATCTGTCTCTTCTGCTCTTCGCCTGAGATCTGTCTCTTCTGCTCTTAGCCTGAGATCTGTTTCCTCTGCTCTTCCCTTGAGATCTGTTTCCTCTGCTCTTCGCCTATCTGTCTCCTCTGCTCTTAGCCTGAGATCTGTCTCCTCTGCTCTTCGCCTGAGATCTTTCTCTTCTGCTCTTCACCTATCTGTCTCTGCTCTTAGCCTGAGATCTGTCTCTTCTGCTCTTCGCCTGAGATCTGTCTCTTCTCTTAGCCTGAGATCTGTCTCCTCTGCTCTTAGCCTGAGATCTGTCTCTTCTGCTCTTAGCCTGAGATCTGTCTCTTCTGCTCTTAACCTGAGATCTGTCTCCTCTACTCTTCGCTTGAGACCTGTCTCCTTTGCTCTTAGCCTGAGATCTGTCTCCTCTACTCTTCACCTGAGATCTGTCTCCTCTACTCTTCGCCTGAGATCTGTCTCTTCTTCTCTTCGCCTGAGATCTGTCTCTTCTCTTAGCCTGAGATCTGTCTCCTCTGCTCTTAGCCTGAGATCTGCCTCTTCTGCTCTTAGCCTGAGATCTGTCTCTTCTGCTCTTAGCCTGAGATCTGTCTCCTCTACTCTTCGCTTGAGACCTGTCTCCTTTGCTCTTAGCCTGAGATCTGTCTCCTCTACTCTTCGCCTGAGATCTGTCTCCTCTGCTCTTAGCCTGAGATCTGTCTCCTCTGCTCTTCGCCTGAGATCTGTCTCCTCTCCTCTTAGCCTGATATCTGTCCCTTCTGCTCTTAGACTGAGATCTGTCTCTCCTCCTCTTAGCCTGAGATCTGTCTCTTCTGCTCTTCGCCTGAGATCAGTCTCTTCTGCTCTTAGCCTGAGATCTGTCTCTAATGCTCTTCGCCTGAGATCTGTCTTTTCTGCTCTTCGCCTGAGATCTGTCTCTTCTGCTCTTCACCTGAGATCTGTCTCTTCTGCTCTTAGCCTGAGATCTGATTCCTTTGCTCTTCGCCTGAGATCTGTCTCTTCTGCTCTTAGCCTGAGATCTGTTTCCTCTGCTCTTAGCCTGAGATCTGTCTCTTCTGCTCTTAGCCTGAGATCTGTCTCCTCTGCTCAGCCTGAGATCTGTCTCTTCTGCTCTTCACCTGAGATCTGTCTCCTTTGCTCTTCGCCTGAGATCTGTCTCTTCTGCTCTTCGCCTGAGATCTGTCTCTTCTGCTCTTAGCCTGAGATCTGTCTCTTCTGCTCTTAGCCTGAGATCTGTCTCCTCTACTCTTTGCCTGAGATGTGTCTCCTCTGCTCTTAGCCTGAGATCTGTCTCTTCTGCTCTTAGCCTGAGATCTGTCTCTTCTGCTCTTAGCCTGAGATCTGTCTCCTCTGCTCTTCGCCTGAGATCTGTCAATTCTGCTCTTAGCCTGAGATCTGTCTCCTCTGCTCTTCGCCTGAGATCTGTCTCCTCTGCTCTTAGCCTGAGATCTGTCTCTTCTGCTCTTAGCCTGAGATCTGTCTCCTCTGCTCTTAGCCTGAGATCTGTCTCTTCTGCTCTTCGCCTGAGATCTGTCTCCTCTGCTCTTTGCCTGAGTTCTGTCTCTTCTGCTCTTAGCCTGAGATCTGTCTCTTCTGCTCTTAGCCTGAGATCTGTGTCTTCTGCTCTTAGCCTGAGTTCTGTCTCCTCTGCTCTTAGCCTGAGATCTGTCTCCTCTGCTCTTAGCCTGAGATCTGTCTCTTCTGCTCTTCACCTATCTGTCTCTGCTCTTAGCCTGAGATCTGTCTCTTCTGCTCTTCGCCTGAGATCTGTCTCTTCTCTTAGCCTGAGATCTTTCTCCTCTGCTCTTAGCCTGAGATCTGTCTCTTCTGCTCTTAGCCTGAGATCTGTCTCTTCTGCTCTTAACCTGAGATCTGTCTCCTCTACTCTTCGCTTGAGACCTGTCTCCTTTGCTCTTAGCCTGAGATCTGTCTCCTTTACTCTTCGCCTGAGATCTGTCTCTTCTGCTCTTCGCCTGAGATCTGTCTCTTCTCTTAGCCTGAGATCTGTCTCCTCTGCTCTTAGCCTGAGATCTGTCTCTTCTGCTCTTAGCCTGAGATCTGTCTCTTCTGCTCTTAGCCTGAGATCTGTCTCCTCTACTCTTCGCTTGAGACCTGTCTCCTTTGCTCTTAGCCTGAGATCTGTCTCCTCTACTCTTCGCCTGAGATCTGTCTCCTCTGCTCTTAGCCTGAGATCTGTCTCCTCTGCTCTTAGGCTGAGATCTGTCTCTTCTGCTCTTAGCCTGATATCTGTCCCTTCTGCTCTTAGCCTGAGATCTGTCTCCTCTGCTCTTAGCCTGAGATATGTCTCTTCTGCTCTTAGCCTGAGATCTGTCTTTTCTGCTCTTTGCCTGAGATCAGTCTCTTCTGCTCTTAGCCTGAGATCTGTCTCTAATGCTCTTCGCCTGAGATCTGTCTCTTCTGCTCTTCGCCTGAGATCTGTCTCTTCTGCTCTTCACCTGAGATCTGTCTCTTCTGCTCTTAGCCTGAGATCTGTTTCCTCTGCTGTTCGCCTGAGATCTGTCTCTTCTGCTCTTCGCCTGAGTTCTGTCTCTTCTGCTCTTAGCCTGAGATCTGTTTCCTCTGCTCTTAGCCTGAGATCTGTCTCTTCTGCTCTAAGCCTGAGATCTGTCTCTTCTGCTCTTAGCCTGAGATCTGTCTCCTCTACCATTAGCCTGAGATCTGTCTCTTCTGCTCTTAGCCTGAGATCTGTCTCCTCTGCTCTTAGCCTGAGATCTGCCTCTTCTTCTCTTAGCCTGAGATCTGTCTCCTCTGCTCTTAGCCTGAGATCTGTCTCCTCTGCTCTTAGCCTGAGATCTGTCTCTTCTGCTCTTAGTCTGATATCTGTCCCTTCTGCTCTTAGCCTGAGATCTGTCTCCTCTGCTCTTAGCCTGAGATCTGTCTCTTCTGCTCTTAGCCTGAGATCTGTCTTTTCTGCTCTTCGCCTGAGATCAGTCTCTTCTGCTCTTAGCCTGAGATCTGTCTCTAATGCTCTTCGCCTGAGATCTGTCTCTTCTGCTCTTCGCCTGAGATCTGTCTCTTCTGCTCTTCACCTGAGATCTGTCTCTTCTGCTCTTAGCCTGAGATCTGTTTCCTCTGCTCTTCGCCTGAGATCTGTCTCTTCTGCTCTTCACCTGAGTTCTGTCTCTTCTGCTCTTAGCATGAGATCTGTTTCCTCTGCTCTTCGCCTGAGATCTGTCTCTTCTGCTCTTAGCCTGAGATCTGTCTCTTCTGCTCTTAGCCTGAGATCTGTCTCCTCTACCATTAGCCTGAGATCTGTCTCTTCTGCTCTTAGCCTGAGATCGGTCTCCTCTGCTCTTAGCCTGAGATCTGCCTCTTCTTCTCTTAACCTGAGATCTGTCTCTTCTGCTCTTCGCCTGAGATCTGTCTCTTCTGCTCTTCGCCTGAGATCTGTCTCTTCTGCTCTTCACCTGAGATCTGTCTCTTCTGCTCTTCGCCTGAGATCTGTTTCCTCTGCTCTTCGCCTGAGATCTGTCTCTTCTGCTCTTCGCCTGAGATCTGTCTCTTCTGCTCTTAGCCTGAGATCTGTCTCTTCTGCTCTTCGCCTGAGATCTCTCTCTTCTGCTCTTCACCTGAGATCTGTCTCTTCTGCTCTTAGCCTGAGATCTGCTTCCTCTGCTCTTCGCCTGAGATCTGTCTCTTCTGCTCTTCACCTGAGATCTGTCTCTTCTGCTCTTAGCCTGAGATCTGTTTCCTCTGCTCTTAGCCTGAGATCTGTCTCTTCTGCTCTTAGCCTGAGATCTGTCTCCTCTGCTCAGCCTGAGATCTGTCTCTTCTGCTCTTCACCTGAGATCTCTCTCCTCTGCTCTTCGCCTGAGATCTGTCTCTTCTGCTCTTCGCCTGAGATCTCTCTCTTCTGCTCTTAGCCTGAGATCTGTCTCCTCTGCTCTTCCCCTGAGATCTCTCTTCTGCTCTTCGCCTATCTGTCTCCTCTGCTCTTCGCCTGAGATCTGTCTCCTCTGCTCTTAGCCTGATATCTGTCCCTTCTGCTCTTAGCCTGAGATCTGTCTCCGCTGCTCTTAGCCTGAGATCTGTCTCTTCTGCTCTTAGCCTGAGATCTGTCTCTTCTTGTCTTAGCCTGAGATCTCTCTCTTCTGCTCTTCGCCTGAGATCTGTCTCTTCTGCTCTTCGCCTGAGATCTGTCTCTTCTGCTCTTCGCCTGAGATCTGTCTCTTTTGCTCTTCACCTGAGATCTGTCTCTTCTGCTCTTAGCCTGAGATCTGTCTCTTCTGCTCTTTGCCTGAGATCTGTCTCTTCTGCTCTTAGCCTGAGATCGGTCTCTTCTGCTCTTAGCCGGAGATCTGTCTCCTCTGCTCTTCCCCTGAGATCTCTCTTCTGCTCTTCGCCTATCTGTCTCCTCTGCTCTTCGCCTGAAATCTGTCCCCTCTGCTCTTAGCCTGATATCTGTCCCTTCTGCTCTTAGCCTGAGATCTGTCTCCTCTGCTCTTAGCCTGAGATCTGTCTCTTCTGCTCTTAGCCTGAGATCTGTCTCTTCTGCTCTTAGCCTGAGATCTGTCTCTTCTGCTCTTCGCCTGAGATCTGTCTCTTCTGCTCTTAGCCTGAGATCTGTCTCCTCTGTTCTTCCCTTGAGATCTGTTTCCTCTGCTCTTCGCCTATCTGTCTCCTCTGCTCTTAGCCTGAGATCTGTCTCCTCTGCTCTTCGCCTGAGATCTTTCTCTTCTACTCTTCACCTATCTGTCTCTGCTCTTAGCCTGAGATCTGTCTCTTCTGCTCTTCGCCTGAGATCTGTCTCTTCTCCTCTTAGCCTGAGATCTGTCTCTTCTGCTCTTCGCCTGAGATCTGTCTCTTCTGCTCTTCGCCTGAGATCTGTCTCTTCTGCTCTTAGCCAAGGATCTGTCTCCTCTGCTCTTAGCATGAGATCTGTCTCTTCTGCTCTTAGCCTGAGATCTGTCTCTTCTGCTCTTAGCCTGAGATCTGTCTCTTCTGCTCTTAGCCTGAGATCTGTCTCTTCTGCTCTTAGCCTGAGATCTGTTTCCTCTGCTCTTCCCTTGAGATCTGTTTCCTCTGCTCTTCGCCTATCTGTCTCCTCTGCTCTTAGCCTGAGATCTGTCTCCTCTGCTCTTCGCCTGAGATCTTTCTCTTCTGCTTTTCACCTATCTGTCTCTGCTCTTAGCCTGAGATCTGTCTCTTCTGCTCTTCGCCTGAGATCTGTCTCTTCTCTTAGCCTGAGATCTGTCTCCTCTGCTCTTAGCCTGAGATCTGTCTCTTCTGCTCTTAGCCTGAGATCTGTCTCTTCTCTTAGCCTGAGATCTGTCTCCTCTGCTCTTAGCCTGAGATCTGTCTCTTCTGCTCTTAACCTGAGATCTGTCTCCTCTACTCTTCGCTTGAGACCTGTCTCCTTTGCTCTTAGCCTGAGATCTGTCTCCTCTACTCTTCGCCTGAGATCTGTCTCTTCTGCTCTTCGCCTGAGATCTGTCTCTTCTCTTAGCCTGAGATCTGTCTCCTCTGCTCTTAGCCTGAGATCTGTCTCTTCTGCTCTTAGCCTGAGATCTGCTCTTAGCCTGAGATCTGTCTCCTCTACTCTTCGCTTGAGACCTGTCTCCTTTGCTCTTAGCCTGAGATCTGTCTCCTCTACTCTTCGCCTGAGATCTGTCTCCTCTGCTCTTAGCTTGAGATCTGTCTCCTCTGCTCTTAGCCTGAGATCTGTCTCTTCTGCTCTTAGCCTGATATCTGTCCCTTCTGCTCTTAGCCTGAGATCTGTCTCCTCTGCTCTTAGCCTGAGATCTGTCTCTTCTGCTCTTAGCCTGAGATCTGTCTCTTCTGCTCTTAGCCTGAGATCTGTCTCTTCTGCTCTTCGCCTGAGATCTGTCTCTTCTGCTCTTAGCCTGAGATCTGTCTCCTCTGTTCTTCCCTTGAGATCTGTTTCCTCTGCTCTTCGCCTATCTGTCTCCTCTGCTCTTAGCCTGAGATCTGTCTCCTCTGCTCTTCGCCTGAGATCTTTCTCTTCTGCTCTTCACCTATCTGTCTCTGCTCTTAGCCTGAGATCTGTCTCTTCTGCTCTTCGCCTGAGATCTGTCTCTTCTCCTCTTAGCCTGAGATCTGTCTCTTCTGCTCTTCGCCTGAGATCTGTCTCTTCTGCTCTTCGCCTGAGATCTGTCTCTTCTGCTCTTAGCCAAGGATCTGTCTCCTCTGCTCTTAGCATGAGATCTGTCTCTTCTGCTCTTAGCCTGAGATCTGTCTCTTCTGCTCTTAGCCTGAGATCTGTCTCTTCTGCTCTTAGCCTGAGATCTGTCTCTTCTGCTCTTAGCCTGAGATCTGTTTCCTCTGCTCTTCCCTTGAGATCTGTTTCCTCTGCTCTTCGCCTATCTGTCTCCTCTGCTCTTAGCCTGAGATCTGTCTCCTCTGCTCTTCGCCTGAGATCTTTCTCTTCTGCTTTTCACCTATCTGTCTCTGCTCTTAGCCTGAGATCTGTCTCTTCTGCTCTTTGCCTGAGATCTGTCTCTTCTCTTAGCCTGAGATCTGTCTCCTCTGCTCTTAGCCTGAGATCTGTCTCTTCTGCTCTTAGCCTGAGATCTGTCTCTTCTCTTAGCCTGAGATCTGTCTCCTCTGCTCTTAGCCTGAGATCTGTCTCTTCTGCTCTTAACCTGAGATCTGTCTCCTCTACTCTTCGCTTGAGACCTGTCTCCTTTGCTCTTAGCCTGAGATCTGTCTCCTCTACTCTTCGCCTGAGATCTGTCTCTTCTGCTCTTCGCCTGAGATCTGTCTCTTCTCTTAGCCTGAGATCTGTCTCCTCTGCTCTTAGTCTGAGATCTGTCTCTTCTGCTCTTAGCCTGAGAGCTGCTCTTAGCCTGAGATCTGTCTCCTCTACTCTTCGCCTGAGATCTGTCTCCTCTGCTCTTAGCTTGAGATCTGTCTCCTCTGCTCTTAGCCTGAGATCTGTCTCTTCTGCTCTTAGCCTGATATCTGTCCCTTCTGCTCTTAGCCTGAGATCTGTCTCCTCTGCTCTTTGCCTGAGATATGTCTCTTCTGCTCTTAGCCTGAGATCTGTCTTTTCTGCTCTTCGCCTGAGATCAGTCTCTTCTGCTCTTAGCCTGAGATCTGTCTCTAATGCTCTTCGCCTGAGATCTGTCTCTTCTGCTCTTCGCCTGAGATCTGTCTCTTCTGCTCTTCACCTGAGATCTGTCTCTCCTGCTCTTAGCCTGAGATCTGTTTCCTCTGCTCTTCGCCTGAGATCTGTCTCTTCTGCTCTTCGCCTGAGTTCTGTCTCTTCTGCTCTTAGCCTGAGATCTGTTTCCTCTGCTCTTAGCCTGAGATCTGTCTCTTCTGCTCTTAGCCTGAGATCTGTCTCTTCTGCTCTTAGCCTGAGATCTGTCTCCTCTACCATTAGCCTGAGATCTGTCTCTTCTGCTCTTAGCCTGAGATCTGTCTCCTCTGCTCTTAGCCTGAGATCTGCCTCTTCTTCTCTTAGCCTGAGATCTGTCTCTTCTGCTCTTAGCCTGAGATCTGTCTCTTCTGCTCTTTGCCTGAGATCTGTCTCTTCTGCTCTTCGCCTTAGATTTGTCTCTTCTGCTCTTAGCCTGAGATCTGTCTCCTCTGCTCTTCGCCTGAGATCTGTCTCCTCTGCTCTTAGCCTGAGATCTGTCTCTTCTGCTCTTAGCCTGAGATCTGTCTCTTCTGCTCTTAGCCTGAGATCTGTCTCCTCTGCTCTTAGCCTGAGATCTGTCTCTTCTGCTCTTCGCTTGAGATCTGTCTCTTCTGCTCTTAGCCTGAGATCTGTCTCTTCTGCTCTTAGCCTGAGATCTGTCTCCTCTGCTCTTAGCCTGAGATCTGTCTCTACTGCTCTTCACCTGAAATCTGTCTCGTCTGCTCTTAACCTGATATCTGTCTCCTCTGCTCTTCGCCTGAGATCTGTCTCTTCTGCTCTTTGCCTGAGATCTGTCTCTACTCTTAGCCTGAGATCTGTCTCCTCTGCTCTTAGCCTGAGATCTGTCTCTTCTGCTCTTAGCCTGAGATCTGTCTCTTCTGCTCTTAGCCTGAGATCTGTCTCCTCTACTCTTCGCTTGAGACCTGTCTCCTTTGCTCTTAGCCTGAGATCTGTCTCCTCTACTCTTCGCCTGAGATCTGTCTCCTCTGCTCTTAGCCTGAGATCTGTCTCCTCTGCTCTTCGCCTGAGATCTGTCTCCTCTCCTCTTAGCCTGATATCTGTCCCTTCTGCTCTTAGACTGAGATCTGTCTCTCCTCCTCTTAGCCTGAGATCTGTCTCTTCTGCTCTTCGCCTGAGATCAGTCTCTTCTGCTCTTAGCCTGAGATCTGTCTCTAATGCTCTTCGCCTGAGATCTGTCTCTTCTGCTCTTTGCCTGAGATCTGTCTCTTCTGCTCTTCACCTGAGATCTGTCTCTTCTGCTCTTAGCCTGAGATCTGATTCCTTTGCTCTTCGCCTGAGATCTGTCTCTTCTGCTCTTCACCTGAGATCTGTCTCTTCTGCTCTTAGCCTGAGATCTGTTTCCTCTGCTCTTAGCCTGAGATCTGTCTCTTCTGCTCTTAGCCTGAGATCTGTTTCCTCTGCTCTTAGCCTGAGATCTGTTTCCTCTGCTCTTAGCCTGAGATCTGTCTCTTCTGCTCTTAGCCTGAGATCTGTCTCCTCTGCTCAGCCTGAGATCTGTCTCTTCTGCTCTTCACCTGAGATCTGTCTCATCTGCTCTTCGCCTGAGATCTGTCTCTTCTGCTCTTCGCCTGAGATCTGTCTCTTCTGCTCTTAGCCTGAGATCTGTCTCTTCTGCTCTTAGCCTGAGATCTGTCTCCTCTACTCTTTGCCTGAGATGTGTCTCCTCTGCTCTTAGCCTGAGATCTGTCTCTTCTGCTCTTAGCCTGAGATCTGTCTCTTCTGCTCTTAGCCTGAGATCTGTCTCCTCTGCTCTTCGCCTGAGATCTGTCAATTCTGCTCTTAGCCTGAGATCTGTCTCCTCTGCTCTTCGCCTGAGATCTGTCTCCTCTGCTCTTAGCCTGAGATCTGTCTCTTCTGCTCTTAGCCTGAGATCTGTCTCCTCTGCTCTTAGCCTGAGATCTGTCTCTTCTGCTCTTCGCCTGAGATCTGTCTCCTCTGCTCTTCGCCTGAGATCTGTCTCTTCTGCTCTTAGCCTCAGATCTGTCTCTTCTGCTCTTAGCCTGAGATCTGTGTCTTCTGCTCTTAGCCTGAGTTCTGTCTCCTCTGCTCTTAGCCTGAGATCTGTCTCCTCTGCTCTTAGCCTGAGATCTGTCTCTTCTGCTCTTCGCCTGAGATCTGTCTCTTCTGCTCTTAGCCTGAGATCTGTTTCCTCTGCTCTTAGCCTGAGATCTGTCTCTTCTGCTCTTAGCCTGAGATCTGTCTCCTCTGCTCAGCCTGAGATCTGTCTCTTCTGCTCTTCACCTGAGATCTGTCTCATCTGCTCTTCACCTGAGATCTGTCTCTTCTGCTCTTCGCCTGAGATCTGTCTCTTCTGCTCTTAGCCTGAGATCTGTCTCTTCTGCTCTTAGCCTGAGATCTGTCTCCTCTACTCTTTGCCTGAGATGTGTCTCCTCTGCTCTTAGCCTGAGATCTGTCTCTTCTGCTCTTAGCCTGAGATCTGTCTCTTCTGCTCTTAGCCTGAGATCTGTCTCCTCTGCTCTTCGCCTGAGATCTGTCAATTCTGCTCTTAGCCTGAGATCTGTCTCCTCTGCTCTTCGCCTGAGATCTGTCTCCTCTGCTCTTAGCCTGAGATCTGTCTCTTCTGCTCTTAGCCTGAGATCTGTCTCCTCTGCTCTTAGCCTGAGATCTGTCTCTTCTGCTCTTCGCCTGAGATCTGTCTCCTCTGCTCTTCGCCTGAGATCTGTCTCTTCTGCTCTTAGCCTCAGATCTGTCTCTTCTGCTCTTAGCCTGAGATCTGTGTCTTCTGCTCTTAGCCTGAGTTCTGTCTCCTCTGCTCTTAGCCTGAGATCTGTCTCCTCTGCTCTTAGCCTGAGATCTGTCTCTTCTGCTCTTCGCCTGAGATCTGTCTCTTCTGCTCTTCGCCTGAGATCTGTCTCTTCTGCTCTTAGCCAAGGATCTGTCTCCTCTGCTCTTAGCCTGAGATCTGTCTCTTCTGCTCTTAGCCTGAGATCTGTCTCTTCTGCTCTTAGCCTGAGATCTGTCTCTTCTGCTCTTAGCCTGAGATCTGTCTCCTCTGCAGTTCGCCTGAGATCTGTCTCCTCTGCTCTTAGCCTGAGATCTGTCTGTTCTGCTCTTAGCCTGAGATCTGTCTCCTCTGCTCTTCGCCTGAGATCTGTCTCCTCTGCTCTTCGCCTGATATCTGTCTCTTCTGCTCTTAGCCTGATATCTGTCTCTTCTGCTCTTAGCCTGAGATCTGTGTCTTCTGCTCTTAGCCTGAGATCTGTCTCTTCTGCTCTTAGCCTGAGATCTGTCTCCTCTGCAGTTCGCCTGAGATCTGTCTCCTCTGCTCTTAGCCTGAGATCTGTCTCTTCTGCTCTTAGCCTGAGATCTGTCTCTTCTGCTCTTTGCCTGAGATCTGTCTCTTCTGATCTTAGCCTGAGATCTGTCTCCTCTGCTCTTAGCCTGAGATCTGTCTCCTCTGCTCTTAGCCTGAGATCTGCCTCTTCTTCTCTTAGCCTGAGATCTGTCTCTTCTGCTCTTAGCCTGAGATCTGTCTCTTCTGCTCTTTGCCTGAGATCTGTCTCTTCTGCTCTTCACCTTAGATTTGTCTCTTCTGCTCTTAGCCTGAGATCTGTCTCCTCTGCTCTTCGCCTGAGATCTGTCTCCTCTGCTCTTAGCCTGAGATCTGTCTCTTCTGCTCTTAGCCTGAGATCTGTCTCTTCTGCTCTTAGCCTGAGATCTGTCTCCTCTGCTCTTAGCCTGAGATCTGTCTCTTCTGCTCTTCGCCTGAGATCTGTCTCTTCTGCTCTTAGCCTGAGATCTGTCTCTTCTGCTCTTAGCCTGAGATCTGTCTCCTCTATTCTTAGCCTGAGATCTGTCTCTACTGCTCTTCACCTGAAATCTGTCTCGTCTGCTCTTAATCTGATATCTGTCTCCTCTGCTCTTCGCCTGAGATCTGTCTCTTCTGCTCTTTGCCTGAGATCTGTCTCTTCTCTTAGCCTGAGATCTGTCTCCTCTGCTCTTAGCCTGAGATCTGTCTCTTCTGCTCTTAGCCTGAGATCTGTCTCTTCTGCTCTTAGCCTGAGATCTGTCTCCTCTACTCTTCGCTTGAGACCTGTCTCCTTTGCTCTTAGCCTGAGATCTGTCTCCTCTACTCTTCGCCTGAGATCTGTCTCCTCTGCTCTTAGCCTGAGATCTGTCTCCTCTGCTCTTCGCCTGAGATCTGTCTCCTCTCCTCTTAGCCTGATATCTGTCCCTTCTGCTCTTAGACTGAGATCTGTCTCTCCTCCTCTTAGCCTGAGATCTGTCTCTTCTGCTCTTCGCCTGAGATCAGTCTCTTCTGCTCTTAGCCTGAGATCTGTCTCTAATGCTCTTCGCCTGAGATCTGTCTCTTCTGCTCTTTGCCTGAGATCTGTCTCTTCTGCTCTTCACCTGAGATCTGTCTCTTCTGCTCTTAGCCTGAGATCTGATTCCTTTGCTCTTCGCCTGAGATCTGTCTCTTCTGCTCTTCACCTGAGATCTGTCTCTTCTGCTCTTAGCCTGAGATCTGTTTCCTCTGCTCTTAGCCTGAGATCTGTCTCTTCTGCTCTTAGCCTGAGATCTGTCTCCTCTGCTCAGCCTGAGATCTGTCTCTTCTGCTCTTCACCTGAGATCTGTCTCATCTGCTCTTCGCCTGAGATCTGTCTCTTCTGCTCTTCGCCTGAGATCTGTCTCTTCTGCTCTTAGCCTGAGATCTGTCTCTTCTGCTCTTAGCCTGAGATCTGTCTCCTCTACTCTTTGCCTGAGATGTGTCTCCTCTGCTCTTAGCCTGAGATCTGTCTCTTCTGCTCTTAGCCTGAGATCTGTCTCTTCTGCTCTTAGCCTGAGATCTGTCTCCTCTGCTCTTCGCCTGAGATCTGTCAATTCTGCTCTTAGCCTGAGATCTGTCTCCTCTGCTCTTCGCCTGAGATCTGTCTCCTCTGCTCTTAGCCTGAGATCTGTCTCTTCTGCTCTTAGCCTGAGATCTGTCTCCTCTGCTCTTAGCCTGAGATCTGTCTCTTCTGCTCTTCGCCTGAGATCTGTCTCCTCTGCTCTTCGCCTGAGATCTGTCTCTTCTGCTCTTAGCCTGAGATCTGTCTCTTCTGCTCTTAGCCTGAGATCTGTGTCTTCTGCTCTTAGCCTGAGTTCTGTCTCCTCTGCTCTTAGCCTGAGATCTGTCTCCTCTGCTCTTAGCCTGAGATCTGTCTCCTCTGCTCTTCGCCTGAGATCTGTCTCCTCTGCTCTTAGCCTGATATCTGTCCCTTCTGCTCTTAGCCTGAGATCTGTCTCCGCTGCTCTTAGCCTGAGATCTGTCTCTTCTGCTCTTAGCCTGAGATCTGTCTCTTCTTGTCTTAGCCTGTGATCTCTCTCTTCTGCTCTTCGCCTGAGATCTGTCTCTTCTGCTCTTCGCCTGAGATCTGTCTCTTCTGCTCTTCGCCTGAGATCTGTCTCTTTTGCTCTTCACCTGAGATCTGTCTCTTCTGCTCTTAGCCTGAGATCTGTCTCTTCTGCTCTTTGCCTGAGATCTCTCCCTTCTGCTCTTAGCCTGAGATCTGTCTCCTCTGCTCTTAGCCTGAGATCTGTCTCCTCTGCTCTTAGCCTGAGATCTGTCTCCTCTGCTCTTCGCCTGAGATCTGTCTCCTCTGCTCTTAGCCTGAGATCTGTCTCTTCTGCTCTTAGCCTGAGATCTGTCTCCTCTGCTCTTAGCCTGAGATCTGTCTCTTCTGCTCTTCGCCTGAGATCTGTCTCCTCTGCTCTTCGCCTGAGATCTGTCTCTTCTGCTCTTAGCCTGAGATCTGTCTCTTCTGCTCTTAGCCTGAGATCTGTGTCTTCTGCTCTTAGCCTGAGTTCTGTCTCCTCTGCTCTTAGCCTGAGATCTGTCTCCTCTGCTCTTAGCCTGAGATCTGTCTCTTCTGCTCTTCGCCTGAGATCTGTCTCTTCTGCTCTTCGCCTGAGATCTGTCTCTTCTGCTCTTAGCCAAGGATCTGTCTCCTCTGCTCTTAGCCTGAGATCTGTCTCTTCTGCTCTTAGCCTGAGATCTGTCTCTTCTGCTCTTAGCCTGAGATCTGTCTCTTCTGCTCTTAGCCTGAGATCTGTCTCCTCTGCAGTTCGCCTGAGATCTGTCTCCTCTGCTCTTAGCCTGAGATCTGTCTCTTCTGCTCTTAGCCTGAGATCTGTCTCTTCTGCTCTTTGCCTGAGATCTGTCTCTTCTGATCTTAGCCTGAGATATGTCTCCTCTGCTCTTAGCCTGAGATCTGTCTCTTCTTCTCTTCGCCTGAGATCTGTCTCTTCTGCTCTTCGCCTGAGATCTGTCTCTTCTGCTCTTCGCCTGAGATCTGTCTCTTCTGCTCTTAGCCAAGGATCTGTCTCCTCTGCTCTTAGTCTGAGATCTGTCTCTTCTGCTCTTAGCCTGAGATCTGTCTCTTCTGCTCTTAGCCGGAGATCTGTCTCTTCTGCTCTTAGCCTGAGATCTGTCTCTTCTGCTCTTAGCCTGAGATCTGTCTCCTCTGCTGTTCGCCTGAGATCTGTCTCCTCTGCTCTTAGCCTGAGATGTGTCTCTTCTGCTCTTCGCCTGAGATCTGTCTCTTTTGCTCTTCACCTGAGATCTGTCTCTTCTGCTCTTAGCCGGAGTTCTCTCTGCTCTGCTCTTCCCCTGAGATCTCTCTTCTGCTCTTCGCCTATCTGTCTCCTCTGCTCTTCGCCTGAGATCTGTCTATTCTGCTCTTAGCCTGATATCTGTCCCTTCTGCTCTTAGCCTGAGATCTGTCTCCACTGCTCTTAGCCTGAGATCTGTCTCTTCTGCTCTTAGCCTGAGATCTGTCTCTTCTTGTCTTAGCCTGTGATCTCTCTCTTCTGCTCTTCGCCTGAGATCTGTCTCTTCTGCTCTTCGCCTGAGATCTGTCTCTTCTGCTCTTCGCCTGAGATCTGTCTCTTTTGCTCTTCACCTGAGATCTGTCTCTTCTGCTCTTTGCCTGAGATCTCTCTCTTCTGCTCTTCGCCTGAGATCTGTCTCTTCTGCTCTTAGCCGGAGATCTGTCTCTTCTACTCTTCGCCTGAGATCTGTCTCTTCTGCTCTTAGCCTGTGATCTGTCTCCTCTGTTCTTAGCCGGAGATCTGTCTCTTCTGCTCTTTGCCTGAGATCTGTCTCTTCTCCTCTTAGCCTGAGATCTGTCTCTTCTGCTCTTCGCCTGAGATCTGTCTCTTCTGCTCTTCGCCTGAGATCTGTCTCTTCTGCTCTTAGCCTGAGATCTGTTTCCTCTGCTCTTCCCTTGAGATCTGTTTCCTCTGCTCTTCGCCTATCTGTCTCCTCTGCTCTTAGCCTGAGATCTGTCTCCTCTGCTCCTCGCCTGAGATCTTTCTCTTCTGCTCTTCACCTATCTGTCTCTGCTCTTAGCCTGAGATCTGTCTCTTCTGCTCTTCGCCTGAGATCTGTCTCTTCTCTTAGCCTGAGATCTGTCTCCTCTGCTCTTAGCCTGAGCTCTGTCTCTTCTGCTCTTAGCCTGAGATCTGTCTCTTCTGCTCTTAACCTGAGATCTGTCTCCTCTACTCTTCGCTTGAGACCTGTCTCCTTTGCTCTTAGCCTGAGATCTGTCTCCTCTACTCTTCGCCTGAGATCTGTCTCTTCTTCTCTTCGCCTGAGATCTGTCTCTTCTCTTAGCCTGAGATCTGTCTCCTCTGCTCTTAGCCTGAGATCTTCCTCTTCTGCTCTTAGCCTGAGATCTGTCTCTTCTGCTCTTAGCCTGAGATCTGTCTCCTCTACTCTTCGCTTGAGACCTGTCTCCTTTGCTCTTAGCCTGAGATCTGTCTCCTCTACTCTTCGCCTGAGATCTGTCTCCTCTGCTCTTAGCCTGAGATCTGTCTCCTCTGCTCTTCGCCTGAGATCTGTCTCCTCTCCACAGCCTGATATCTGTCCCTTCTGCTCTTAGACTGAGATCTGTCTCTCCTCCTCTTAGCCTGAGATCTGTCTCTTCTGCTCTTCGCCTGAGATCAGTCTCTTCTGCTCTTAGCCTGAGATCTGTCTCTAATGCTCTTCGCCTGAGATCTGTCTCTTCTGCTCTTCGCCTGAGATCTGTCTCTTCTGCTCTTCACCTGAGATCTGTCTCTTCTGCTCTTAGCCTGAGATCTGATTCCTTTGCTCTTCACCTGAGATCTGTCTCTTCTGCTCTTCACCTGAGATCTGTCTCTTCTGCTCTTAGCCTGAGATCTGTTTCCTCTGCTCTTAGCCTGAGATCTGTCTCTTCTGCTCTTAGCCTGAGATCTGTCTCCTCTGCTCAGCCTGAGATCTGTCTCTTCTGCTCTTCACCTGAGATCTGTCTCCTCTGCTCTTCGCCTGAGATCTGTCTCTTCTGCTCTTCGCCTGAGATCTGTCTCTTCTGCTCTTAGCCTGAGATCTGTCTCTTCTGCTCTTAGCCTGAGATCTGTCTCCTCTACTCTTTGCCTGAGATGTGTCTCCTCTGCTCTTAGCCTGAGATCTGTCTCTTCTGCTCTTAGCCTGAGATCTGTCTCTTCTGCTCTTAGCCTGAGATCTGTCTCCTCTGCTCTTCGCCTGAGATCTGTCAATTCTGCTCTTAGCCTGAGATCTGTCTCCTCTGCTCTTCGCCTGAGATCTGTCTCCTCTGCTCTTAGCCTGAGATCTGTCTCTTCTGCTCTTAGCCTGAGATCTATCTCCTCTGCTCTTAGCCTGAGATCTGTCTCTTCTGCTCTTCGCCTGAGATCTGTCTCCTCTGCTCTTCGCCTGAGATCTGTCTCTTCTGCTCTTAGCCTGAGATCTGTCTCTTCTGCTCTTAGCCTGAGATCTGTGTCTTCTGCTCTTAGCCTGAGTTCTGTCTCCTCTGCTCTTAGCCTGAGATCTGTCTCTTCTGCTCTTCGCCTGAGATCTGTCTCTTCTGCTCTTCGCCTGAGATCTGTCTCTTCTGCTCTTAGCCAAGGATCTGTCTCCTCTGCTCTTAGCCTGAGATCTGTCTCTTCTGCTCTTAGCCTGAGATCTGTCTCTTCTGCTCTTAGCCTGAGATCTGTCTCTTCTGCTCTTAGCCTGAGATCTGTCTCCTCTGCAGTTCGCCTGAGATCTGTCTCCTCTGCTCTTAGCCTGAGATCTGTCTGTTCTGCTCTTAGCCTGAGATCTGTCTCCTCTGCTCTTCGCCTGAGATCTGTCTCCTCTGCTCTTCGCCTGAGATCTGTCTCTTCTGCTCTTAGCCTGAGATCTGTGTCTTCTGCTCTTAGCCTGAGATCTGTCTCTTCTGCTCTTAGCCTGAGATCTGTCTCCTCTGCTCTTAGCCTGAGATCTGTCTCTTCTGCTCTTCGCCTGAGATCTGTCTCTTCTGCTCTTCGCCTGAGATCTGTCTCTTCTGCTCTTAGCCAAGGATCTGTCTCCTCTGCTCTTAGCCTGAGATCTGTCTCTTCTGCTCTTAGCCTGAGATCTGTCTCTTCTGATCTTAGCCTGAGATCTGTCTCCTTTGCTCTTAGCCTGAGATCTGTCTCCTCTGCTCTTAGCCTGAGATCTGTCTCTTCTGCTCTTCGCCTGAGATCTGTCTCTTCTGCTCTTCGCCTGAGATCTGTCTCTTCTGCTCTTAGCCAAGGATCTGTCTCCTCTGCTCTTAGCCTGAGATCTGTCTCTTCTGCTCTTAGCCTGATATCTGTCTCTTCTGCTCTTAGCCTGAGATCTGTGTCTTCTGCTCTTAGCCTGAGATCTGTCTCTTCTGCTCTTAGCCTGAGATCTGTCTCCTCTGCAGTTCGCCTGAGATCTGTCTCCTCTGCTCTTAGCCTGAGATCTGTCTCTTCTGCTCTTAGCCTGAGATCTGTCTCTTCTGCTCTTTGCCTGAGATCTGTCTCTTCTGATCTTAGCCTGAGATCTGTCTCCTCTGCTCTTAGCCTGAGATCTGTCTCCTCTGCTCTTAGCCTGAGATCTGTCTCTTCTGCTCTTCGCCTGAGATCTGTCTCTTCTGCTCTTCGCCTGAGATCTGTCTCTTCTGCTCTTAGCCAAGGATCTGTCTCCTCTGCTCTTAGCCTGAGATCTGTTTCTTCTGCTCTAAGCCTGAGATCTGTCTCTTCTGCTCTTAGCCTGAGATCTGTCTCTTCTGCTCTTAGCCTGAGATCTGTCTCCTCTGCTGTTCGCCTGAGATCTGTCTCCTCTGCTCTTAGCCTGAGATGTGTCTCTTCTGCTCTTCGCCTGAGATCTGTCTCTTTTGCTCTTCACCTGAGATCTGTCTCTTCTGCTCTTAGCCGGAGTTCTCTCTGCTCTGCTCTTCCCCTGAGATCTCTCTTCTGCTCTTCGCCTATCTGTCTCCTCTGCTCTTCGCCTGAGATCTGTCTCCTCTGCTCTTAGCCTGATATCTGTCCCTTCTGCTCTTAGCCTGAGATCTGTCTCCGCTGCTCTTAGCCTGAGATCTGTCTCTTCTGCTCTTAGCCTGAGATCTGTCTCTTCTTGTCTTAGCCTGTGATCTCTCTCTTCTGCTCTTCGCCTGAGATCTGTCTCTTCTGCTCTTCACCTGAGATCTGTCTCTTCTCCTCTTAGACTGAGATCTGTCTCTTCTGCTCTTCGCCTGAGATCTGTCTCTTCTGCTCTTCGCCTGAGATCTGTCTCTTCTGCTCTTAGCCTGAGATCTGTTTCCTCTGCTCTTCCCTTGAGATCTGTTTCCTCTGCTCTTCGCCTATCTGTCTCCTCTGCTCTTAGCCTGAGATCTGTCTCCTCTGCTCTTCGCCTGAGATCTGTCTCTTCTGCTCTTCACCTGAGATCTGTCTCTTCTCCTCTTAGCCTGAGATCTCTCTCTTCTGCTCTTCGCCTGAGATCTGTCTCTTCTGCTCTTCACCTGAGATCTGTCTCTTCTCCTCTTAGCCTGAGATCTGTCTCTTCTGCTCTTCACCTGAGATCTGTCTCTTCTGCTCTTCGCCTGAGATCTGTCTCTTCTGCTCTTAGCCTGAGATCTGTTTCCTCTGCTCTTCCCTTGAGATCTGTTTCCTCTGCTCTTCGCCTATCTGTCTCCTCTGCTCTTAACCTGATATCTGTCTCCTCTGCTCTTAGCCTGAGATCTGTCTCTACTGATCTTCACCTGAAATATGTCTCCTCTGCTCTTAACCTGATATCTGTCTCTTCTGCTCTTCGCCTGAGATCTGTCTCTTCTCTTAGCCTGAGATCTGTCTCCTCTGCTCTTAGCCTGAGATCTGTCTCTTCTGCTCTTAGCCTGAGATCTGTCTCTTCTGCTCTTAGCCTGAGATCTGTCTGCTCTGCTCTTAGCCTGAGATCTGTCTCTTCTGCTCTTAGCCTGAGATCTGTCTCCTCTGCTCTTCGCCTGAGATCTGTCTCCTCTGCTCTTAGACTGAGATCTGTCTCTTCTGCTCTTAGCCTGAGATCTGTCTCTTCTGCTCTTAGCCTGAGATCTGTCTCCTCTGCTCTTAGCCTGAGATCTGTCTCTTCTGCTCTTCGCCTGAGATCTGTCTCTTCTGCTCTTAGGCTCAGATCTGTCTCTTCTGCTCTTAGAATGAGATCTGTCTCCTCTGCTCTTAGCCTGAGATCTGTCTCTACTGCTCTTCACCTGAAATCTGTCTCCTCTGCTCTTAACCTGATATCTGTCTCCTCTGCTCTTCGCCTGAGATCTGTCTCTTCTGCTCTTCGCCTGAGATCTGTTTCCTCTGCTCTTAGCCTGAGATCTGTCTCTTCTGCTCTTAGCCTGAGATCTGTCTACTCTGCTCTTCGCCTGAGATCTGTCTCTTCTGCTCTTAACCTGAGATCTGTCTCCTCTACTCTTCGCTTGAGACCTGTCTCCTTTGCTCTTAGCCTGAGATCTGTCTCCTCTACTCTTTGCCTGAGATCGGTCTCCTCTGCTCTTAGCCTGAGATCTGTCTCCTCTGCTCTTCACCTGAGATCTGTCTCCTCTGCTCTTAGCCTGATATCTCTCCCTTCTGCTCTTAGCCTGAGATCTGTCTCTCCTCCTCTTAGCCTGAGATCTGTCTCTTCTGCTCTTCGCCTGAGATCAGTCTCTTCTGCTCTTAGCCTGAGATCTGTCTCTAATGCTCTTCGCCTGAGATCTGTCTCTTCTGCTCTTCGCCTGAGATTTTTCTCTTCTGCTCTTCACCTGAGATCTGTCTCTTCTGCTCTTAGCCTGAGATCTGTTTCCTCTGCTCTTCGCCTGAGATCTGTCTCTTCTGCTCTTCACCTGAGATCTGTCTCTTCTGCTCTTAGCCTGAGATCTGTTTCCTCTGCTCTTAGCCTGAGATCTGTCTCTTCTGCTCTTAGCCTGAGATCTGTCTACTCTGCTCAGCCTGAGATCTGTCTCTTCTGCTCTTCGCCTGAGATCTGTCTCCTCTGCTCTTCGCCTGAGATCTGTCTCTTCTGCTCTTCACCTGAGATCTGTCTCTTCTGCTCTTAGCCTGAGATCTGTCTCTTCTGCTCTTAGCCTGAGATCTGTCTCCTCTGCTCTTCGCCTGAAACCTGTCTCCTCTTCTCTTCACCTGAGATCTGTCTCCTCTGCTCTTAGCCTGAGATCTGTCTCTTCTGCTCTTAGCCTGAAATCGGTCTCTTCTGCTCTTTGCCTGAAATCTGTCTCCTCTGCACTTAGCCTGAGATCTGTCTCCTCTGCTCTTAGCCTGAGATCTGTCTCTTCTGCTGTTAGCCTGAGATCTGTCTCCTCTGCTCTTAGCCTGAGATCTGTCTCTACTGCTCTTCACCTGAGATCTGTCTCCTCTGCTCTTAGCCTGATATCTGTCTCCTATGCTCTTCGCCTGAGATCTGTCTCTTCTGCTCTTTGCCTATCTGTCTCTGCTCTTAGCCTGAGATCTGTCTCTTCTGCTCTTCGCCTGAGATATGTCCCTTCTCTTAGCCTGAGATCTGTCTCCTCTGCTCTTAGCCTGAGATCTGTCTCTTCTGCTCTTAGCCTGAGATCTGTCTCTTCTGCTCTTAGCCTGAGATCTGTCTCTTCTGCTCTTAGCCTGAGATCTGTCTCCTCTGCTCTTAGCCTGAGATCTGTCTCTTCTGCTCTTAGCCTGAGATCTGTCTCCTCTGCTGTTCGCCTGAGATCTGTCTCCTCTGCTCTTAGCCTGAGATCTGTCTCTTCTGCTCTTCGCCTGAGATCTGTCTCTTTTGCTCTTCACCTGAGATCTGTCTCTTCTGCTCTTAGCCTGAGATCTGTCTCTTCTGCTCTTTGCCTGAGATCTCTCTCTTCTGCTCTTCGCCTGAGATCTGTCTCTTCTGCTCTTTGCCGGAGATCTGTCTCCTCTGCTCTTCCCGAGATCTCTCTTCTGCTCTTCGCCTATCTGTCTCCTCTGCTCTTCGCCTGAGATCTGTCTCCTCTGCTCTTAGCCTGATATCTGTCCCTTCTACTCTTAGCCTGAGATCTGTCTCTTCTGCTCTTAGCCTGAGATCTGTCTCTTCTGCTCTTAGCCTGAGATCTGTCTCTTCTGCTCTTAGCCTGAGATCTGTCTCTTCTCTTAGCCTGAGATCTGTCTCTTCTGCTCTTCGCCTGAGATCTGTCTCCTCTGCTCTAAGCCTGAGATCTGTCTCCTCTGCTCTTAGCCTGAGATCTGTCTCTTCTGCTCTTAGCCTGAGATCTGTCTCCTCTGCTCTTCACCTGAGATCTGTCTCTTCTGCTTTTAGCCTGAGATCTGTCTCTTCTGCTCTTCACCTGAGATCTGTCTCTTTTGCTCTTTGCCTGAGATTTGTTTCTTCTGCTCTTAGCCTGAGATCTGTCTCCTCTGCTCTTCGCCTGAGATCTGTCTCCTCTGCTCTTAGCCTGAGATCTGTCTCTTCTGCTGTTAGCCTGAGATCTGTCTCTTCTGCTCTTAGCCTGAGATCTGTCTCCTCTGCTCTTAGCCTGAGATCTGTCTCTTCTGCTCTTCGCCTGAGATCTGTCTCTTCTGCTCTTAGCCTGAGATCTGTCTCTTCTGCTCTTAGCCTGAGATCTGTCTCCTCTGCTCTTAGCCTGAGATCTGTCTCTACTGCTCTTCACCTGAGATCTGTCTCCTCTGCTCTTAGCCTGAGATCTGTCTCCTCTGCTCTTAGCCTGAGATATGTCTCTAATGCTTTTCGCCTGAGATCTGTCTCTTCTGCTCTTTGCCTGAGATCAGTCTCTTCTGCTCTTCGCCTGAGATCAGTCTCTTCTGCTCTTAGCCTGAGATGTGTCTCTAATGCTCTTCGCCTGAGATCTGTCTCTTCTGCTCTTTGCCTGAGATCTGTCTCTTCTGCTCTTCACCTATCTGTCTCTTCTGCTCTTAGCCTGAGATCTGTTTCCTCTGCTCTTCGCCTGAGATCTGTCTCTTCTGCTCTTCACCTGAGATCTGTGTCTTCTGCTCTTAGCCTGAGATATGTTTCCTCTGTTCTTAGCCTGAGATCTGTCTCTTCTGCTCTTAGCCTGAGATCTGTCTCTTCTGCTCTTAGCCTGAGATCTGTCTCCTCTACCATTAGCCTGAGATCTGTCTCTTCTGCTCTTAGCCTGAGATCTGTCTCCTCTGCTCTTAGCCTGAGATCTGCCTCTTCTTCTCTTAGCCTGAGATCTGTCTCTTCTGCTCTTAGCCTGAGATCTGTCTCTTCTGCTGTTTCCTGAGATCTGTCTCTTCTGCTCTTCGCCTGAGATCTGTCTCTTCTGCTCTTCGCCTGAGATCTGTCTCTTCTGCTCTTCCCCTGAGATCTGTCTCTTCTGCTCTTAGCCTGAGATCTGTCTCCTCTGCTCTTAGCCTGAGATCTGTCTCTTCTGCTCTTAGCCTGAGATCTGTCTCTTCTGCTCTTAGCCTGAGATCTGTCTCCTCTACTCTTAGCCTGAGATCTGTCTCTTCTGCTCTTAGCCTGAGATCTGTCTACTCTGCTCTTAGCCTGAGATCTGTCTCTTCTGCTCTTACCTGAGATCTGTCTGCTCTGCAATTCACCTGAGATCTGTCTCTTCTGCTCTTAGCCTGAGATCTGTCTCTTCTGCTCTTCGCCTGAGATCTCTCTTTTGCTCTTCGCCTGAGATTTGTCTCTTCTGCTCTTAGCCTGAGATCTGTCTCCTCTGCTCTTCGCCTGAGATCTGTCTCCTCTGCTCTTAGCCTGAGATCTGTCTCTTCTGCTCTTAGCCTGAGATCTGTCTCTTCTGCTCTTAGCCTGAGATCTGTCTCCTCTGCTCTTAGCCTGAGATCTGTCTCTTCTGCTCTTCGCCTGAGATCTGTCTCTTCTGCTCTTAGGCTCAGATCTGTCTCTTCTGCTCTTAGAATGAGATCTGTCTCCTCTGCTCTTAGCCTGAGATCTGTCTCTACTGCTCTTCACCTGAAATCTGTCTCCTCTGCTCTTAACCTGATATCTGTCTCCTCTGCTCTTCGCCTGAGATCTGTCTCTTCTGCTCTTAGCCTGAGATCTCTTTCCTCTGCTCTTAGCCTGAGATCTGTCTCTTCTGCTCTTAGCCTGAGATCTGTCTCCTCTGCTCTTCATCTGAGATCTGTCTCCTCTGCTCTTAGCCTGATATCTGTCCCTTCTGCTCTTAGCCTGAGATCTGTCTCTCCTCCTCTTAGCCTGAGATCTGTCTCTTCTGCTCTTCGCCTGAGATCAGTCTCTTCTGCTCTTAGCCTGAGATCTGTCTCTAATGCTCTTCGCCTGAGATCTGTCTCTTCTGCTCTTCGCCTGAGATCTTTCTCTTCTGCTCTTCACCTGAGATCTGTCTCTTCTGCTCTTAGCCTGAGATCTGTTTCCTCTGCTCTTCGCCTGAGATCTGTCTCTTCTGCTCTTCACCTGAGATCTGTCTCTTCTGCTCTTAGCCTGAGATCTGTTTCCTCTGCTCTTAGCCTGAGATCTGTCTCTTCTGCTCTTAGCCTGAGATCTGTCTACTCTGCTCAGCCTGAGATCTGTCTCTTCTGCTCTTCGCCTGAGATCTGTCTCCTCTGCTCTTCGCCTGAGATCTGTCTCTTCTGCTCTTCGCCTGAGATCTGTCTCTTCTGCTCTTAGCCTGAGATCTGTCTCTTCTGCTCTTAGCCTGAGATCTGTCTCCTCTACTCTTCGCCTGAAACCTGTCTCCTCTTCTCTTCACCTGAGATCTGTCTCCTCTGCTCTTAGCCTGAGATCTGTCTCTTCTGCTCTTAGCCTGAAATCGGTCTCTTCTGCTCTTTGCCTGAAATCTGTCTCCTCTGCTCTTAGCCTGAGATCTGTCTCCTCTGCTCTTAGCCTGAGATCTGTCTCTTCTGCTGTTAGCCTGAGATCTGTCTCCTCTGCTCTTAGTCTGAGATCTGTCTCTACTGCTCTTCACCTGAGATCTGTCTCCTCTGCTCTTAGCCTGATATCTGTCTCCTATGCTCTTCGCCTGAGATCTGTCTCTTCTGCTCTTTGCCTATCTGTCTCTGCTCTTAGCCTGAGATCTGTCTCTTCTGCTCTTCGCCTGAGATATGTCTCTTCTCTTAGCCTGAGATCTGTCTGCTCTGCTCTTAGCCTGAGATCTGTCTCTTCTGCTCTTAGCCTGAGATCTGTCTCTTCTGCTCTTAGCCTGAGATCTGTCTCTTCTGCTCTTAGCCTGAGATCTGTCTCCTCTGCTCTTAGCCTGAGATCTGTCTCTTCTGCTCTTAGCCTGAGATCTGTCTCCTCTGCTGTTCGCCTGAGATCTGTCTCCTCTGCTCTTAGCCTGAGATCTGTCTCTTCTGCTCTTCGCCTGAGATCTGTCTCTTTTGCTCTTCACCTGAGATCTGTCTCTTCTGCTCTTAGCCTGAGATCTGTCTCTTCTGCTCTTTGCCTGAGATCTCTCTCTTCTGCTCTTCGCCTGAGATCTGTCTCTTCTGCTCTTCGCCGGAGATCTGTCTCCTCTGCTCTTCCCGAGATCTCTCTTCTGCTCTTCGCCTATCTGTCTCCTCTGCTCTTTGCCTGAGATCTGTCTCCTCTGCTCTTAGCCTGATATCTGTCCCTTCTGCTCTTAGCCTGAGATCTGTCTCTTCTGCTCTTAGCCTGAGATCTGTCTCTTCTGCTCTTAGCCTGAGATCTGTCTCTTCTGCTCTTAGCCTGAGATCTGTCTCTTCTCTTAGCCTGAGATCTGTCTCTTCTGCTCTTCGCCTGAGATCTGTCTCCTCTGCTCTAAGCCTGAGATCTGTCTCCTCTGCTCTAAGCCTGAGATCTGTCTCTTCTGCTCTTAGCCTTAGATCTGTCTCCTCTACTCTTCGCCTGAAACCTGTCTCCTCTGCTCTTCGCCTGAGATCTGTCTGCTCTGCTCTTAGCCTGAGATCTGTCTCCTCTGCTCTTCGCCTGAGATCTATCTCCTCTTCTCTTAGCCTGAGATCTGTTTCTTCTGCTCTTAGCCTGAGATCTGTCTGCTCTGCTCTTAGCCTGAGATCTGTCTCTTCTGCTCTTAGCCTGAGATCTGTCTCCTCTGCTCTTCGCCTGAGATCTGTCTCTCCTGCTTTTAGCCTGATATCTGTCTCTTCTCCTCTTAGCCTGAGATCTGTCTCTTCTGCTCTTAGCCTGAGATCTGTCTCTAATGCTCTTCGCCTGAGATCTGTCTCTTCTGCTCTTCACCTGAGATCTGTCTCTTCTGCTCTTCACCTGAGATCTGTCTCTTCTGCTCTTAGCCTGAGATCTCTCTTCTGATCTTAGCCTGAGATCTGTCTCCTCTACTCTTAGCCTCAGATCTGTCTCTTCTGCTCTTAGCCTGAGATCTGTCTCCTCTGCTCTTAGCCTGAGATCTGTCTCTTCTGCTCTTAGCCTGAGATCTGTCTCCTCTGCTCTTCACCTGAGATCTGTCTCTTCTGCTTTTAGCCTGAGATCTGTCTCTTCTGCTCTTCACCTGAGATCTGTCTCTTTTGCTCTTTGCCTGAGATTTGTTTCTTCTGCTCTTAGCCTGAGATCTGTCTCCTCTGCTCTTCGCCTGAGATCTGTCTCCTCTGCTCTTAGCCTGAGATCTGTCTCTTCTGCTGTTAGCCTGAGATCTGTCTCTTCTGCTCTTAGCCTGAGATCTGTCTCCTCTGCTCTTAGCCTGAGATCTGTCTCTTCTGCTCTTCGCCTGAGATCTGTCTCTTCTGCTCTTAGCCTGAGATCTGTCTCTTCTGCTCTTAGCCTGAGATCTGTCTCCTCTGCTCTTAGCCTGAGATCTGTCTCTACTGCTCTTCACCTGAGATCTGTCTCCTCTGCTCTTAGCCTGAGATCTGTCTCCTCTGCTCTTAGCCTGAGATATGTCTCTAATGCTCTTCGCCTGAGATCTGTCTCTTCTGCTCTTTGCCTGAGATCAGTCTCTTCTGCTCTTCGCCTGAGATCAGTCTCTTCTGCTCTTAGCCTGAGATCTGTCTCTAATGCTCTTCGCCTGAGATCTGTCTCTTCTGCTCTTTGCCTGAGATCTGTCTCTTCTGCTCTTCACCTGAGATCTGTCTCTTCTGCTCTTAGCCTGAGATCTGTTTCCTCTGCTCTTCACCTGAGATCTGTCTCTTCTGCTCTTCACCTGAGATCTGTGTCTTCTGCTCTTAGCTTGAGATCTGTCTCTTCTGCTCTTAGCCTGAGATCTGTCTCTTCTGCTCTTCGCCTGAGATCTGTCTCTTCTGCTCTTAGCCTGAGATCTGTCTCCTCTACCATTAGCCTGAGATCTGTCTCTTCTGCTCTTAGCCTGAGATCTGTCTCCTCTGCTCTTAGCCTGAGATCTGCCTCTTCTTCTCTTAGCCTGAGATCTGTCTCTTCTGCTCTTAGCCTGAGATCTGTCTCTTCTGCTGTTTGCCTGAGATCTGTCTCTTCTGCTCTTCGCCTGAGATCTGTCTCTTCTGCTCTTCGCCTGAGATCTGTCTCTTCTGCTCTTCCCCTGAGATCTGTCTCTTCTGCTCTTAGCCTGAGATCTGTCTCCTCTGCTCTTAGCCTGAGATCTGTCTCTTCTGCTCTTAGCCTGAGATCTGTCTCCTCTACTCTTAGCCTGAGATCTGTCTCTTCTGCTCTTAGCCTGAGATCTGTCTCTTCTGCTCTTAGCCTGAGATCTGTCTCCTCTGCTCTTAGCCTGAGATCTGTCTCTTCTGCTCTTCGCCTGAGATCTGTCTCTTCTGCTCTTAGCCTGAGATCTGTCTCTTCTGCTCTTAGCATGAGATCTGTCTCCTCTGCTCTTAGCCTGAGATCTGTCTCTACTGCTCTTCACCTGAAATCTGTCTCCTCTGCTCTTAACCTGATATCTGTCTCCTCTGCTCTTCGCCTGAGATCTGTCTCTTCTGCTCTTCGCCTGAGATCTGTCTCTTCTCTTAGCCTGAGATCTGTCTCCTCTGCTCTTAGCCTGAGATCTGTCTCTTCTGCTCTTAGCCTGAGATCTGTCTCTTCTGCTCTTAGCCTGAGATCTGTCTCCTCTACTCTTCGCTTGAGACCTGTCTCCTTTGCTCTTAGCCTGAGATCTGTCTCCTCTACTCTTTGCCTGAGATCTGTCTCCTCTGCTCTTAGCCTGAGATCTGTCTCCTATGCTCTTCACCTGAGATCTGTCTCCTCTGCTCTTAGCCTGATATCTGTCCCTTCTGCTCTTAGCCTGATATCTGTCCCTTCTGCTCTTAGCCTGAGATCTGTCTCTCCTCCTCTTAGCCTGAGATCTGTCTCTTCTGCTCTTCGCCTGAGATCAGTCTCTTCTGCTCTTAGCCTGAGATCTGTCTCTAATGCTCTTCACCTGAGATCTATCTCTTCTGCTCTTCGCCTGAGATCTTTCTCTTCTGCTCTTCACCTGAGATCTGTCTCTACTGCTCTTAGCCTGAGATCTGTTTCCTCTGCTCTTCGCCTGAGATCTGTCTCTTCTGCTCTTCACCTGAGATCTGTCTCTTCTGCTCTTAGCCTGAGATCTGTTTCCTCTGCTCTTAGCCTGAGATCTGTCTCTTCTGCTCTTAGCATGAGATCTGTCTACTCTGCTCAGCCTGAGATCTGTCTCTTCTGCTCTTCACCTGAGATCTGTCACCTCTGCTCTTCGCCTGAGATCTGTCTCTTCTGCTCTTCGCCTGAGATCTGTCTCTTCTGCTCTTAGCCTGAGATCTGTCTCTTCTGCTCTTAGCCTGAGATCTGTCTCCTCTACTCTTCGCCTGAAACCTGTCTCCTCTTCTCTTCACCTGAGATCTGTCTCCTCTGCTCTTAGCCTGAGATCTGTCTCTTCTGCTCTTAGCCTGAAATCGGTCTCTTCTGCTCTTTGCCTGAAATCTGTCTCCTCTGCTCTTAGCCTGAGATCTGTCTCCTCTGCTCTTAGCCTGAGATCTGTCTCTTCTGCTGTTAGCCTGAGATCTGTCTCCTCTGCTCTTAGCCTGAGATCTGTCTCTACTGCTCTTCACCTGAGATCTGTCTCCTCTGCTCTTAGCCTGATATCTGTCTCCTATGCTCTTCGCCTGAGATCTGTCTCTTCTGCTCTTTGCCTATCTGTCTCTGCTCTTAGCCTGAGATCTGTCTCTTCTGCTCTTCGCCTGAGATATGTCTCTTCTCTTAGCCTGAGATCTGTCTCCTCTGCTCTTAGCCTGAGATCTGTCTCTTCTGCTCTTAGCCTGAGATCTGTCTCTTCTGCTCTTAGCCTGAGATCTGTCTCTTCTGCTCTTAGCCTGAGATCTGTCTCCTCTGCTCTTAGCCTGAGATCTGTCTCTTCTGCACTTAGCCTGAGATCTGTCTCCTCTGCTGTTCGCCTGAGATCTGTCTCCTCTGCTCTTAGCCTGAGATCTGTCTCTTCTGCTCTTCGCCTGAGATCTGTCTCTTTTGCTCTTCACCTGAGATCTGTCTCTTCTGCTCTTAGCCTGAGATCTGTCTCTTCTGCTCTTTGCCTGAGATCTCTCTCTTCTGCTCTTCGCCTGAGATCTGTCTCTTCTGCTCTTCGCCGGAGATCTGTCTCCTCTGCTCTTCCCGAGATCTCTCTTCTGCTCTTCGCCTATCTGTCTCCTCTGCTCTTCGCCTGAGATCTGTCTCCTCTGCTCTTAGCCTGATATCTGTCCCTTCTGCTCTTAGCCTGAGATCTGTCTCTTCTGCTCTTAGCCTGAGATCTGTCTCTTCTGCTCTTAGCCTGAGATCTGTCTCTTCTGCTCTTAGCCTGAGATCTGTCTCTTCTCTTAGCCTGAGATCTGTCTCTTCTGCTCTTCGCCTGAGATCTGTCTCCTCTGCTCTAAGCCTGAGATCTGTCTCCTCTACTCTTTGCCTGAAACCTGTCTCCTCTGCTCTTCGCCTGAGATCTGTCTGCTCTGCTCTTAGCCTGAGATCTGTCTCCTCTGCTCTTCGCCTGAGATCTGTCTCCTCTTCTCTTAGCCTGAGATCTGTTTCTTCTGCTCTTAGCCTGAGATCTGTCTGCTCTGCTCTTAGCCTGAGATCTGTCTCTTCTGCTCTTAGCCTGAGATCTGTCTCCTCTGCTCTTCGCCTGAGATCTGTCTCCTCTGCTCTTAGCCTGAGATCTGTCTCTTCTGCTCTTAGCCTGAGATCTGTCTCTTCTGCTCTTAGCCTGAGATCTGTCTCCTCTGCTCTTAGCCTGAGATCTGTCTCTTCTGCTCTTCACCTGAGATCTGTCTCTTCTGCTCTTAGGCTCAGATCTGTCTCTTCTGCTCTTAGAATGAGATCTGTCTCCTCTGCTCTTAGCCTGAGATCTGTCTCTACTGCTCTTCACCTGAAATCTGTCTCCTCTGCTCTTAACCTGATATCTGTCTCCTCTGCTCTTCGCCTGAGATCTGTCTCTTCTGCTCTTCGCCTGAGATCTGTTTCCTCTGCTCTTAGCCTGAGATCTGTCTCTTCTGCTCTTAGCCTGAGATCTGTCTACTCTGCTCTTCGCCTGAGATCTGTCTCTTCTGCTCTTAACCTGAGATCTGTCTCCTCTACTCTTCGCTTGAGACCTGTCTCCTTTGCTCTTAGCCTGAGATCTGTCTCCTCTACTCTTTGCCTGAGATCTGTCTCCTCTGCTCTTAGCCTGAGATCTGTCTCCTCTGCTCTTCACCTGAGATCTGTCTCCTCTGCTCTTAGCCTGATATCTGTCCCTTCTGCTCTTAGCCTGAGATCTGTCTCTCCTCCTCTTAGCCTGAGATCTGTCTCTTCTGCTCTTCGCCTGAGATCAGTCTCTTCTGCTCTTAGCCTGAGATCTGTCTCTAATGCTCTTCGCCTGAGATCTGTCTCTTCTGCTCTTCGCCTGAGATTTTTCTCTTCTGCTCTTCACCTGAGATCTGTCTCTTCTGCTCTTAGCCTGAGATCTGTTTCCTCTGCTCTTCGCCTGAGATCTGTCTCTTCTGCTCTTCACCTGAGATCTGTCTCTTCTGCTCTTAGCCTGAGATCTGTTTCCTCTGCTCTTAGCCTGAGATCTGTCTCTTCTGCTCTTCGCCTGAGATCTGTCTCCTCTGCTCTTCGCCTGAGATCTGTCTCTTCTGCTCTTCGCCTGAGATCTGTCTCTTCTGCTCTTAGCCTGAGATCTGTCTCTTCTGCTCTTAGCCTGAGATCTGTCTCCTCTACTCTTCGCCTGAAACCTGTCTCCTCTTCTCTTCACCTGAGATCTGTCTCCTCTGCTCTTAGCCTGAGATCTGTCTCTTCTGCTCTTAGCCTGAAATCGGTCTCTTCTGCTCTTTGCCTGAAATCTGTCTCCTCTGCTCTTAGCCTGAGATCTGTCTCCTCTGCTCTTAGCCTGAGATCTGTCTCTTCTGCTGTTAGCCTGAGATCTGTCTCCTCTGCTCTTAGCCTGAGATCTGTCTCTACTGCTCTTCACCTGAGATCTGTCTCCTCTGCTCTTAGCCTGATATCTGTCTCCTATGCTCTTCGCCTGAGATCTGTCTCTTCTGCTCTTTGCCTATCTGTCTCTGCTCTTAGCCTGAGATCTGTCTCTTCTGCTCTTCGCCTGAGATATGTCTCTTCCCTTAGCCTGAGATCTGTCTCCTCTGCTCTTAGCCTGAGATCTGTCTCTTCTGCTCTTAGCCTGAGATCTGTCTCTTCTGCTCTTAGCCTGAGATCTGTCTCTTCTGCTCTTAGCCTGAGATCTGTCTCCTCGGCTCTTAGCCTGAGATCTGTCTCTTCTGCTCTTAGCCTGAGATCTGTCTCCTCTGCTGTTCGCCTGAGATCTGTCTCCACTGCTCTTAGCCTGAGATCTGTCTCTTCTGCTCTTCGCCTGAGATCTGTCTCTTTTGCTCTTCACCTGAGATCTGTCTCTTCTGCTCTTAGCCTGAGATCTGTCTCTTCTGCTCTTTGCCTGAGATCTCTCTCTTCTGCTCTTCGCCTGAGATCTGTCTCTTCTGCTCTTCGCCGGAGATCTGTCTCCTCTGCTCTTCCCGAGATCTCTCTTCTGCTCTTCGCCTATCTGTCTCCTCTGCTCTTCGCCTGAGATCTGTCTCCTCTGCTCTTAGCCTGATATCTGTCCCTTCTGCTCTTAGCCTGAGATCTGTCTCTTCTGCTCTTAGCCTGAGATCTGTCTCTTCTGCTCTTAGCCTGAGATCTGTCTCTTCTGCTCTTAGCCTGAGATCTGTCTCTTCTCTTAGCCTGAGATCTGTCTCTTCTGCTCTTTGCCTGAGATCTGTCTCCTCTGCTCTAAGCCTGAGATCTGTCTCCTCTGCTCTAAGCCTGAGATCTGTCTCTTCTGCTCTTAGCCTGAGATCTGTCTCCTCTACTCTTCGCCTGAAACCTGTCTCCTCTGCTCTTCGCCTGAGATCTGTCTGCTCTGCTCTTAGCCTGAGATCTGTCTCCTCTGCTCTTCGCCTGAGATCTATCTCCTCTTCTCTTAGCCTGAGATCTGTTTCTTCTGCTCTTAGCCTGAGATCTGTCTGCTCTGCTCTTAGCCTGAGATCTGTCTCTTCTGCTCTTAGCCTGAGATCTGTCTCCTCTGCTCTTCGCCTGAGATCTGTCTCTTCTGCTTTTAGCCTGATATCTGTCTCTTCTCCTCTTAGCCTGAGATCTGTCTCTTCTGCTGTTAGCCTGAGATCTGTCTCTTCTGCTCTTCACCTGAGATCTGTCTCTTCTGCTCTTCACCTGAGATCTGTCTCTTCTGCTCTTAGCCTGAGATCACTCTTCTGATCTTAGCCTGAGATCTGTCTCCTCTACTCTTAGCCTGAGATCTGTCTCTTCTGCTCTTAGCCTGAGATCTGTCTCCTCTGCTCTTAGCCTGAGATCTGTCTCTTCTGCTCTTAGCCTGAGATCTGTCTCCTCTGCTCTTCACCTGAGATCTGTCTCTTCTGCTTTTAGCCTGAGATCTGTCTCTTCTGCTCTTCACCTGAGATCTGTCTCTTTTGCTCTTTGCCTGAGATTTGTTTCTTCTGCTCTTAGCCTGAGATCTGTCTCCTCTGCTCTTCGCCTGAGATCTGTCTCCTCTGCTCTTAGCCTGAGATCTGTCTCTTCTGCTGTTAGCCTGAGATCTGTCTCTTCTGCTCTTAGCCTGAGATCTGTCTCCTCTGCTCTTAGCCTGAGATCTGTCTCTTCTGCTCTTCGCCTGAGATCTGTCTCTTCTGCTCTTAGCCTGAGATCTGTCTCTTCTGCTCTTAGCCTGAGATCTGTCTCCTCTGCTCTTAGCCTGAGATCTGTCTCTACTGCTCTTCACCTGAGATCTGTCTCCTCTGCTCTTAGCCTGAGATCTGTCTCCTCTGCTCTTAGCCTGAGATATGTCTCTAATGCTCTTCTCCTGAGATCTGTCTCTTCTGCTCTTTGCCTGAGATCAGTCTCTTCTGCTCTTCGCCTGAGATCAGTCTCTTCTGCTCTTAGCCTGAGATCTGTCTCTAATGCTCTTCGCCTGAGATCTGTCTCTTCTGCTCTTTGCCTGAGATCTGTCTCTTCTGCTCTTCACCTGAGATCTGTCTCTTCTGCTCTTAGCCTGAGATCTGTTTCCTATGCTCTTCGCCTGAGATCTGTCTCTTCTGCTCTTCACCTGAGATCTGTGTCTTCTGCTCTTAGCCTGAGATATGTTTCCTCTGTTCTTAGCCTGAGATCTGTCTCTTCTGCTCTTAGCCTGAGATCTGTCTCTTCTGCTCTTAGCCTGAGATCTGTCTCCTCTACCATTAGCCTGAGATCTGTCTCTTCTGCTCTTAGCCTGAGATCTGTCTCCTCTGCTCTTAGCCTGAGATCTGCCTCTTCTTCTCTTAGCCTGAGATCTGTCTCTTCTGCTCTTAGCCTGAGATCTGTCTCTTCTGCTGTTTGCCTGAGATCTGTCTCTTCTGCTCTTCGCCTGAGATCTGTCTCTTCTGCTCTTCGCCTGAGATCTGTCTCTTCTGCTCTTCCCCTGAGATCTGTCTCTTCTGCTCTTAGCCTGAGATCTGTCTCCTCTGCTCTTAGCCTGAGATCTGTCTCTTCTGCTCTTAGCCTGAGATCTGTCTCTTCTGCTCTTAGCCTGAGATCTGTCTCCTCTACTCTTAGCCTGAGATCTGTCTCTTCTGCTCTTAGCCTGAGATCTGTCTCCTCTGCTCTTATCCTGAGATCTGTCTCTTCTACTCTTACCTGAGATCTGTCTGCTCTGCAATTCACCTGAGATCTGTCTCTTCTGCTCTTAGCCTGAGATCTGTCTCTTCTGCTCTTCGCCTGAGATCTCTCTTTTGCTCTTCGCCTGAGATTTGTCTCTTCTGCTCTTAGCCTGAGATCTGTCTCCTCTGCTCTTCGCCTGAGATCTGTCTCCTCTGCTCTTAGCCTGAGATCTGTCTCTTCTGCTCTTAGCCTGAGATCTGTCTCTTCTGCTCTTAGCCTGAGATCTGTCTCCTCTGCTCTTAGCCTGAGATCTGTCTCTTCTGCTCTTCGCCTGAGATCTGTCTCTTCTGCTCTTAGCCTGAGATCTGTCTCCTCTGCTCTTAGAATGAGATCTGTCTCCTCTGCTCTTAGCCTGAGATCTGTCTCTACTGCTCTTCACCTGAAATATGTCTCCTCTGCTCTTAACCTGATATCTGTCTCCTCTGCTCTTCGCCTGAGATCTGTCTCTTCTGCTCTTCGCCTGAGATCTGTCTCTTCTCTTAGCCTGAGATCTGTCTCCTCTGCTCTTAGCCTGAGATCTGTCTCTTCTGCTCTTAGCCTGAGATCTGTCTCTTCTGCTCTTAGCCTGAGATCTGTCTCCTCTACTCTTCGCTTGAGACCTGTCTCCTTTGCTCTTAGCCTGAGATCTGTCTCCTCTACTCTTTGCCTGAGATCTGTCTCCTCTGCTCTTAGCCTGAGATCTGTCTCCTCTGCTCTTCACCTGAGATCTGTCTCCTCTGCTCTTAGCCTGATATCTGTCCCTTCTGCTCTTAGCCTGAGATCTGTCTCTCCTCCTCTTAGCCTGAGATCTGTCTCTTCTGCTCTTCGCCTGAGATCAGTCTCTTCTGCTCTTAGCCTGAGATCTGTCTCTAATGCTCTTCACCTGAGATCTGTCTCTTCTGCTCTTCGCCTGAGATCTTTCTCTTCTGCTCTTCACCTGAGATCTGTCTCTTCTGCTCTTAGCCTGAGATCTGTTTCCTCTGCTCTTCGCCTGAGATCTGTCTCTTCTGCTCTTCACCTGAGATCTGTCTCTTCTGCTCTTAGCCTGAGATCTGTTTCCTCTGCTCTTAGCCTGAGATCTGTCTCTTCTGCTCTTAGCCTGAGATATGTCTACTCTGCTCAGCCTGAGATCTGTCTCTTCTGCTCTTCGCCTGAGATCTGTCTCCTCTGCTCTTCGCCTGAGATCTGTCTCTTCTGCTCTTCGCCTGAGATCTGTCTCTTCTGCTCTTAGCCTGAGATCTGTCTCTTCTGCTCTTAGCCTGAGATCTGTCTCCTCTACTCTTCGCCTGAAACCTGTCTCCTCTTCTCTTCACCTGAGATCTGTCTCCTCTGCTCTTAGCCTGAGATCTGTCTCTTCTGCTCTTAGCCTGAAATCGGTCTCTTCTGCTCTTTGCCTGAAATCTGTCTCCTCTGCTCTCAGCCTGAGATCTGTCTCCTCTGCTCTTAGCCTGAGATCTGTCTCTTCTGCTGTTAGCCTGAGATCTGTCTCCTCTGCTCTTAGCTTGAGATCTGTCTCTACTGCTCTTCACCTGAGATCTGTCTCCTCTGCTCTTAGCCTGATATCTGTCTCCTATGCTCTTCGCCTGAGATCTGTCTCTTCTGCTCTTTGCCTATCTGTCTCTGCTCTTAGCCTGAGATCTGTCTCTTCTGCTCTTCGCCTGAGATATGTCTCTTCTCTTAGCCTGAGATCTGTCTCCTCTGCTCTTAGCCTGAGATCTGTCTCTTCTGCTCTTAGCCTGAGATCTGTCTCTTCTGCTCTTAGCCTGAGATCTGTCCCTTCTGCTCTTAGCCTGAGATCTGTCTCCTCTGCTCTTAGCCTGAGATCTGTCTCTTCTGCTCTTAGCCTGAGATCTGTCTCCTCTGCTGTTCGCCTGAGATCTGTCTCCTCTGCTCTTAGCCTGAGATCTGTCTCTTCTGCTCTTCGCCTGAGATCTGTCTCTTTTGCTCTTCACCTGAGATCTGTCTCTTCTGCTCTTAGCCTGAGATCTGTCTCTTCTGCTCTTTGCCTGAGATCTCTCTCTTCTGCTCTTCGCCTGAGATCTGTCTCTTCTGCTCTTCGCCGGAGATCTGTCTCCTCTGCTCTTCCCGAGATCTCTCTTCTGCTCTTCGCCTATCTGTCTCCTCTGCTCTTCGCCTGAGATCTGTCTCCTCTGCTCTTAGCCTGATATCTGTCCCTTCTGCTCTTAGCCTGAGATCTGTCTCTTCTGCTCTTAGCCTGAGATCTGTCTCTTCTGCTCTTAGCCTGAGATCTGTCTCTTCTGCTCTTAGCCTGAGATCTGTCTCTTCTCTTAGCCTGAGATCTGTCTCTTCTGCTCTTCGCCTGAGATCTGTCTCCTCTGCTCTTCGCCTGAGATCTGTCTCCTCTACTCTTCGCCTGAAACCTGTCTCCTCTGCTCTTCGCCTGAGATCTGTCTGCTCTGCTCTTAGCCTGAGATCTGTCTCCTCTGCTCTTCGCCTGAGATCTGTCTCCTCTTCTCTTAGCCTGAGATCTGTTTCTTCTGCTCTTAGCCTGAGATCTGTCTGCTCTGCTCTTAGCCTGAGATCTGTCTCTTCTGCTCTTAGCCTGAGATCTGTCTCCTCTGCTCTTCGCCTGAGATCTGTCTCTTCTGCTTTTAGCCTGATATCTGTCTCTTCTCCTCTTAGCCTGAGATCTGTCTCTTCTGCTCTTAGCCTGAGATCTGTCTCTAATGCTCTTCGCCTGAGATCTGTCTCTTCTGCTCTTCACCTGAGATCTGTCTCTTCTGCTCTTCACCTGAGATCTGTCTCTTCTGCTCTTAGCCTGAGATCTCTCTTCTGCTCTTAGCCTGAGATCTGTCTCCTCTACTCTTAGCCTGAGATCTGTCTCTTCTGCTCTTAGCCTGAGATCTGTCTCCTCTGCTCTTAGCCTGAGATCTGTCTCTTCTGCTCTTAGCCTGAGATCTGTCTCCTCTGCTCTTCACCTGAGATCTGTCTCTTCTGCTTTTAGCCTGAGATCTGTCTCTTCTGCTCTTCACCTGAGATCTGTCTCTTTTGCTCTTCGCCTGAGATTTGTTTCTTCTGCTCTTAGCCTGAGATCTGTCTGCTCTGCTCTTAGCCTGAGATCTGTCTCTTCTGCTCTTAGCCTGAGATCTGTCTCCTCTGCTCTTCGCCTGAGATGTCTCCTCTGCTCTTAGCCTGAGATCTGTCTCTTCTGCTGTTAGCCTGAGATCTGTCTCTTCTGCTCTTAGCCTGAGATCTGTATCCTCTGCTCTTAGCCTGAGATCTGTCTCTTCTGCTCTTCGCCTGAGATCTGTCTCTTCTGCTCTTGGCCTGAGATCTGTCTCTTCTGCTCTTAGCCTGAGATCTGTCTCCTCTGCTCTTAGCCTGAGATCTGTCTCTACTGCTCTTCACCTGAGATCTGTCTCCTCTGCTCTTAGCCTGATATCTGTCTCCTATGCTCTTCGCCTGAGATCTGTCTCTTCTGCTCTTCGCCTATCTGTCTCTGCTCTTAGCCTGAGATCTGTCTCTTCTGCTCTTCGCCTGAGATCTGTCTCTTCTCTTAGCCTGAGATCTGTCTCCTCTGCTCTTAGCCTGAGATCTGTCTCTTCTGGTCTTAGCCTGAGATCTGTCTCTTCTGCTCTTAGCCTGAGATCTGTCTCTTCTGCTCTTAGCCTGAGATCTGTCTCCTCTGCTCTTAGCCTGAGATCTGTCTCTTCTGCTCTTAGCCTGAGATCTGTCTCCTCTGCTGTTCGCCTGAGATCTGTCTCCTCTGCTCTTAGCCTGAGATCTGTCTCTTCTGCTCTTTGCCTGAGATCTGTCTCTTTTGCTCTTCACCTGAGATCTGTCTCTTCTGCTCTTAGCCTGAGATCTGTCTCTTCTGCTCTTTGCCTGAGATCTCTCTCTTCTGCTCTTCGCCTGAGATCTGTCTCTTCTGCTCTTAGCTGGAGATCTGTCTGTTCTGCTCTTAGCCTGAGATCTGTCTCTTCTGCTCTTAGCCTGAGATCTGTCTCCTCTGCTCTTAGACTGAGATCTGTCTCTTCTGCTCTTCACCTGAGATCTGTCTCCTCTGCTCTTAGCCTGAGATCTGTCTCTTCTGCTCTTAGCCTGAGATCGGTCTCTTCTGCTCTTCGCCTGAGATCTGTCTCCTCTGCTCTTAGCCTGAGATCTGTCTCTTCTGCTCTTAGCCTGATATCTGTCCCTTCTGCTCTTAGCCTGAGATCTGTCTCCTCTGCTCTTCGCCTGAGATCTGTCTCTTCTGCTCTTAGCCTGAGATCTGTCTCCTCTGCTCTTAGACTGAGATCTGTCTCTTCTGCTCTTCACCTGAGATCTGTCTCCTCTGCTCTTAGCCTGAGATCTTGTCTCTTCTCTTCGCCTGAGATCTGTCTCTTCTGCTCTTCAACTGAGATCTGTCTCCTCTGCTCTAAGCCTGAGATCTGTCTCTTCTGCTCTTAACCTGAGATCTGTCTCTTCTGCTTTTAGCCTGAGATCTGTCTCTTCTGCTCTTCGCCTGAGATCTGTCTCTTTTGCTCTTCGCCTGAGATTTGTCTCTTCTGCTCTTAGCCTGAGATCTGTCTCCTCTGCTCTTCGCCTGAGATCTGTCTCCTCTGCTCTTAGCCTGAGATCTGTCTCTTCTGCTGTTAGCCTGAGATCTGTCTCCTCTGCTCTTAGCCTGAGATCTGTCTCTACTGCTCTTCACCTGAGATCTGTCTCCTCTGCTCTTAGCCTGATATCTGTCTCCTATGCTCTTCGCCTGAGATCTGTTTCTTCTGCTCTTTGCCTATCTGTCTCTGCTCTTAGCCTGAGATCTGTCTCTTCTGCTCTTCGCCTGAGATCTGTCTCTTCTCTTAGCCTGAGATCTGTCTCCTCTGCTCTTAGCCTGAGATCTGTCTCTTCTGCTCTTAGCCTGAGATCTGTCTCTTCTGCTCTTAGCCTGAGATCTGTCTCTTCTGCTCTTAGCCTGAGATCTGTCTCCTCTGCTCTTAGCCTGAGATCTGTCTCTTCTGCTCTTAGCCTGAGATCTGTCTCCTCTGCTGTTCGCCTGAGATCTGTCTCCTCTGCTCTTAGCCTGAGATCTGTCTCTTCTGCTCTTCGCCTGAGATCTGTCTCTTTTGCTCTTCACCTGAGATCTGTCTCTTCTGCTCTTAGCCTGAGATCTGTCTCTTCTGCTCTTTGCCTGAGATCTCTCTCTTCTGCTCTTCGCCTGAGATCTGTCTCTTCTGCTCTTAGCCGGAGATCTGTCTCCTCTGCTCTTCCCGAGATCTCTCTTCTGCTCTTCGCCTATCTGTCTCCTCTGCTCTTCGCCTGAGATCTGTCTCCTCTGCTCTTAGCCTGATATCTGTCCCTTCTGCTCTTAGCCTGAGATCTGTCTCCGCTGCTCTTAGCCTGAGATCTGTCTCTTCTGCTCTTAGCCTGAGATCTGTCTCTTCTGCTCTTAGCCTGAGACCTGTCTCTTCTGCTCTTAGCCTGAGATCTGTCTCTTCTCTTAGCCTGAGATCTGTCTCTTCTGCTCTTCGCCTGAGATCTGTCTCTTCTTATCTTAGCCTCAGATCTGTCTCTTCTGCTCTTAGCCTGAGATCTGTCTCTTCTGCTCTTAGCCTGAGATCTGTCTCTTCTGCTCTTAGCCTGAGATCTGTCTCTTCTGCTCTTAGCCTGAGATCTGTCTCTTCTGCTCTTAGCCTGAGATCTGTCTTCTCTGCTCTTAGACTGAGATCTGTCTCTTCTGCTCTTCACCTGAGATCTGTCTCCTCTGCTCTTAGCCTGAGATCTGTCTCTTCTGCTCTTAGCCTGAGATCGGTCTCTTCTCCTCTTCGCCTGAGATCTGTCTCCTCTGCTCTTAGCCTGAGATCTGTCTCTTCTGCTCTTAGCCTGATATCTGTCCCTTCTGCTCTTAGCCTGAGATCTGTCTCCTCTGCTCTTCGCCTGAGATCTGTCTCTTCTGCTCTTAGCCTGAGATCTGTCTCCTCTGCTCTTAGACTGAGATCTGTCTCTTCTGCTCTTCACCTAAGATCTGTCTCCTCTGCTCTTAGCCTGAGATCTTGTCTCTTCTCTTCGCCTGAGATCTGTCTCTTCTGCTCTTCACCTGAGATCTGTCTCCTCTGCTCGAAGCCTGAGATCTGTCTCTTCTGCTCTTAACCTGAGATCTGTCTCTTCTGCTTTTAGCCTGAGATCTGTCTCTTCTGCTCTTTGCCTGAGATCTGTCTCTTTTGCTCTTCGCCTGAGATTTGTCTCTTCTGCTCTTAGCCTGAGATCTGTCTCCTCTGCTCTTCGCCTGAGATCTGTCTCCTCTGCTCTTAGCCTGAGATCTGTCTCCTCTGCTCTTAGCCTGAGATCTGTCTCTTCTGCTCTTCGCCTGAGATCTGTCTCTTTTGCTCTTCACCTGAGATCTGTCTCTTCTGCTCTTAGCCTGAGATCTGTCTCTTCTGCTCTTTGCCTGAGATCTCTCTCTTCTGCTCTTCGCCTGAGATCTGTCTCTTCTGCTCTTAGCCGGAGATCTGTCTCCTCTGCTCTTCCCGAGATCTCTCTTCTGCTCTTCGCCTATCTGTCTCCTCTGCTCTTCGCCTGAGATTCTGTCTCCTCTGCTCTTAGCCTGATATCTGTCCCTTCTGCTCTTAGCCTGAGATCTGTCTCCGCTGCTCTTAGCCTGAGATCTGTCTCTTCTGCTCTTAGCCTGAGATCTGTCTCTTCTGCTCTTAGCCTGAGACCTGTCTCTTCTGCTCTTAGCCTGAGATCTGTCTCTTCTCTTAGCCTGAGATCTGTCTCTTCTGCCCTTCGCCTGAGATCTGTCTCTTCTGCTCTTAGCCTGAGATCTGTCTCTTCTGCTCTTAGCCTGAGATCTGTCTCTTCTGCTCTTAGCCTGAGATCTGTCTCTTCTGCTCTTAGCCTGAGATCGGTCTCTTCTCTTAGCCTGAGATCTGTCTCTTCTGCTCTTAGCCTGAGATCTGTCTCTTCTGCTCTTAGCCTGAGATCTGTCTCCTCTACTCTTCGCCTGAAACCTGTCTCCTCTGCTCTTCACCTGAGATCTGTCTCCTCTGCTCTTAGCCTGAGATCTGTCTCTTCTGCTCTTAGCCTGAGATCGGTCTCTTCTGCTCTTCGCCTGAGATCTGTCTCTTCTGCTCTTAGCCTGAGATCTGTCTCCTCTGCTCTTAGCCTGAGATCTGTCTCTTCTGCTCTTAGCCTGATATCTGTCCCTTCTGCTCTTAGCCTGAGATCTGTCTCCTCTGCTCTTCGCCTGAGATCTGTCTCTTCTGCTCTTAGCCTGAGATCTGTCTCCTCTGCTCTTAGACTGAGATCTGTCTCTTCTGCTCTTCACCTAAGATCTGTCTCCTCTGCTCTTAGCCTGAGATCTTGTCTCTTCTCTTCGCCTGAGATCTGTCTCTTCTGCTCTTCACCTGAGATCTGTCTCCTCTGCTCGAAGCCTGAGATCTGTCTCTTCTGCTCTTAGCCTGATATCTGTCCCTTCTGCTCTTAGCCTGAGATCTGTCTCCTCTGCTCTTCGCCTGAGATCTGTCTCTTCTGCTCTTAGCCTGAGATCTGTCTCCTCTGCTCTTAGACTGAGATCTGTCTCTTCTGCTCTTCACCTAAGATCTGTCTCCTCTGCTCTTAGCCTGAGATCTTGTCTCTTCTCTTCGCCTGAGATCTGTCTCTTCTGCTCTTCACCTGAGATCTGTCTCCTCTGCTCGAAGCCTGAGATCTGTCTCTTCTGCTCTTAGCCTGATATCTGTCCCTTCTGCTCTTAGCCTGAGATCTGTCTCCTCTGCTCTTAGACTGAGATCTGTCTCTTCTGCTCTTCACCTGAGATCTGTCTCCTCTGCTCTTAGCCTGAGATCTTGTCTCTTCTCTTCGCCTGAGATCTGTCTCTTCTGCTCTTCACCTGAGATCTGTCTCCTCTGCTCGAAGCCTGAGATCTGTCTCTTCTGCTCTTAGCCTGATATCTGTCCCTTCTGCTCTTAGCCTGAGATCTGTCTCCTCTGCTCTTCGCCTGAGATCTGTCTCTTCTGCTCTTAGCCTGAGATCTGTCTCCTCTGCTCTTAGACTGAGATCTGTCTCTTCTGCTCTTCACCTAAGATCTGTCTCCTCTGCTCTTAGCCTGAGATCTTGTCTCTTCTCTTCGCCTGAGATCTGTCTCTTCTGCTCTTCACCTGAGATCTGTCTCCTCTGCTCGAAGCCTGAGATCTGTCTCTTCTGCTCTTAACCTGAGATCTGTCTCTTCTGCTTTTAGCCTGAGATCTGTCTCTTCTGCTCTTTGCCTGAGATCTGTCTCTTTTGCTCTTCGCCTGAGATTTGTCTCTTCTGCTCTTAGCCTGAGATCTGTCTCCTCTGCTCTTCGCCTGAGATCTGTCTCCTCTGCTCTTAGCCTGAGATCTGTCTCCTCTGCTCTTAGCCTGAGATCTGTCTCTTCTGCTCTTCGCCTGAGATCTGTCTCTTCTGCTCTTTGCCTGAGATCTCTCTCTTCTGCTCTTCGCCTGAGATCTGTCTCTTCTGCTCTTAGCCGGAGATCTGTCTCCTCTGCTCTTCCCGAGATCTCTCTTCTGCTCTTCGCCTATCTGTCTCCTCTGCTCTTCGCCTGAGATTCTGTCTCCTCTGCTCTTAGCCTGATATCTGTCCCTTCTGCTCTTAGCCTGAGATCTGTCTCCGCTGCTCTTAGCCTGAGATCTGTCTCTTCTGCTCTTAGCCTGAGATCTGTCTCTTCTGCTCTTAGCCTGAGACCTGTCTCTTCTGCTCTTAGCCTGAGATCTGTCTCTTCTCTTAGCCTGAGATCTGTCTCTTCTGCCCTTCGCCTGAGATCTGTCTCCGCTGCTCTTAGCCTGAGATCTGTCTCTTCTGCTCTTAGCCTGAGATCTGTCTCTTCTGCTCTTAGCCTGAGACCTGTCTCTTCTGCTCTTAGCCTGAGATCTGTCTCTTCTCTTAGCCTGAGATCTGTCTCTTCTGCTCTTAGCCTGAGATCTGTCTCCGCTGCTCTTAGCCTGAGATCTGTCTCTTCTGCTCTTAGCCTGAGATCTGTCTCTTCTGCTCTTAGCCTGAGACCTGTCTCTTCTGCTCTTAGCCTGAGATCTGTCTCTTCTCTTAGCCTGAGATCTGTCTCTTCTGCCCTTCGCCTGAGATCTGTCTCTTCTGCTCTTAGCCTGAGATCTGTCTCTTCTGCTCTTAGCCTGAGATCTGTCTCTTCTGCTCTTAGCCTGAGATCTGTCTCTTCTGCTCTTAGCCTGAGATCGGTCTCTTCTCTTAGCCTGAGATCTGTCTCTTCTGCTCTTAGCCTGAGATCTGTCTCTTCTGCTCTTAGCCTGAGATCTGTCTCCTCTACTCTTCGCCTGAAACCTGTCTCCTCTGCTCTTCACCTGAGATCTGTCTCCTCTGCTCTTAGCCTGAGATCTGTCTCTTCTGCTCTTAGCCTGAGATCGGTCTCTTCTGCTCTTCGCCTGAGATCTGTCTCTTCTGCTCTTAGCCTGAGATCTGTCTCCTCTGCTCTTAGCCTGAGATCTGTCTCTTCTGCTCTTAGCCTGATATCTGTCCCTTCTGCTCTTAGCCTGAGATCTGTCTCCTCTGCTCTTCGCCTGAGATCTGTCTCTTCTGCTCTTAGCCTGAGATCTGTCTCCTCTGCTCTTAGACTGAGATCTGTCTCTTCTGCTCTTCACCTAAGATCTGTCTCCTCTGCTCTTAGCCTGAGATCTTGTCTCTTCTCTTCGCCTGAGATCTGTCTCTTCTGCTCTTCACCTGAGATCTGTCTCCTCTGCTCGAAGCCTGAGATCTGTCTCTTCTGCTCTTAGCCTGATATCTGTCCCTTCTGCTCTTAGCCTGAGATCTGTCTCCTCTGCTCTTCGCCTGAGATCTGTCTCTTCTGCTCTTAGCCTGAGATCTGTCTCCTCTGCTCTTAGACTGAGATCTGTCTCTTCTGCTCTTCACCTAAGATCTGTCTCCTCTGCTCTTAGCCTGAGATCTTGTCTCTTCTCTTCGCCTGAGATCTGTCTCTTCTGCTCTTCACCTGAGATCTGTCTCCTCTGCTCGAAGCCTGAGATCTGTCTCTTCTGCTCTTAGCCTGATATCTGTCCCTTCTGCTCTTAGCCTGAGATCTGTCTCCTCTGCTCTTAGACTGAGATCTGTCTCTTCTGCTCTTCACCTAAGATCTGTCTCCTCTGCTCTTAGCCTGAGATCTTGTCTCTTCTCTTCGCCTGAGATCTGTCTCTTCTGCTCTTCACCTGAGATCTGTCTCCTCTGCTCGAAGCCTGAGATCTGTCTCTTCTGCTCTTAGCCTGATATCTGTCCCTTCTGCTCTTAGCCTGAGATCTGTCTCCTCTGCTCTTCGCCTGAGATCTGTCTCTTCTGCTCTTAGCCTGAGATCTGTCTCCTCTGCTCTTAGACTGAGATCTGTCTCTTCTGCTCTTCACCTAAGATCTGTCTCCTCTGCTCTTAGCCTGAGATCTTGTCTCTTCTCTTCGCCTGAGATCTGTCTCTTCTGCTCTTCACCTGAGATCTGTCTCCTCTGCTCGAAGCCTGAGATCTGTCTCTTCTGCTCTTAACCTGAGATCTGTCTCTTCTGCTTTTAGCCTGAGATCTGTCTCTTCTGCTCTTTGCCTGAGATCTGTCTCTTTTGCTCTTCGCCTGAGATTTGTCTCTTCTGCTCTTAGCCTGAGATCTGTCTCCTCTGCTCTTCGCCTGAGATCTGTCTCCTCTGCTCTTAGCCTGAGATCTGTCTCCTCTGCTCTTAGCCTGAGATCTGTCTCTTCTGCTCTTCGCCTGAGATCTGTCTCTTCTGCTCTTTGCCTGAGATCTCTCTCTTCTGCTCTTCGCCTGAGATCTGTCTCTTCTGCTCTTAGCCGGAGATCTGTCTCCTCTGCTCTTCCCGAGATCTCTCTTCTGCTCTTCGCCTATCTGTCTCCTCTGCTCTTCGCCTGAGATTCTGTCTCCTCTGCTCTTAGCCTGATATCTGTCCCTTCTGCTCTTAGCCTGAGATCTGTCTCCGCTGCTCTTAGCCTGAGATCTGTCTCTTCTGCTCTTAGCCTGAGATCTGTCTCTTCTGCTCTTAGCCTGAGACCTGTCTCTTCTGCTCTTAGCCTGAGATCTGTCTCTTCTGCTCTTAGCCTGAGATCTGTCTCTTCTGCTCTTAGCCTGAGATCTGTCTCTTCTGCTCTTAGCCTGAGATCTGTCTCTTCTCTTAGCCTGAGATCTGTCTCTTCTGCTCTTAGCCTGAGATCTGTCTCTTCTGCTCTTAGCCTGAGATCTGTCTCCTCTACTCTTCGCCTGAAACCTGTCTCCTCTGCTCTTCACCTGAGATCTGTCTCCTCTGCTCTTAGCCTGAGATCTGTCTCTTCTGCTCTTAGCCTGAGATCGGTCTCTTCTGCTCTTCGCCTGAGATCTGTCTCTTCTGCTCTTAGCCTGAGATCTGTCTCCTCTGCTCTTCGCCTGAGATTTGTCTCTTCTGCTCTTAGCCTGAGATCTGTCTCCTGTGCTCTTCACCTGAGATCTGTCTCTTCTGCTCTTAGCCTGAGATCTGTCTCTTCTGCTCTTAGCCTGAGATCTGTCTCCTCTACTCTTAGCCTGAGATCTGTCTCTTCTGCTCTTAGCCTGAGATCTGTCTCCTCTGCTCTTAGCCTGAGATCTGTCTCTTCTGCTCTTAGCCTGAGATCTGTCTCCTCTGCTCTTAGCCTGAGATCTGTCTCTTTTGCTCTTAGCCTGAGATCTGTCTCCTCTGCTCTTCACCTGTGATCTGTCTCTTCTGCTTTTAGCCTGAGATCTGTCTCTTCTGCTCTTTGCCTGAGATCTGTCTCTTTTGCTCTTCGCCTGAGATTTGTCTCTTCTGCTCTTAGCCTGAGATCTGTCTCCTCTGCTCTTCGCCTGAGATCTGTCTCCTCTGCTCTTCGCCTGTCTCCTCTGCTCTTAGCCTGAGATCTGTCTCCTCTGCTCTTCGCCTGACATCTGTCTCTTCTGCTCTTCACCTATCTGTCTCTGCTCTTAGCCTGAGATCTGTCTCTTCTGCTCTTCGCCTGAGATCTTTCTCTTCTCTTAGCCTGAGATCTGTCTCCTCTGCTCTTAGCCTGAGATCTGTCTCTTCTGCTCTTAGCCTGAGATCTGTCTCTTCTGCTCTTAGCCTGAGATCTGTCTCCTCTACTCTTCGTTTGAGACCTGTCTCCTTTGCTCTTAGCCTGAGATCTGTCTCCTCTACTGTTTGCCTGAGATCTGTCTCCTCTGCTCTTAGCCTGAGATCTGTCTCTTCTGCTCTTAGCCTGAGATCTGTCTCTTCTGCTCTTAGCCTGAGATCTGTCTCCTCTGCTCTTCGCCTGAGATCTGTCTCTTCTGCTCTTCACCTGAGATCTGTCTCTTCTGCTCTTAGCCTGAGATCTGTCTCTTCTGCTCTTCTCCTGAGATCTGTCTCTTCTGCTCTTCGCCTGAGATCTGTCTCCTCTGCTCTTAGCCTTAGATCTGTCTCTACTCTTCGCCTGAGACCTGTCTCCTCTGCTCTTAGCCTGAGATCTGTCTCTTCTGCTCCTCGTCTGAGATCTGTCTCTTCTCTTAGCCTGAGATCTGTCTCTGCTCTTAGCCTGAGATCTGTCTCTTGTGCTCTTCGCCTGAGATCTGTCTCCTCTGCTCTTAGCCTGAGATCTGTCTCTTCTGCTCTTCGTCTGAGATCTCTCTCTTCTCTTCACCTGAGATCTGTCTCCTCTGCTCTTAGCCTGAGATCTGTCTCTTCTGCTCTTCGCCTGAGATCTGTCTCCTCTGCTCTTAGCCTGAGATCTGTCTCTTCTGCTCTTCGCCTGAGATCTGTCTCTTCTGCGCCTGAGATCTTTCTCCTCTGCTCTTAGCCTGAGATCTGTCTCTTCTGCTCTTAGCCTGAGATCTGTCTCCTCTACTCTTCGCCTGAAACCTGTCTCCTCTGCTCTTCACCTGAGATCTGTCTCCTCTGCTCTTAGCCTGAGATCTGTCTCCTCTGCTCTTCGCCTGATCTGTCTCCTCTGCTCTTAGCCTGAGATCTGTCTCTTCTGCTCTTAGCCTGAGATCTGTCTCCTCTGCTCTTAGCCTGAGATCTGTCTCTTCTGTTCTTAGCCTGAGATCTGTCTCCACTGCTCTTCGCCTGAGATCTGTCTCTTTTTTTTTTTTAAACAAATTTTATTAATTTTTTACAAAAAACACAACATAAACAAAACTAAAAGATCTTTTCTGAAGTTTGTCTGATCCCAGGTTAAAACTCTTCTCACAGACACAAATTCAAACATCATATTCACATTGTATATCCTTCCATATCTTATTATCATTTTCATTTTTTTATATATATATATAAAACATTTTTATCAATTTTATAAAAACAATGCACAAAAAATCAAGGCATAACAGCTTATAAATTCTTTTCTAGGAAAAAATAATAATAAAAAACCAATAGAACATAACAATTCCAAATTATAGTATCAATACTTTATCTATTTAACTTCATATCTTATCCCTACTTCTCCTTTTCATCCAAATTATTTCTTGTTAATTAAAATTTTATTGCCTTTTATCAATATACAAAATCCAAAAAAAAAAAAAAAAAACCTTTATATATCTTTTCATATCTTATTACCATTTTCAATAACATTCTTTGTTCTATTTCCAACTATCCATTCATCTTTTTTCTTTTACTATACTTCTCCTATACACCAATTGGGGTAACGTCTATAACTCATTACCCTAACTTAAGAGTACTTCGTATAACAATTTTTCTTGGGATTCTGTTTAAAAGATTCTAAAATTACATAATAAATTTTATACTCTAAACACACATATAAAAACACAATCTTATATACCCTCCAGAATCCCTCTTTTATCCTATATTAAATTCACCCATTGTCTCTAAATAAACTTTTTTTCTTTAGATCTTGCTTCCCCCCATTGAGGCTTCTCCTCCCCCCCTTTCTCTCTTGCTTATTCTTCTCCTTGCCCTTTTTACCCCTTTGTTTTTCCTCCTCCCTTTTCTTACTCCTTTTTCTTTGCTTTCTAACCTTGCCTCCACCTTTTCGCTCATTTTTCTCTTCTTTGGTTGTTTTTATAATTCTTAAAATCCCCTTTTTCTTATCCTTTTTCTCCTCCTCTCCGGAAAGGACCCATTGTTCATCAAAGATGGCTTCTTCTTCCTCTTCTTCCTTGTCCCAGTCCTTCTGCTGCGTAATCAACTTTTCATAAGTACATAATGCCATTTCTAAAAATTGAAACAAAGCGCCCAAAGTATCTTCCTTTTTATATTTTTGATGTTCAGCCTTTAGTTCATCCACAAGCGATGCCATTATGAAAAGAGAAACTTTTCCCAAAACAACCACAAGTATTTTTAATCAAAAACAATTCAAACAAAAGTTCCAGAAGTTAATACTTTTCTTCCTTCTTCTCTTTCTCTTTCTGGGGCTAATGTTTAATCAAAGAGGTCCAATTAACATATATCTTTCTTTGGGATTCTAGGCAATCTCCTCCTTTTTCAGCTTCTGCTCCAATTTTTTCTCCTCTCCCTTCCCACTTGCAATATCGATTTTAAATAATCAAAAATCCATACCTCCAACAAGTGTTTTCCAAGTTCTTAAATTTTTCAATGTCCAAAAATCCTTTTGTCCCTTAGCTTCAACTCTCAAAACAATTCACTTTCAATGTCCAATATATCCAAACATTTCTGCTGTTTCCATGGGGTGGGAGAGTGAAGAGAAAAAAAAAGTTCCCTTTAACAGCTTCTCTGCCGCTTTCACTCTTCTTAGGGATACAATGTATCCTCCAGCAATTCAAACAGCTCAGTTCCAGGCAATTTAAAGGATGTTACTTGACCCGGCTCAGACATCACTTTCACTCTTCTCCTCCAGCGCAATCTTGCCCGGTTGCTGGCTTCTTCGTGGCGGCCATTGCTGACCGCCGCTCCACCGCCTTGGGAAAAAGGGGTTTTTCCGGCAAAAGGGGGGGTGTGAGACACCCCCACCCCCCTATCCGACTCCCCTCTCTCTTCAGCTGTCTTTACAGGGCAGCCATATCCCCCTGACCCATCTGGATCGGGGGTACCTCGACGGCTAGCACAGCAGGAATCGTGAGCTGTCGCAAATTCCTGCTGCCCCGAAGCCACGCGAAACCGGAAACCCCTGAGATCTGTCTCTTCTGCTCTTCGCCTGAGATCTGTCTCTTCTGCTCTTCGCCTGAGATCTGTCTCTTCTGCTCTTCGCCTGAGATCTGTCTCTTCTGCTCTTCACCTATAATCTGTCTCTTCTGCTCTTAGCCTGAGATCTGTCTCTTCTGCTCTTCCCCTGAGATCTGTCTCTTCTGCTCTTAGCCTGAGATCTGTCTCCTCTGCTCTTCCCCTGAGATCTGTCTCTTCTGCTCTTCGCCTATCTGTCTCCTCTACTCTTCGCCTGAGATCTGTCTCCTCTGTCCTTCGCCTGAGATCTGTCTCTTCTGCTCTTCGCCTGAGATCTGTCTCTTCTGCTCTTAGCCTGAGATCTGTCTCTTCTTATCTTAGCCTGAGATCTGTCTCTTCTGCTCTTAGACTGAGATCTGTCTCCTCTGCTCTTAGCCTGATATCTGTCTCCTCTGCTCTTAGCCTGAGATCTGTCTCTTCTGCTCTTCGCCTGAGACCTGTCTCTTCTGCTCATAGCCTGAGATCTGTCTCTTCTGCTCTTCACCTGAAATCTGTCTCCTCTGCTCTTAGCCTGAGATCTGTCTCCTCTGCTCTTCGCCTGAGATCTGTCTCTTCTGCTCTTAGCCTGAGATCTGTCTCCTCTGCTCTTCGCCTGAGATCTATCTCCTCTGCTCATAGCCTGAGATCTGTCTCTTCTGCTCTTAGAATGAGATCTGTCTCTTCTGCTCTTAGCCTGAGATCTGTCTCTACTGCTCTTCACCTGAAATCTGTCTCCTCTGCTCTTAGCCTGAGATCTGTCTCCTCTGCTCTTCGCCTGAGATCTGTCTCTTCTGCTCTTAGCCTGAGATCTGTCTCCTCTGCTCTTCGCCTGAGATCTATCTCCTCTGCTCTTAGCCTGAGATCTGTTTCTTCTGCTCTTAGCCTGAGATCTGTCTCCTCTGCTCTTCGCCTGAGATCTGTCTCTTCTGCTCTTAGCCTGAGATCTGTCTCCTCTGCTCTTCGCCTGAGATCTGTCTCCTCTGCTCTTAGCCTGAGATCTGTCTCTTCTGCTCTTCACCTGAGATCTGTCTCTTCTGCTCTTAGCCTGAGATCTGTCTCTTCTGCTCTTAGCCTGAGATCTGTCTCCTCTGCTCTTAGCCTGAGATCTGTCTCTACTGCTCTTCACCTGAGATCTGTCTCCTCTGCTCTTAGCCTGATATCTGTCTCCTATGCTCTTCGCCTGAGATCTGTCTCTTCTGCTCTTCGCCTATCTGTCTCTGCTCTTAGCCTGAGATCTGTCTCTTCTGCTCTTCGCCTGAGATCTGTCTCTTCTCTTAGCCTGAGATCTGTCTCCTCTGCTCTTAGCCTGAGATCTGTCTCTTCTGCTCTTAGCCTGAGATCTGTCTCTTCTGCTCTTAGCCTGAGATCTGTCTCTTCTGCTCTTAGCCTGAGATCTGTCTCCTCTGCTCTTAGCCTGAGATCTGTCTCTTCTGCTCTTAGCCTGAGATCTGTCTCCTCTGCTGTTCGCCTGAGATCTGTCTCCTCTGCTCTTAGCCTGAGATCTGTCTCTTCTGCTCTTTGCCTGAGATCTGTCTCTTTTGCTCTTCACCTGAGATCTGTCTCTTCTGCTCTTAGCCTGAGATCTGTCTCTTCTGCTCTTTGCCTGAGATCTCTCTCTTCTGCTCTTCGCCTGAGATCTGTCTCTTCTGCTCTTAGCCTGAGATCTGTCTCCTATGCTCTTCGCCTGAGATCTGTTTCTTCTGCTCTTTGCCTATCTGTCTCTGCTCTTAGCCTGAGATCTGTCTCTTCTGCTCTTCGCCTGAGATCTGTCTCTTCTCTTAGCCTGAGATCTGTCTCCTCTGCTCTTAGCCTGAGATCTGTCTCTTCTGCTCTTAGCCTGAGATCTGTCTCTTCTGCTCTTAGCCTGAGATCTGTCTCTTCTGCTCTTAGCCTGAGATCTGTCTCCTCTGCTGTTCGCCTGAGATCTGTCTCCTCTGCTCTTAGCCTGAGATCTGTCTCCTCTGCTCTTCGCCTGAGATCTGTCTCTTTTGCTCTTCACCTGAGATCTGTCTCTTCTGCTCTTAGCCTGAGATCTGTCTCTTCTGCTCTTTGCCTGAGATCTCTCTCTTCTGCTCTTCGCCTGAGATCTGTCTCTTCTGCTCTTAGCCGGAGATCTGTCTCCTCTGCTCTTCCCGAGATCTCTCTTCTGCTCTTCGCCTATCTGTCTCCTCTGCTCTTCGCCTGAGATCTGTCTCCTCTGCTCTTAGCCTGATATCTGTCCCTTCTGCTCTTAGCCTGAGATCTGTCTCCGCTGCTCTTAGCCTGAGATCTGTCTCTTCTGCTCTTAGCCTGAGATCTGTCTCTTCTGCTCTTAGCCTGAGACCTGTCTCTTCTGCTCTTAGCCTGAGATCTGTCTCTTCTGCTCTTAGCCTGAGATCTGTCTCTTCTGCTCTTAGCCTGAGACCTGTCTCTTCTGCTCTTAGCCTGAGATCTGTCTCTTCTCTTAGCCTGAGATCTGTCTCTTCTGCTCTTCGCCTGAGATCTGTCTCTTCTTATCTTAGCCTCAGATCTGTCTCTTCTGCTCTTAGCCTGAGATCTGTCTCTTCTGCTCTTAGCCTGAGATCTGTCTCTTCTGCTCTTAGCCTGAGATCTGTCTCTTCTGCTCTTAGCCTGAGATCTGTCTCTTCTGCTCTTAGCCTGAGATCTGTCTTCTCTGCTCTTAGACTGAGATCTGTTTCTTCTGCTCTTCACCTGCGATCTGTCTCCTCTGCTCTTAGCCTGAGATCTGTCTCTTCTGCTCTTAGCCTGAGATCGGTCTCTTCTGCTCTTCGCCTGAGATCTGTCTCCTCTGCTCTTAGCCTGAGATCTGTCTCTTCTGCTCTTAGCCTGATATCTGTCCCTTCTGCTCTTAGCCTGAGATCTGTCTCCTCTGCTCTTCGCCTGAGATCTGTCTCTTCTGCTCTTAGCCTGAGATCTGTCTCCTCTGCTCTTAGACTGAGATCTGTCTCTTCTGCTCTTCACCTGAGATCTGTCTCCTCTGCTCTTAGCCTGATATCTGTCCCTTCTGCTCTTAGCCTGAGATCTGTCTCCGCTTCTCTTAGCCTGAGATCTGTCTCTTCTGCTCTTAGCCTGAGATCTGTCTCTTCTGCTCTTAGCCTGAGACCTGTCTCTTCTGCTCTTAGCCTGAGATCTGTCTCTTCTGCTCTTAGCCTGAGATCTGTCTCTTCTGCTCTTAGCCTGAGACCTGTCTCTTCTGCTCTTAGCCTGAGATCTGTCTCTTCTCTTAGCCTGAGATCTGTCTCTTCTGCTCTTCGCCTGAGATCTGTCTCTTCTTATCTTAGCCTCAGATCTGTCTCTTCTGCTCTTAGCCTGAGATCTGTCTCTTCTGCTCTTAGCCTGAGATCTGTCTCTTCTGCTCTTAGCCTGAGATCTGTCTCTTCTGCTCTTAGCCTGAGATCTGTCTCTTCTGCTCTTAGCCTGAGATCTGTCTTCTCTGCTCTTAGACTGAGATCTGTTTCTTCTGCTCTTCACCTGAGATCTGTCTCCTCTGCTCTTAGCCTGAGATCTGTCTCTTCTGCTCTTAGCCTGAGATCGGTCTCTTCTGCTCTTCGCCTGAGATCTGTCTCCTCTGCTCTTAGCCTGAGATCTGTCTCTTCTGCTCTTAGCCTGATATCTGTCCCTTCTGCTCTTAGCCTGAGATCTGTCTCCTCTGCTCTTCGCCTGAGATCTGTCTCTTCTGCTCTTAGCCTGAGATCTGTCTCCTCTGCTCTTAGACTGAGATCTGTCTCTTCTGCTCTTCACCTGAGATCTGTCTCCTCTGCTCTTAGCCTGAGATCTTGTCTCTTCTCTTCGCCTGAGATCTGTCTCTTCTGCTCTTCACCTGAGATCTGTCTCCTCTGCTCTAAGCCTGAGATCTGTCTCTTCTGCTCTTAACCTGAGATCTGTCTCTTCTGCTTTTAGCCTGAGATCTCTCTCTTCTGCTCTTTGCCTGAGATCTGTCTCTTTTGCTCTTCGCCTGAGATTTGTCTCTTCTGCTCTTAGCCTGAGATCTGTCTCCTCTGCTCTTCGCCTGAGATCTGTCTCCTCTGCTCTTAGCCTGAGATCTGTCTCCTCTGCTCTTAGCCTGAGATCTGTCTCTTCTGCTCTTCGCCTGAGATCTGTCTCTTTTGCTCTTCACCTGAGATCTGTCTCTTCTGCTCTTAGCCTGAGATCTGTCTCTTCTGCTCTTTGCCTGAGATCTCTCTCTTCTGCTCTTCGCCTGAGATCTGTCTCTTCTGCTCTTAGCCGGAGATCTGTCTCCTCTGCTCTTCCCGAGATCTCTCTTCTGCTCTTCGCCTATCTGTCTCCTCTGCTCTTCGCCTGAGATTCTGTCTCCTCTGCTCTTAGCCTGATATCTGTCCCTTCTGCTCTTAGCCTGAGATCTGTCTCCGCTGCTCTTAGCCTGAGATCTGTCTCTTCTGCTCTTAGCCTGAGATCTGTCTCTTCTGCTCTTAGCCTGAGACCTGTCTCTTCTGCTCTTACCCTGAGATCTGTCTCTTCTCTTAGCCTGAGATCTGTCTCTTCTGCTCTTCGCCTGAGATCTGTCTCTTCTGCTCTTAGCCTGAGATCTGTCTCTTCTGCTCTTAGCCTGAGATCTGTCTCTTCTGCTCTTAGCCTGAGATCTGTCTCTTCTGCTCTTAGCCTGAGATCTGTCTCTTCTCTTAGCCTGAGATCTGTCTCTTCTGCTCTTAGCCTGAGATCTGTCTCTTCTGCTCTTAGCCTGAGATCTGTCTCCTCTACTCTTCGCCTGAAACCTGTCTCCTCTGCTCTTCACCTGAGATCTGTCTCCTCTGCTCTTAGCCTGAGATCTGTCTCTTCTGCTCTTAGCCTGAGATCGGTCTCTTCTGCTCTTCGCCTGAGATCTGTCTCTTCTGCTCTTAGCCTGAGATCTGTCTCCTCTGCTCTTAGCCTGAGATCTGTCTCTTCTGCTCTTCGCCTGAGATTTGTCTCTTCTGCTCTTAGCCTGAGATCTGTCTCCTGTGCTCTTCACCTGAGATCTGTCTCTTCTGCTCTTAGCCTGAGATCTGTCTCTTCTGCTCTTAGCCTGAGATCTGTCTCCTCTACTCTTAGCCTGAGATCTGTCTCTTCTGCTCTTAGCCTGAGATCTGTCTCCTCTGCTCTTAGCCTGAGATCTGTCTCTTCTGCTCTTAGCCTGAGATCTGTCTCCTCTGCTCTTAGCCTGAGATCTGTCTCTTTTGCTCTTAGCCTGAGATCTGTCTCCTCTGCTCTTCACCTGAGATCTGTCTCTTCTGCTTTTAGCCTGAGATCTGTCTCTTCTGCTCTTTGCCTGAGATCTGTCTCTTTTGCTCTTCGCCTGAGATTTGTCTCTTCTGCTCTTAGCCTGAGATCTGTCTCCTCTGCTCTTCGCCTGAGATCTTTCTCCTCTGCTCTTCGCCTATCTGTCTCCTCTGCTCTTAGCCTGAGATCTGTCTCCTCTGCTCTTCGCCTGAGATCTGTCTCTTCTGCTCTTCACCTATCTGTCTCTGCTCTTAGCCTGAGATCTGTCTCTTCTGCTCTTCGCCTGAGATCTTTCTCTTCTCTTAGCCTGAGATCTGTCTCCTCTGCTCTTAGCCTGAGATCTGTCTCTTCTGCTCTTAGCCTGAGATCTGTCTCTTCTGCTCTTAGCCTGAGATCTGTCTCCTCTACTCTTCGTTTGAGACCTGTCTCCTTTGCTCTTAGCCTGAGATCTGTCTCCTCTACTGTTTGCCTGAGATCTGTCTCCTCTGCTCTTAGCCTGAGATCTGTCTCTTCTGCTCTTAGCCTGAGATCTGTCTCTTCTGCTCTTAGCCTGAGATCTGTCTCCTCTGCTCTTCGCCTGAGATCTGTCTCTTCTGCTCTTCACCTGAGATCTGTCTCTTCTGCTCTTAGCCTGAGATCTGTCTCTTCTGCTCTTCTCCTGAGATCTGTCTCTTCTGCTCTTCGCCTGAGATCTGTCTCCTCTGCTCTTAGCCTTAGATCTGTCTCTACTCTTCGCCTGAGACCTGTCTCCTCTGCTCTTAGCCTGAGATCTGTCTCTTCTGCTCCTCGTCTGAGATCTGTCTCTTCTCTTAGCCTGAGATCTGTCTCTGCTCTTAGCCTGAGATCTGTCTCTTGTGCTCTTCGCCTGAGATCTGTCTCCTCTGCTCTTAGCCTGAGATCTGTCTCTTCTGCTCTTCATCTGAGATCTCTCTCTTCTCTTCACCTGAGATCTGTCTCCTCTGCTCTTAGCCTGAGATCTGTCTCTTCTGCTCTTCGCCTGAGATCTGTCTCCTCTGCTCTTAGCCTGAGATCTGTCTCTTCTGCTCTTCGCCTGAGATCTGTCTCTTCTGCGCCTGAGATCTTTCTCCTCTGCTCTTAGCCTGAGATCTGTCTCTTCTGCTCTTAGCCTGAGATCTGTCTCCTCTACTCTTCGCCTGAAACCTGTCTCCTCTGCTCTTCACCTGAGATCTGTCTCCTCTGCTCTTAGCCTGAGATCTGTCTCCTCTGCTCTTCGCCTGATCTGTCTCCTCTGCTCTTAGCCTGAGATCTGTCTCTTCTGCTCTTAGCCTGAGATCTGTCTCCTCTGCTCTTAGCCTGAGATCTGTCTCTTCTGCTCTTAGCCTGAGATCTGTCTCCACTGCTCTTCGCCTGAGATCTGTCTCTTTTTTTTTTTTAAACAAATTTTATTAATTTTTTACAAAAAACACAACATAAACAAAACTAAAAGATCTTTTCTGAAGTTTGTCTGATCCCAGGTTAAAACTCTTCTCACAGACACAAATTCAAACATCATATTCACTTTGTATATCCTTCCATATCTTATTATCATTTTCATTTTTTTATATATATATATAAACCATTTTTATCAATTTTATAAAAACAATGCACAAAAAATCAAGGCATAACAGCTTATAAATTCTTTTCTAGGAAAAAATAATAATAAAAAACCAATAGAACATAACAATTCCAAATTATAGTATCAATACTTTATCTATTTAACTTCATATCTTATCCCTACTTCTCCTTTTCATCCAAATTATTTCTTGTTAATTAAAATTTTATTGCCTTTTATCAATATACAAAATCCAAAAAAAAAAAAAAAAACCTTTATATATCTTTTCATATCTTATTACCATTTTCAATAACATTCTTTGTTCTATTTCCAACTATCCATTCATCTTTTTTCTTTTACTATACTTCTCCTATACACCAATTGGGGTAACGTCTATAACTCATTACCCTAACTTAAGAGTACTTCGTATAACAATTTTTCTTGGGATTCTGTTTAAAAGATTCTAAAATTACATAATAAATTTTATACTCTAAACACACATATAAAAACACAATCTTATATACCCTCCAGAATCCCTCTTTTATCCTATATTAAATTCACCCATTGTCTCTAAATAAACTTTTTTTCTTTAGATCTTGCTTCCCCCCATTGAGGCTTCTCCTCCCCCCCTTTCTCTCTTGCTTATTCTTCTCCTTGCCCTTTTTACCCCTTTGTTTTTCCTCCTCCCTTTTCTTACTCCTTTTTCTTTGCTTTCTAACCTTGCCTCCACCTTTTCGCTCATTTTTCTCTTCTTTGGTTGTTTTTATAATTCTTAAAATCCCCTTTTTCTTATCCTTTTTCTCCTCCTCTCCGGAAAGGACCCATTGTTCATCAAAGATGGCTTCTTCTTCCTCTTCTTCCTTGTCCCAGTCCTTCTGCTGCGTAATCAACTTTTCATAAGTACATAATGCCATTTCTAAAAATTGAAACAAAGCGCCCAAAGTATCTTCCTTTTTATATTTTTGATGTTCAGCCTTTAGTTCATCCACAAGCGATGCCATTATGAAAAGAGAAACTTTTCCCAAAACAACCACAAGTATTTTTAATCAAAAACAATTCAAACAAAAGTTCCAGAAGTTAATACTTTTCTTCCTTCTTCTCTTTCTCTTTCTGGGGCTAATGTTTAATCAAAGAGGTCCAATTAACATATATCTTTCTTTGGGATTCTAGGCAATCTCCTCCTTTTTCAGCTTCTGCTCCAATTTTTTCTCCTCTCCCTTCCCACTTGCAATATCGATTTTAAATAATCAAAAATCCATACCTCCAACAAGGGTTTTCCAAGTTCTTAAATTTTTCAATGTCCAAAAATCCTTTTGTCCCTTAGCTTCAACTCTCAAAACAATTCACTTTCAATGTCCAATATATCCAAACATTTCTGCTGTTTCCATGGGGTGGGAGAGTGAAGAGAAAAAAAAAGTTCCCTTTAACAGCTTCTCCGCCGCTTTCACTCTTCTTAGGGATACAATGTATCCTCCAGCAATTCAAACAGCTCAGTTCCAGGCAATTTAAAGGATGTTACTTGACCCGGCTCAGACATCACTTTCACTCTTCTCCTCCAGCGCAATCTTGCCCGGTTGCTGGCTTCTTCGTGGCGGCCATTGCTGACCGCCGCTCCACCGCCTTGGGAAAAAGGGGTTTTTCCGGCAAAAGGGGGGGTGTGAGACACCCCCACCCCCCTATCCGACTCCCCTCTCTCTTCAGCTGTATTTACAGGGCAGCCATATCCCCCTGACCCATCTGGATCGGGGGTACCTCGACGGCTAGCACAGCAGGAATCGCGAGCTGTCGCGAATTCCTGCTGCCCCGAAGCCACGCGAAACCGGAAACCCCTGAGATCTGTCTCTTCTGCTCTTCGCCTGAGATCTGTCTCTTCTGCTCTTCGCCTGAGATCTGTCTCTTCTGCTCTTCGCCTGAGATCTGTCTCTTCTGCTCTTCGCCTGAAATCTGTCTCTTCTGCTCTTAGCCTGAGATCTGTCTCTTCTGCTCTTCCCCTGAGATCTGTCTCTTCTGCTCTTAGCCTGAGATCTGTCTCCTCTGCTCTTCCCCTGAGATCTGTCTCTTCTGCTCTTCGCCTATCTGTCTCCTCTACTCTTCGCCTGAGATCTGTCTCCTCTGTTCTTCGCCTGAGATCTGTCTCTTCTGCTCTTCGCCTGAGATCTGTCTCTTCTGCTCTTCGCCTGAGATCTGTCTCTTCTGCTCTTCGCCTGAGATCTGTCTCTTCTGCTCTTAGCCTGAGATCTGTCTCTTCTGCTCTTTGCCTGAGATCTGTCAGGAAAAGCAAGCAACCGAATATCATGTATACATTTAATGTTTCGCATCCCGTAGAACAAAAAAATGAACTTAATTTTGAAATCCGAGCTCTTCTTCAAAAGTTATGCATTGTTAAACTCAGTTTTATCTTCAATTTTGAGATATACCTTGTGATAACTTCTCAGGAAAAGCAAGCAACCGAATATCATGTATACATTTAATTTTCGCATCCCGTAGAACACAAAAATCAACTTAATTTTGAAATCCGAGCTCTTCTTCAAAAGTTATGTATTGTTGCTAAACTGAGTTTTTTCTTCAATTTTGAGATATACCTTGCGATAACTTCTTAGTAAAAACAAGCAACCGAATATCATGTATACATTTAATGTTTCGCATCCCGTAGAACACAAAAATCAACTTAATTTTGAAATCTGAGCTCTTCTTCAAAAGTTATGCATTGTTAAACTGAGTTTTATCTTCAATTTTGAGATATACCTTGTGATAACTTCTCAGGAAAAGCAAGCAACGGAATATCATGTATACATTTAATGATTCGCATGCCGTAGAACATGAAAATCAACTTAATTTTGAAATCCGAGCTCTTCGTCAAAAGTTATGCATTGTTGCTAAACAGTTTTATCTTCAATTTTGAGATATAACTTGTGATAACTTCTTAGGAAAAGCAAGCAACCGAATATCATGCATACATTTAATGTTTCGCATCCCGTAGAACACGAAAATCAACTTAATTTTGAAATCCGAGCTCTTCGTTAAAAGTTATGCATTGTTGCTAAACTGAGTTTTATCTTCAATTTTGAGATATAACTTGCGATAACTTCTTAGGAAAAGCAAGCAACCGAATATCATGTATACATTTAATGATTCGCATGCCGTAGAATACGAAAATCAACTTAATTTTGAAATCCGAGCTCTCCTTCAAAAGTTATGCATTGTTGTTAAACTGAGCTTTATCTTCAATTTTGAGATATAACTTGCGATAACTTCTTAGGAAAAGCAAGCAACCGAATATCATGTATACATTTAATGATTCGCATGCTGTAGAACATGAAAATCAACTTGATTTTGAAATCCGAGCACTTCGTCAAAAGTGATGCATTGTTGTTAAACTGAGCTTTATCTTCAATTTTGAGATATAACTTGCGATAACTTCTAAGGAAAAGCAAGCAACCGAATATCATGTATACATTTAATGATTCGCATGCCGTAGAACACGAAAATCAACTTAATTTTGAAATCCGAGCTCTTCGTCAAAAGTTATGCATTGTTGTTAAACTGAGCTTTATCTTCAATTTTGAGATATAACTTGCGATAACTTCTTAGGAAAAGCAAGCAACCGAATATCATGTATACATTTAATGATTCGCATGCCGTAGAACACGAAAATCAACTTAATTTTGAAATCCGAGCTCTCCTTCAAAAATTATGCATTGTTGTTAAACTGAGCTTTATCTTCAATTTTGAGATATAACTTGCGGTAACTTCTTAGGAAAAGCAAGCAACCGAATATCATGTATACATTTAATGATTCGCATGCCGTAGAACACGAAAATCAACTTAATTTTGAAATCCGAGCTCTCCTTCAAAAGTTATGCATTGTTGTTAAACTGAGCTTTATCTTCAATTTTGAGATATAACTTGCGATAACTTCTTAGGAAAAGCAAGCAACCGAATATCATGTATACATTTAATGATTCGCATGCCGTAGAACACGAAAATCAACTTAATTTTGAAATGCGAGCTCTTCGTCAAAAGTTATGCATTGTTGTTAAACAGCTTTATCTTCAATTTTGAGATATAACTTGCGATAACTTCTTAGGAAAAGCAAGCAACCGAATATCATGTATACATTTAATGATTCGCATGCCGTAGAACACGAAAATCAACTTAATTTTGAAATGCGAGCTCTCCTTCAAAAGTTATGCATTGTTGTTAAACTGAGCTTTATCTTCAATTTTGAGATATAACTTGCGATAACTTCTTAGGAAAAGCAAGCAACCGAATATCATGTATACATTTAATGATTCGCATGCCGTAGAACACGAAAATCAACTTAATTTTGAAATCCGAGCTCTCCTTCAAAAGTTATGCATTGTTGTTAAACTGAGCTTTATCTTCAATTTTGAGATATAACTTGCGATAACTTCTTAGGAAAAGCAAGCAACCGAATATCATGTATACATTTAATGATTCGCATGCCGTAGAACACGAAAATCAACTTAATTTTGAAATCCGAGCTCTTCGTCAAAAGTTATGCATTGTTGTTAAACTGAGCTTTATCTTCAATTTTGAGATATAACTTGCGATAACTTCTTAGGAAAAGCAAGCAACCGAATATCATGTATACATTTAATGATTCGCATGCCGTAGAACACGAAAATCAACTTAATTTTGAAATGCGAGCTCTTCGTCAAAAGTTATGCATTGTTGTTAAACTGAGCTTTATCTTCAATTTTGAGATATAACTTGCGATAACTTCTTAGGAAAAGCAAGCAACCGAATATCATGTATACATTTAATGATTCGCATGCCGTAGAACACGAAAATCAACTTAATTTTGAAATCCGAGCTCTTCGTCAAAAGTTATGCATTGTTGTTAAACTGAGCTTTATCTTCAATTTTGAGATATAACTTGCGATAACTTCTTAGGAAAAGCAAGCAACCGAATATCATGTATACATTTAATGATTCGCATGCCGTAGAACACGAAAATCAACTTAATTTTGAAATCCGAGCTCTCCTTCAAAAATTATGCATTGTTGTTAAACTGAGCTTTATCTTCAATTTTGAGATATAACTTGCGATAACTTCTTAGGAAAAGCAAGCAACCGAATATCATGTATACATTTAATGATTCGCATGCCGTAGAACACGAAAATCAACTTAATTTTGAAATCCGAGCTCTTCGTCAAAAGTTATGCATTGTTGCTAAACAGTTTTATCTTCAATTTTGAGATATAACTTGCGATAACTTCTTAGGAAAAGCAAGCAATCGAATATCATGCATACATTTAATGTTTCGCATCCCGTAGAACACAAAAATCAACTTAATTTTGAAATCCGAGCTCTTCTTCAAAACTGATGCATTGTTATACTGAGTTATATCTTCAATTTTGAGATATACCTTGTGATATCTTCTCAGAAAAAGCAAGCAACCGAATATCATGTATACATTTAATGATTCACATGCCGTAGAACACGAAAATCAACTTAATTTTGAAATCCGAGCTCTTCGTCAAAAGTTATGCATTGTTGCTAAACTGAGTTTTATCTTCAATTTTGAGATATAACTTGCGATAACTTCTTAGGAAAAGCAAGCAACCGAATATCATGTATACATTTAATGATTCACATGCCGTAGAATACGAAAATCAACTTAATTTTGAAATCCGAGCTCTCCTTCAAAAGTTATGCATTGTTGTTAAACTGAGCTTTATCTTCAATTTTGAGATATAACTTGCGATAACTTCTTAGGAAAAGCAAGCAACCGAATATCATGTATACATTTAATGATTCGCATGCTGTAGAACACGAAAATCAACTTGATTTTGAAATCCGAGCACTTCGTCAAAAGTTATGCATTGTTGTTAAACTGAGCTTTATCTTCAATTTTGAGATATAACTTGCGATAACTTCTTAGGAAAAGCAAGCAACCGAATATCATGTATACATTTAATGATTCGCATGCTGTAGAACACGAAAATCAACTTAATTTTGAAATCCGAGCTTTTTTTCAAAAGTTATGCATTGTTGTTAAACTGAGCTTTATCTTCAATTTTGAGATATAACTTGCGATAACTTCTTAGGAAAAGCAAGCAACCGAGTATCATGTATACATTTAATGATTCGCATGCCGTAGAACACGAAAATCAACTTAATTTTGAAATCCGAGCTCTCCTTCAAAAATTATGCATTGTTGTTAAACTGAGCTTTATCTTCAATTTTGAGATATAACTTGCGATAACTTCTTAGGAAAAGCAAGCAACCGAATATCATGTATACATTTAATGATTCGCATGCCGTAGAACACGAAAATCAACTTAATTTTGAAATCCGAGCTCTCCTTCAAAAGTTATGCATTGTTGTTAAACTGAGCTTTATGTTCAATTTTGAGATATAACTTGCGATAACTTCTTAGGAAAAGCAAGCAACCGAATATCATGTATACATTTAATGATTCGCATGCCGTAGAACACGAAAATCAACTTAATTTTGAAATCCGAGCTCTTCGTCAAAGGTTATGCATTGTTGTTAAACAGCTTTATCTTCAATTTTGAGATATAACTTGCGATAACTTCTTAGGAAAAGCAAGCAACCGAATATCATGTATACATTTAATGATTCGCATGCCGTAGAACACGAAAATCAACTTAATTTTGAAATCCGAGCTCTCCTTCAAAAGTTATGCATTGTTGTTAAACTGAGCTTTATCTTCAATTTTGAGATATAACTTGCGATAACTTCTCAGGAAAAGCAAGCAACCGAATATCATGTATACATTTAATGATTCGCATGCCGTAGAACACGAAAATCAACTTAATTTTGAAATCCGAGCTCTCCTTCAAAAGTTATGCATTGTGGTTAAACTGAGCTTTATCTTCAATTTTGAGATATAACTTGCGATAACTTCTTAGGAAAAGCAAGCAACCGAATATCATGTATACATTTAATGATTCGCATGCCGTAGAACACGAAAATCAACTTAATTTTGAAATCCGAGCTCTTCGTCAAAAGTTATGCATTGTTGTTAAACTGAGCTTTATCTTCAATTTTGAGATATAACTTGCGATAACTTCTTAGGAAAAGCAAGCAACCGAATATCATGTATACATTTAATGATTCGCATGCCGTAGAACACGAAAATCAACTTAATTTTGAAATCCGAGCTCTTCGTCAAAAGTTATGCATTGTTGTTAAACTGAGCTTTATCTTCAATTTTGAGATATAACTTGCGATAACTTCTTAGGAAAAGCAAGCAACCGAATATCATGTATACATTTAATGATTCGCATGCCGTAGAACACGAAAATCAACTTAATTTTGAAATCCGAGCTCTTCGTCAAAAGTTATGCATTGTTGTTAAACTGAGCTTTATCTTCAATTTTGAGATATAACTTGCGATAACTTCTTAGGAAAAGCAAGCAACCGAATATCATGTATACATTTAATGATTCGCATGCCGTAGAACACGAAAATCAACTTAATTTTGAAATCCGAGCTCTCCTTCAAAAATTATGCATTGTTGTTAAACTGAGCTTTATCTTCAATTTTGAGATATAACTTGCGATAACTTCTTAGGAAAAGCAAGCAACCGAATATCATGTATACATTTAATGATTCGCATGCCGTAGAACACGAAAATCAACTTAATTTTGAAATCCGAGCTCTCCTTCAAAAGTTATGCATTGTTGTTAAACTGAGCTTTATCTTCAATTTTGAGATATAACTTGCGATAACTTCTTAGGAAAAGCAAGCAACCGAATATCATGTATACATTTAATGATTCGCATGCCGTAGAACACGAAAATCAACTTAATTTTGAAATCCGAGCTCTCCTTCAAAAGTTACGCATTGTTGTTAAACTGAGCTTTATCTTCAATTTTGAGATATAACTTGCGATAACTTCTTAGGAAAAGCAAGCAACCGTATATCATGTATACATTTAATGATTCGCATGCCGTAGAACACGAAAATCAACTTAATTTTGAAATCCGAGCTCTTCGTCAAAAGTTATGCATTGTTGTTAAACTGAGCTTTATCTTCAATTTTGAGATATAACTTGCGATAACTTCTTAGGAAAAGCAAGCAACCGAATATCATGTATACATTTAATGATTCGCATGCCGTAGAACACGAAAATCAACTTAATTTTGAAATCCGAGCTCTCCTTCAAAAGTTATGCATTGTTGTTAAACTGAGCTTTATCTTCAATTTTGAGATATAACTTGCGATAACTTCTTAGGAAAAGCAAGCAACCGAATATCATGTATACATTTAATGATTCGCATGCCGTAGAACACGAAAATCAACTTAATTTTGAAATCCGAGCTCTCCTTCAAAAGTTATGCATTGTTGTTAAACTGAGCTTTATCTTCAATTTTGAGATATAACTTGCGATAACTTCTTAGGAAAAGCAAGCAACCGAATATCATGTATACATTTAATGATTCGCATGCCGTAGAACACGAAAATCAACTTAATTTTGAAATCCGAGCTCTTCGTCAAAAGTTATGCATTGTTGTTAAACTGAGCTTTATCTTCAATTTTGAGATATAACTTGCGATAACTTCTTAGGAAAAGCAAGCAATCGAATATCATGTATACATTTAATGATTCGCATGCCGTAGAACACGAAAATCAACTTAATTTTGAAATCCGAGCTCTCCTTCAAAAGTTATGCATTGTTGTTAAACTGAGCTTTATCTTCAATTTTGAGATATAACTTGCGATAACTTCTTAGGAAAAGCAAGCAACCGAATATCATGTATACATTTAATGATTCGCATGCCGTAGAACACGAAAATCAACTTAATTTTGAAATCCGAGCTCTCCTTCAAAAGTTATGCATTGTTGTTAAACTGAGCTTTATCTTCAATTTTGAGATATAACTTGCGATAACTTCTTAGGAAAAGCAAGCAACCGAATATCATGTATACATTTAATGATTCGCATGCCGTAGAACACGAAAATCAACTTAATTTTGAAATCCGAGCTCTCCTTCAAAAGTTATGCATTGTTGTTAAACTGAGCTTTATCTTCAATTTTGAGATATAACTTGCGATAACTTCTTAGGAAAAGCAAGCAACCGAATATCATGTATACATTTAATGATTCGCATGCCGTAGAACACGAAAATCAACTTAATTTTGAAATCCGAGCTCTCCTTCAAAAGTTACGCATTGTTGTTAAACTGAGCTTTATCTTCAATTTTGAGATATAACTTGCGATAACTTCTTAGGAAAAGCAAGCAACCGAATATCATGTATACATTTAATGATTCGCATGCCGTAGAACACGAAAATCAACTTAATTTTGAAATCCGAGCTCTCCTTCAAAAGTTATGCATTGTTGTTAAACTGAGCTTTATCTTCAATTTTGAGATATAACTTGCGATAACTTCTTAGGAAAAGCAAGCAACTGAATATCATGTATACATTTAATGATTCGCATGCCGTAGAACACGAAAATCAACTTCATTTTGAAATCCGAGCTCTCCTTCAAAAGTTATGCATTGTTGTTAAACTGAGCTTTATCTTCAATTTTGAGATATAACTTGCGATAACTTCTTAGGAAAAGCAAGCAACCGAATATCATGTATACATTTAATGGTTCGCATGCCGTAGAACACGAAAATCAACTTAATTTTGAAATCCGAGCTCTTCGTCAAAAGTTATGCATTGTTGTTAAACTGAGCTTTATCTTCAATTTTGAGATATAACTTGCGATAACTTCTTAGGAAAAGCAAGCAACCGAATATCATGTATACATTTAATGATTCGCATGCCGTAGAACACGAAAATCAACTTAATTTTGAAATCCGAGCTCTCCTTCAAAAGTTATGCATTGTTGTTAAACTGAGCTTTATCTTCAATTTTGAGATATAACTTGCGATAACTTCTTAGGAAAAGCAAGCAACCGAATATCATGTATACATTTAATGATTCGCATGCCGTAGAACACGAAAATCAACTTCATTTTGAAATCCGAGCTCTCCTTCAAAAGTTACGCATTGTTGTTAAACTGAGCTTTATCTTCAATTTTGAGATATAACTTGCGATAACTTCTTAGGAAAAGCAAGCAACCGAATATCATGTATACATTTAATGGTTCGCATGCAGTAGAACACGAAAATCAACTTAATTTTGAAATCCGAGCTCTCCTTCAAAAGTTATGCATTGTTGTTAAACTGAGCTTTATCTTCAATTTTGAGATATTACTTGCGATAACTTCTTAGGAAAAGCAAGCAACTGAATATCATGTATACATTTAATGATTCGCATGCCGTAGAACACGAAAATCAACTTAATTTTGAAATCCGAGCTCTCCTTCAAAAGTTATGCATTGTTGTTAAACTGAGCTTTATCTTCAATTTTGAGATATAACTTGCGATAACTTCTTAGGAAAAGCAAGCAACCGAATATCATGTATACATTTAATGATTCGCATGCCGTAGAACACGAAAATCAACTTAATTTTGAAATCCGAGCTCTCCTTCAAAAGTTATGCATTGTTGTTAAACTGAGCTTTATCTTCAATTTTGAGATATAACTTGCGATAACTTCTTAGGAAAAGCAAGCAACCGAATATCATGTATACATTTAATGGTTCGCATGCCGTAGAACACGAAAATCAACTTAATTTTGAAATCCGAGCTCTCCTTCAAAAGTTATGCATTGTTGTTAAACTGAGCTTTATCTTCAATTTTGAGATATAACTTGCGATAACTTCTTAGGAAAAGCAAGCAACCGAATATCATGTATACATTTAATGGTTCGCATGCCGTAGAACACGAAAATCAACTTAATTTTGAAATCCGAGCTCTCCTTCAAAAGTTATGCATTGTTGTTAAACTGAGCTTTATCTTCAATTTTGAGATATAACTTGCGATAACTTCTTAGGAAAAGCAAGCAACCGAATATCATGTATACATTTAATGGTTCGCATGCCGTAGAACACGAAAATCAACTTAATTTTGAAATCCGAGCTCTCCTTCAAAAGTTATGCATTGTTGTTAAACTGAGCTTTATCTTCAATTTTGAGATATAACTTGCGATAACTTCTTAGGAAAAGCAAGCAACCGAATATCATGTATACATTTAATGGTTCGCATGCCGTAGAACACGAAAATCAACTTAATTTTGAAATCCGAGCTCTCCTTCAAAAGTTATGCATTGTTGTTAAACTGAGCTTTATCTTCAATTTTGAGATATAACTTGCGATAACTTCTTAGGAAAAGCAAGCAACCGAATATCATGTATACATTTAATGGTTCGCATGCCGTAGAACACGAAAATCAACTTAATTTTGAAATCCGAGCTCTCCTTCAAAAGTTATGCATTGTTGTTAAACTGAGCTTTATCTTCAATTTTGAGATATAACTTGCGATAACTTCTTAGGAAAAGCAAGCAACCGAATATCATGTATACATTTAATGGTTCGCATGCCGTAGAACACGAAAATCAACTTAATTTTGAAATCCGAGCTCTCCTTCAAAAGTTATGCATTGTTGTTAAACTGAGCTTTATCTTCAATTTTGAGATATAACTTGCGATAACTTCTTAGGAAAAGCAAGCAACCGAATATCATGTATACATTTAATGGTTCGCATGCCGTAGAACACGAAAATCAACTTAATTTTGAAATCCGAGCTCTCCTTCAAAAGTTATGCATTGTTGTTAAACTGAGCTTTATCTTCAATTTTGAGATATAACTTGCGATAACTTCTTAGGAAAAGCAAGCAACCGAATATCATGTATACATTTAATGGTTCGCATGCCGTAGAACACGAAAATCAACTTAATTTTGAAATCCGAGCTCTCCTTCAAAAGTTATGCATTGTTGTTAAACTGAGCTTTATCTTCAATTTTGAGATATAACTTGCGATAACTTCTTAGGAAAAGCAAGCAACCGAATATCATGTATACATTTAATGGTTCGCATGCCGTAGAACACGAAAATCAACTTAATTTTGAAATCCGAGCTCTCCTTCAAAAGTTATGCATTGTTGTTAAACTGAGCTTTATCTTCAATTTTGAGATATAACTTGCGATAACTTCTTAGGAAAAGCAAGCAACCGAATATCATGTATACATTTAATGGTTCGCATGCCGTAGAACACGAAAATCAACTTAATTTTGAAATCCGAGCTCTCCTTCAAAAGTTATGCATTGTTGTTAAACTGAGCTTTATCTTCAATTTTGAGATATAACTTGCGATAACTTCTTAGGAAAAGCAAGCAACCGAATATCATGTATACATTTAATGGTTCGCATGCCGTAGAACACGAAAATCAACTTAATTTTGAAATCCGAGCTCTCCTTCAAAAGTTATGCATTGTTGTTAAACTGAGCTTTATCTTCAATTTTGAGATATAACTTGCGATAACTTCTTAGGAAAAGCAAGCAACCGAATATCATGTATACATTTAATGGTTCGCATGCCGTAGAACACGAAAATCAACTTAATTTTGAAATCCGAGCTCTCCTTCAAAAGTTATGCATTGTTGTTAAACTGAGCTTTATCTTCAATTTTGAGATATAACTTGCGATAACTTCTTAGGAAAAGCAAGCAACCGAATATCATGTATACATTTAATGGTTCGCATGCCGTAGAACACGAAAATCAACTTAATTTTGAAATCCGAGCTCTCCTTCAAAAGTTATGCATTGTTGTTAAACTGAGCTTTATCTTCAATTTTGAGATATAACTTGCGATAACTTCTTAGGAAAAGCAAGCAACCGAATATCATGTATACATTTAATGGTTCGCATGCCGTAGAACACGAAAATCAACTTAATTTTGAAATCCGAGCTCTCCTTCAAAAGTTATGCATTGTTGTTAAACTGAGCTTTATCTTCAATTTTGAGATATAACTTGCGATAACTTCTTAGGAAAAGCAAGCAACCGAATATCATGTATACATTTAATGGTTCGCATGCCGTAGAACACGAAAATCAACTTAATTTTGAAATCCGAGCTCTCCTTCAAAAGTTATGCATTGTTGTTAAACTGAGCTTTATCTTCAATTTTGAGATATAACTTGCGATAACTTCTTAGGAAAAGCAAGCAACCGAATATCATGTATACATTTAATGGTTCGCATGCCGTAGAACACGAAAATCAACTTAATTTTGAAATCCGAGCTCTCCTTCAAAAGTTATGCATTGTTGTTAAACTGAGCTTTATCTTCAATTTTGAGATATAACTTGCGATAACTTCTTAGGAAAAGCAAGCAACCGAATATCATGTATACATTTAATGGTTCGCATGCCGTAGAACACGAAAATCAACTTAATTTTGAAATCCGAGCTCTCCTTCAAAAGTTATGCATTGTTGTTAAACTGAGCTTTATCTTCAATTTTGAGATATAACTTGCGATAACTTCTTAGGAAAAGCAAGCAACCGAATATCATGTATACATTTAATGGTTCGCATGCCGTAGAACACGAAAATCAACTTAATTTTGAAATCCGAGCTCTCCTTCAAAAGTTATGCATTGTTGTTAAACTGAGCTTTATCTTCAATTTTGAGATATAACTTGCGATAACTTCTTAGGAAAAGCAAGCAACCGAATATCATGTATACATTTAATGGTTCGCATGCCGTAGAACACGAAAATCAACTTAATTTTGAAATCCGAGCTCTCCTTCAAAAGTTATGCATTGTTGTTAAACTGAGCTTTATCTTCAATTTTGAGATATAACTTGCGATAACTTCTTAGGAAAAGCAAGCAACCGAATATCATGTATACATTTAATGGTTCGCATGCAGTAGAACACGAAAATCAACTTAATTTTGAAATCCGAGCTCTCCTTCAAAAGTTATGCATTGTTGTTAAACTGAGCTTTATCTTCAATTTTGAGATATTACTTGCGATAACTTCTTAGGAAAAGCAAGCAACTGAATATCATGTATACATTTAATGATTCGCATGCCGTAGAACACGAAAATCAACTTAATTTTGAAATCCGAGCTCTCCTTCAAAAGTTATGCATTGTTGTTAAACTGAGCTTTATCTTCAATTTTGAGATATAACTTGC
>JAUCBL010000290.1:0-7500 GCA_033807585.1 Hydrophis major
GGAGGAGGAGGAGGAAAAGGAAGAAGAAGAAGAAGAAGAAGAAGAAGAAGAAGAAGAGGAGGAGGAGGAGGAGGAGGAGGAAAAGGAAGAAGAAGAAGAAGAAGAGGAGGAGGAGGAGGAGGAGGAGGAAAAGGAAAAGGAAGAAGAAGAAGAAAAAGAAGAAGAGGAGGAGGAGGAGGAGGAGGAGGAGGAAAAGGAAGAAGAAGAAGAAGAAGAGGAGGAGGAGGAGGAGGAGGAGGAAAAGGAAAAGGAAGAAGAAGAAGAAAAAGAAGAAGAAGAGGAGGAGGAGGAGGAGGAGGAGGAAAAGGAAGAAGAAGAGGAGGAGGAGGAGGAGGAGGAGGAGGAAAAGGAAAAGGAAGAAGAAGAAGAAAAAGAAGAAGAGGAGGAGGAAAAGGAAGAAGAAGAAGAAAAAGAAGAAGAGGAGGAGGAGGAAAAGGAAGACGAAGAAGAGGAGCAGGAGATGGGGGCAAAAGGAAAAGGACTGGTGGGGTCCTTGGTGCTCCCTGAGGTGGGTGGTTTTCTTCCAGATGTTTCATGACCCAACTAGGTAATGATATCAGTTCTAGTGCATTGATGGAAGGTGGCAGAGGGACCACGGTGTGAGAGAGAGAGTGTGTGTGTGTGTGTGTGTGTGTGTGTGAGCCTGCTGCATGCTGAGCAGCATCCACCTGTGGTCCCTCTGTGTGTTTCTACATGTGTCCAGCAGGGGGCAACGGCACCCCAGGCTGCAGCTATGAGCCCGGAAGTCCCCCGTGCAGCGCTTGTTCTCTCCAGCAGAGGGCAGTAGAGGGATCTCACTGCCGCCACAGGTAGCCCATGGATTACCTGTGCTCCCCCCCCCCCCGCTTCCTCCCCCCTCACCTTCTCCCAGTAGAGGCGAAGCTGACTCAGCCACTCAAAGGAGGTGACGTCCAGCAAGCCGCTCTTGTAGAGCTTCTCGATGACATCGCGGGCGTGGACTTCCACCGTCACCAGCGCCACGATCTTCAGGCGCATGATTTTGGTCAGGCTGCCCCGGATGGCCTCCGAGTACTTGTTGAGCATGGAAACCTGATCCCCACCCACAACACACACACAAACACACACACACACACACACACACACAAAAGAGAAAGCTTGGTTGTCCTGAGGGCGGTGTGGAGAGCCCCCAAGTCCAGCTGCAGTCTACCTTAGCAATTGTCTCAAATGCTTAAGCAGGGGGAGGCTGGACTAGAAGAGGGAAACTGGCTTAGGGGGTGGGGGGACGATACTATATCCCACCCTTCGTTTGCGAGAACGAAATTTTAGATCCTGGGGAAGACTATAGTTCTGGTGGTAGAAATGGGGAGTCCTCGATTTACGACTGCCCGACCTTTCTGTTGCTAAATAAGACAGTGATGTTTTGCCCCATTTTGCCGCTTTTCTTGCCCCCCCCCCTTGTTAAGCGAATCTGGCCTCCCTGTTGACTTTTGCTTGTCGGAAGTTTTGGCAACTGACTCAGAGTTATGACAGTCGTGATGTCCCAGGTTCGCGTGATCCCCCTTCTGGCAAGCAAAAGTCAAGGAGAAACCCAGATTCACTTAATAACCTGGTCACCACTATGATTTGCTTAACAACAGTAGCCAGACAGGTTGTAAAATGGGGAAAGATTTGTTTATTTGTTGCAGAGCGGAGTTCGGGCAGCAGAATGGAGCTGTGAGTTTTACTGGCCGGATGCCCTTCTTGTCGCCAGTGCAGAGTTACATTCGGCAGATAGATCCTCAGGGTGCCGAGAGAGAAAAATATCTGCCTCTACCTAGGATCGAATTCACAGCCTCCTGATTGTGAGGGGAGAGCTTCGTCTCTGGGCCACTGCGCTACTCTTTGAGCGGTCGCTAAGGGAACCGTTGTAAGTCGAGGACTGGGCGGGCTCTGTGCTCAGGGCTGCGGGGTGTGTGTGTGTGTGTGTGCAGGACGGCGAGAGTCCCGGGAGAATTCTCACCTGCTTCTTCTTCATCGCTTTGAGGTACTTCTTGTCGCCGCGCTCCTTACAGGTGGCCAAGCACTTGCTCACGTCGGTCGTCCACTGGATCTGGCTCGCGGTGATCACCATCTGGCGGAGATCGCCATGGAGAGGGAGGGGGAGGAAGATCGGCTCACGGTGACCCATTTGGGGAGGGGGGGAGCGAAGGGGGAAAGAGACCCATCTCCCTGTTCCTCAACTTGATCTGGGGTGCCGAGGAAGCAATCCCCCCCCCCCCGGTCCTCTGGCTGGTTGCTGGGTGGGTGGGGCCATTTTGTCACCTTCCCCAGAGTCCGGAGGCTTCCCTTAGGATTCCGGGAGGGCAAAAGCGGCTTCCTTGGGCTCCGGAGGCCCTTCAGAAGCCGGAAACAGCCCGTTTTTCCGTCCTCTCAGAACCGCCGCGCAGATCTTGCCACTTATCTGCATCCAAAATGGGCCACAGGGAGACTCCTCGGAGGGGAGGGGTAGGTGGTGCCAGCCGGTCAGTTCAACTACCGGTTCAGTGAACCGGGGGTAAATTTAACCAATGGTTCACCCAAACCGGGCTGAATCCCACCCCTGAATTCTGGATGTCTCCACTCAAAGGTGGGAAAAGCAACATTTTAAGAAGGACCCATGGGGAACATCTGGCAAACTGGGGCTCATGGGGGGATTCCGGTTACAGCTAAGGGGGAGGGGAGTCCACCCCATAAAGATCCCTCTCCCCCCATTCAACTCCTCTTTTGGCCGCGGGCCAAAGACCCCCATCCTACGGGTTGAGGACGGGGACATAAACATCGGGGTGAGCGGCACCACGGAAGGGAGACCAGCATGTCCCACCAAAATATATATATATGGGGTGCCCGGCTATATATCAGGGCTCACCACAACCCCCCCTGGCCACCTGCCAGGACCCTCCTCCCCCCGAGACGCCATCTGACCTCCCGTCCCAGCTTTAGCACCCTCACCTGTCCAGGCCATTCCTTCATCCATTTGTCTCTCTTGGTCAACATCTTCTTCAAGGCCAGCCGGCAGTTCCGTAGCACTTCCCTCAGCGTCCAGCGCATGGCCCTCTCCACGTCGCACAGCCACTCCTGGGACACATGGATTCTCGGTCACATTGGGCGGAGTTTGCCAAGTCCAGCGGAGGAGCAGGGAACACGCGTGGACTGACGCCACCTTTGTCCATGCTCAACAGGACCAGGCATGGTCTGGGCAGCCTAAGACTTGGGAATGGTGGTCAGAAGATCAGGGAGGGCATTGCAGGAGACCGTCCTGAGCTCCAAGCAAGCTCTCACCCAGAAAGGAGAGCAGAGAGAGAACGTCAAAAAGGTCTACGTGGTGTTTCATGCCTGGTGGCATCTTCAACACCTTCACAATTATCAAAAGGCTAGTTGCAATACCTGTGCTTCGCTGTGAAACTATGTGGTGGGGGCTTAGTTTTTGGGGGAGGGAAATAAGGGGGTGAAAAATTCTGCCTCTGCCTACCAGCATCTATCGGTATTCATCTGGCTACCTCCAGTCAGTGTGTGAGAGAGTTGAGGGCTGTTCGAAAACTGAAAGAGTATTTGCTGTGGGAGCAAGAAGGAGACAGCAAGGAGCCTGGGCGCGGCTTAGCTCAACTGTTCTGTACTAAAGCTGCTTGGTGCTGTGAAACCTCTGCTTGTGTTTTGCCTTTGGAAGAGATTTCTTTTCAGGTGGGGAGGGGGAGTAGAACTCCTTAGCATCAGAGAATAATAATAATAATAATAATAATAATAATAATAATAATAATAATAATAATAATAATAATAATAATAATAATAATGGAAATACTCTCAATGCTCTGAGAGTCATTTGGAAAAATCCTTTCTTAGGGAGTCCCTAGAAGCCGAGAGGAACAAACGTGCCAAATTTCAAGTTTGTAGACTTCACGGTCCTGGAGATTTTGTGATGATGCATGAGGGGCCTTTCGCTTTTATACCTATAGATTCCAGGTGAAGCCGGGGAGAAACTGCTCACCTCCACGGGTCCTTCCAGGAGTACGGAATGGGTGTAGTCCACATATTCCCCATCCAGAGAGAACATGCCAAGAGCTTCTGACCGCTGGGTGGCCCCAATCTGAGCAGGGAAAGGAGAAGGAAGTGTCTCCCCTGGTGTCCCACCCTCTCCTGGCCCAAAGGAGGCCTTTTCTCTGACTACCAATCGGCTACAGCATTACTTGGGAAGGAAGAGAAGGAGCCCTTATCGGCATCACCAACATTGGAGTTGGAAGGGACCTTGGAGGTCTTCTAGTCCAGCCCCCTGCTCAAGCAGGAGACCCCAGGCCATTTGAGACACATATGTAATGGAATCAGGATAGAGCTGGAAAAAGGTTGGTTGTTCTTGCTGTGAGGACGTTTCCCTCTAGTTCTAGGTTGTTCTAGACCTCAGAACATCTTCAGTTCTAAGCCATGGAGAAACCACAGCCTTCCTTCCGCATTTACCTTCTGAATTTTGAGGCACTTAATGTTGTCAAAGCACTTCTTGAGGTGGGGCTGGACGGCATCCGGGTTACGGGACTGGCCCAAGATCTCCAAGAGGTCATCGTTGGAGAGGAAGTAGAAACGGGGAAAGATATGGCGCTTGGTCTCCAAGTACATGTCCAGGGACTTCTGGATGTCTTCCAAAGCGCTGTTCATCTCTACCAGCTTGTCCAGGAGTCCTGCAAGGGAAGAGCACAGAAGAGTCCTAGAGAGCCTTCCTGGTCCTGTCCGAGAAACCTGTTCTCCCCAGAGGTCTCAGAATCCTGAAGGCCTCCTACGCTCTTCCGATCTCCAGAGACTGAGGTGGAGCCTAGAAAAGTTGAGCACAAAGCAGACAGTGTTGTGCCCGCCAGTGGCCGGTGGAGCTGGCGGCACAGTCAGACAGAGAGGAGGCTGGGGAGGAACATGGCCAGTTCTGGAGGCTGAGGAAGGCTCGGACGAGGGCTCTGCATCGGAGGCAGAGATGGGGCCAGGGCTGTCCGACATTTCCCAGCTGACTTCATAGATAATTGGGGAAGAAGAACAGCTGGAGCCTGTTCCCAGTGTGCGCATGCACAGAGCTGCCAGGAGAAGGGAACAGCTAAGGAACAAGGGTCGACTCAAGGAGTAAAGGCTCAGGTGGACAATGAATGGCCCCTCCCAGAGGGAATGAAGAGAAGCGGAAGGGGAGTGGGGTTTGCAGGAGTCAATTAGTTCAATTCATTAAGATCTGTTCCTGTCCTCTTGCCAAGTATTGTCTGTTACAGAGTGGCGTTTGGAAGCCATTGGGCTGGCAATGCTCCGAGCCTGATAAAGGTCTGTCATTGTGAAGTATCATGAAAGACCATTGGCCGGGACTTTGCTGGAGAGAAATTCCCTTTAACCTAAATAAAAGGGGTTTTATCGGGACGAGGAATCGGCTTCGTGACCTTGGGGGGGGGGGGGAAGCCTGGGACAGAACAGACGGAACTTCTCCCTCTGGGCCACGGAACCTCCCTCCACCCTGGCAGGAAGGAGGAACAAGCCACCTGGGTAATGAGTAGCCCTCAGGGCGTTGTTGTCCTTCACAAAGCGGTCCATGATGATCTTCCAGCTGCTGTTGATATTGTCGAAGGAGGACGATTCCCCGGGCAGCTGCTTGCGGATATCTTCTCCCAAGAAAATGTTCTAGTGAATGAAGGAGAGATTGAGACACCTCAGGGGTTTGTAAAGCCCATGGCCCTTTCGTGGAAAGGGTCACCAGGTAGGTCTTGCTCATCGCCGCCACCGCAGGGGTCTTCTGCCCCACCAAAGGAGATGAGGGTGGGAAATCTCACCTCCAGGTACATCCACTGCCTCTGGACGGTCAGTAACATCTCAATCACCTCCAGGATGAGCGAGAGGCAGCGTTCCCACCGGTCCACGTCCTTTTCGAAGGGCTTGACAAAACGTGATGCTTTCATGGTGGACAAGGCCACCTGGTTGTCATCCAGAGCCTGGAATACATCCTCAGTTCCTCTGCAGAAAGAGAGTGCAGGACCTCAAAGAAGGCCTACTACCAGTAGCTTCTGAGTCAGGTACTTCCGGAGCCCACATAATTCAGTCAACGGAAGACGTATAACACCGCTAGCTTGATCCCCGTGCTTTGCTACGAAACTCTGTGGTTGGGCTTAGTTTTTGGGGGAGGGAAATAAGGGGGTGAAAAATTCTGCCTCTGCCTACCAGCATCTATCAGTATTCATCTGGCTAGCCTCCAGTCAGTGTGTGAGAGAGTTGAGGGCTGTCCGAAAACTGAAAGAGTATTTGCTGTGGGAGCAAGAAGGAGACAGCAAGGAGCCTGGGCGCGGCTTAGCTCAACTGTTCTGTACTAAAGCTGCTTGGTGCTGTGAAACTAAAACTGAAACTCCTCTCTTCTGCTTGTGTTTTGCATTTGGAAGAGATTTCTTCCCAGGTGGGGAGGGGAGTGGAACTCCTTAGCATCAGAGCGTGTTAATAATAATAATAATATAGGAAATACTCTAAATGCTCTAAATTAGTGAGCATCTAGAAGCCAAGAGGAACATATGGCCCAAATGTCAAGTTTGTAGGCTTTACGGTTCTGGAGATTTTATGATGATGCGCAGGTGGTCTTTCGCTTTTATATCTATAGATTTACAAATTGTGCTTTCCATCTTAATTATATGCCTCATCCAGGCCAGGATTTTTTTTTTTTAAGGATTTCTATTAGTTGCAACAAAGTCTGCAACTTTCTCTGCACTTATTATGATGATGATTAATATTTTCCAGGAAACGTGAATGCAGACGGTGCTACTACAGGTTGCGAGAAATCTACTCACACCAGCTTGGTGGCAGGTCTTCAAATCTGGATCAACCTGAACTAATATTTCTCAACCATGGGAAACTTAAGACAGGTGGATATCAACTGCCAGCATTCCCAGAACTCAATTTCAAGTTTGTATTACACATAGATTCATTCCCCCTTTCCACTCCCGAAACTGTGGAACTCACTTGGACCTCAGAAGACAAGGATATTAGAGGTTGGAGTCCTTCAACCTCCCTTGAACCAAATTCGGAGACCCCCAAAGACACCAGAGAAGGATTCACCCAATAGATTGTGAAGTCCGGGCAAGAGGGAAGACAGGCTTTAGCTACCCTATCTCAGTCCATGTTGTTTTCTCCAAAATAAGACCCTATCTTATAATTTTTTTGCCACCAAAAAGAAGCACCAGGTCTTATTTTCAGGGGAAGTCATCCACTGACTAACCTCACTTGTGTGTGTTGCCCCCGGCCTCCTTTTTGCTGTCAGAGGCCTCCAGGAAGTCCTTCTTCTGTGGCCGTCAAGACTTTCCTGAAGGCCTCTGCAGCTGATAACAGAGTTCTGGATCGATCCTGAGTTTTGTTAGGAGCTCCAGAGGCCTTCAGGAAAGCCTCGCCAGCCTTACCGGCTGCAGAAGAAATGGGCCAGCAAGGGGGCTGTGAGGCCTAGCTACAACCTTCCAAAGGTAATTAGTAGGGCAGCTCCACTCCTTCCCATCCCCACCCTACCTTAATTTTTACCCGTGCACTCTTGAGTAGGCT
>JAUCBL010000290.1:12500-47500 GCA_033807585.1 Hydrophis major
AAAGGAAATCTGGAAGAGCAGTTGAAAGCGAAAGTACATTCCAACTCTTTAACTTGTAATTAAAACACCAGAGTTTTTGCCTGCAAATATATTTAATTGGAGAACGTGAATAATGACACCCACCAGGCTGTGAACGTGCTCAGTTGGGGAATCTGATTTATGACACACCTAGGAGAGAGGGGGGCAGGAAAGGTTCACAGGTGACTATTAAATTACGTATGCCAGAGTTGGCTTCATACAGGGCAGGGCCAGTACGTCGCCTCTAATAAATCCTTTTGAAGTTTTTTGAAGTTTGGCTCAAGAATCACGATTGAATTAGGGCGATTGCTGGAATCCTGACACACAGGTGAAGATGGGTGAAGATGGGCCTGGGTGGGGATATCTCTTTTTCCTTTAGGAAGAGAAGATAAGCAAACAGCCTGAAGGGGAAGAGTGGCAGAAGCAAGGGGGTGGAGTCAAAACAGGAAGCAGCCTAGAATCCCTACCTAATCACAAACAAACAAAGTCCAACCTCCCTAGAATCTGTAGAATTTATCTAACTCCTAGCATGTCCCAACCATTACTTGAGAAGATTCCTGCTCACTAGCTTTCAGCAATAAAGCAGTTTAGTTAGAAGATTCTGCACAGAGGCTTTCAGCAATAAAGCAGTTTAGTTGGAAAATTCCTGCACAGAGGCTTTCAGCAATAAAGCAGTTTAGTTAGAAGATTCCTGCACAGAGGCTTTCAGCAATAAAGCAGTTTAGTTAGAAGATTCCTGCACAGAGGCTTTCAGCAATAAAGCAGTTTAGTTGAAAAATTCCCACACATTTGCTTTCAGCAATAGTTTAGTTGGAATATTCCTGCGCATTTGCTTTCAGCAATAAAGCAGTTTAGTTGGAAGATTCCTGTGCATTTTTGTTCTCAGGAGAGGATGATGGGCCGAGAGGGAGAGGAAATACCTACCATTCATGTCAAAGTCCTGGAGGAGATTTTGGGCTTTCTTCTTGAAGTCATCTGCACAGTGGATCAGGCCCGTCTTGAACTTCTCCTTGTGTTTTTTCAACATGGTCTCACTGTCCAGGAGGCACTGTTGGAAAGCCAGCCACTCCGAATTCAGATCACCCAACAGCTGCAGCACCTGATGGGACGGGAAACCAATCGGCGTTGAGCACAAAAGAGGTGAGGAACCAGCAGAGACAAGCACCACAGTGTTGTGACGGGAGTTGTAGGGTGTGTGGACCAACAAAATGAGGCCAGGGCCAATCTAATAGAGGGGGTCCTCAACTTACAACCAAAACCTGGGCCAGAATGTCCATTGCTAAGACATTGTTAAGTTAACTGCTCCTGATGTTGCAACCATTTTTTTTTTTTGGCTGAGGTTAAGCAAATCTCTGTGTTTGTTAAGTTAAATTCATGTTCATTAAGCGAATCTCGCTTCCCTCACTGACTGTTTGTCAGAAGGACGCAAATGGCGGTAACGCGACCACAGGGTACTGCAACATGCTGGTGGCCAAGCATGCAAACTCTGGTCACCTGACCGCAGGGATGTTGTGACCATTGTTAAGTACGAGGACCACTTTTAGGTCACTTTTTTTTTTTTTCAGAGCTGTTGCAATTTCAGTCACTAAACAGAGTGTTGTTAAGTTGAGGACTACCTGTACAAAGGCTGCTGACCTCGGCCAAGGGAGGAAAAAAAATGGCACTCCGGGCCACGTCAGCCAGGGATCCTCAGCCGTGGACCTACCTCCTCCTCCACCACAACCTCGTACTTCTCCAGAATGGCAAACTGCTCGTGGATGGGGGGGATCTGCCCCTCGATCTTTGGCAGGTCGTTCTGCAGCGTCTCGTGGAGCTGGAGGCTTCGGCTCAGCTCCTCCAGGGTCTGCGGAGGACAGCTGATGCTGCGGGGTGCGAAAGGCGGGTTTGAGGCCAGATCGGGGATTTTTATTCTGCTAGTCGTTGCCGAGTATTGGGGGAGGTGCTTCGCTCCCCCACCCCCATTTCAAGGCCATTCAAGGGCTACCCAGAGACATTTCCACCTTCCCACGGAAGTGGTACCTATTGATCTACTCGCATTGGCATGCATTTCGAACTGCTAGGTTGGCAGGAGCTGGAGCGAGGAATGGGAGCTCACCCCTTCGCATGGAGCTCGGGTCTCCAACCTGAGCTGCCAGCTTTCCCAACCCACAACCCCGCATCTTAAGCCCCTGAGCTACCACACCGCCTTTTTATACCGAGAGGACGTGGGAAAAGAGAGGGAAGGGACGGGCGGGGGATTACCCCCTGATCAACAGTGGGGCACTCACTCGGTCGCGTTGTCCTGCAGGTAGGCGGTCAGTTCCTTCAAGCGGCCAGTAGCCATCTCCTTCAGCAGGTTGGTCAGCTTGTTCTGCCATTCGTTGCAGTGCTGGACCACAGCGGCCTTCAGGTGGGAGCAATCCAGCAAAACAAACTGGATGCTGAGCACTGTCTCCTCCTTCTGGACGTTGTTGGCTACCTCCATGTAGCTGGAAAGGAGCACAGAGACTCAAGAGGGCTGGAAGGGGGCCTCAGAGGTCTTCTAGTCCAACCCCCCCCCCCCCACAGTCCAATATAGCAACACTTTATATTGAAAATGTAAAGATGGTAGATAGATGGAGGGAGGGGGATGATAGATTGATAAATGGTGGATGGATAGATTGATTGCTTATAAAATGAATAGACAGACAGATAGGATGAATGGATTGATAAATGATGGATAGAGTAATAGATACATAAAGTGATATAGATAGATAGATAGATAGATAGATAGATAGATAGATAGATAGATAGATAGATAGATAGACAGACAGACAGACAGACAGACAGACAGACAGACAGATAAATAGATAGATAGATAGATAGATAGATAGATACCCTGGATGGATAGGTAGGTAGGTAGGTAGGTAGGTAGGTAGGTAGGTAGGTAGGTAGGTAGATAGATAGATAGATAGATAGATAGATAGATAGATAGATAGATAGATAGATAACGATAGGTAGGTAGATATAGCAGATAGATACAGTAGATGGATAGATTAGATAGATTGGACAAATAGATGATAAATAGATAGATAGATAGATAGATAGATAGATAGATAGATAGATAGATAGATAGATACTGGTAGGTAGAGAGATATAGTAGATAGATACAGTAGATGGATAGATTAGATAGATTGGACAGATAGATGATAGATAGATAGATAAATAGATAGATAGACAGACAGACAAACTGACAGACAGACAGACAGACAGACAGACAGAGTGGTGGACATAGATAGAGTGATAGATAGACTGACAGACTGATAGACGGATGGACAGACAGATAGGTGTTGGATAATGCCTGGATGGATGGATGATTGATTGATAGATAGATACTGTAGATAGACAAATATGATGAATGGAGGATGGATGGGGGGATAAAATAATATTTATATTTCTTCCTCTGTCTATGAATAGGCAGGCTGACAGATAGATCCTAGAATCCTAGGGCTGAAAGGGGCCGTGGAGGTCCGCTAGTCTTGTCCAAGACAGGAGACTCAATACCATCCCGGTCAAATGGTTATCCGCTCTATTTTTGAAAGCCTCCAGGATTGGTGCAGTGACATCCTCTGGAGGGAAGTCGTTCCCCCAGTCAATTTTGCTGCCAGTCGGGAAACTTAAGTTTCTTTAGTTCTAGGTTGGATCTCCGCCTGGCCAGCTTGCGCCCATTGCTCAGACATTATGGGGAGCAAACCGAGGCTCTCTTCCCCATGACAGCCTTTCAAGGATCAGCTATCAGGTTCCCACCACCATCACCCTTTAAGCCTTGGTTAGCCTCAAGGGACCCCCTCACTTATTTGGGAGGAAGAATCAGGCCTCACCTTCCCTAGGCCAGACTTCTTGTGTGGGCGAACCACAGGCTTTCCCAGCCAGACACAGGGAAACAGTGAGGCTGCTCGGCATGCAGCAAAGGCTACGCAACAGCAGATGTTACGGTGGCCCCATAATGAAGCTAATGCACCTGGAATGTCACTTCCTTGAAGGCCAGGCTTCCTTTGAATGAATCCCTTTAATTTAATCCCCTCGTCTAATCCTTCCTCTGACAAAAGGTGTCCAAAGGGCCACTTTAGAAAAACCCCAATGGGTTGTTTGATTGATCTCTCATGCAGAAATCCAGGACAGAGAGGGGGGAAAAGAAAAGAAAAGAAAAGAAAAGAAAAGGAGGAAGGAAGGAAGGAAGGAAGGAAGGAAGGAGAGGGAGGGAACAAATGGAAGAAGGGGGAAGGGAGGAAGGAAGAAGGAAAGAAAGAACAAAAGAAAGGAAGGAGGAAAGGAAGGAAGGAAGGAGGGAAGGAGAGGGAGGGAGGGAGGGGAGGAGGGGAGGAAAGGGAAGGAGGCAAGGAAGGAAGAAAAGAAAGAAAGAGAGGGGAGGGGAGGAGATGGAAGAAGGAAGGAGAGGAAGTGAGGAAAGGAAGTAGAGGAAGAAATGAAAGAAGGAAGGAAGAAGGAAATTAAGAAAGGAGGGAAGAAAGGAAGAAAATAAAGAAAGAGAGGGGAAGAGAAGGAAGGAGAGGGAAGGAGGGAGGGAAGAAGAGGAAGAAATGGAAGGAGGGCAGGAAGGAAGGAAAAAGGAAAGTAAGAGAAAGGAGGGAAGGAAAGAAGGAAGAAAGGAGGGAGGAAGGGAAGGAGAGGAAGGGAGGGGAGAAAGGAGGCAAGGAAGGAAGAAAAGAAAGAAAAGAAGAAGGAAGGAAAGAAAGATGGGAGGGAAGGAAGGAAGAAAAGAAAGAAAAAAAGAAAGGAAGAAAAAGAAAGAAAGGTGGGAGGGAGGGAGGAAAGGAAGGAGGGAGGAAAAGGAGGGAGAAAGAAGGAGAGAGAGAAGCGAGGGGGAGGAAGAGGAGAGAAGGAAGGAATAAGGAAGGAGAGAAAGAAAGTAAAAAGAAAGAAGGGAGGAAGGAAAAAGAGAAGGAAGGAATGAGAAGAAAGAGAGATAGAAAAGAAAGAAAAAGCAAGCATAAACCTGCCTTTTCCCACCCCCACTCCATTGTGCAAAAACCTCCCAACTTGTCCAAAAGATAGACATACACACACACAGGCACACACACACACACACACACACACGGGCCCAGGGTTTTGGATGAAGGTGAAGAAGAATTTTTCGAAGCCTTTTGTTAATTGAAATGTACCCTTTCGGATGATTTCCCTCTGGTGCCATCCAAGCAAAAAGGAAGGCCAGCAGGTGGAGAAACATTCCAGCCCCCAAGGGGACTTATTAAATCTTCCCCTTTCATTAATTAATTCCCCATTAATGGGTCACTGCAAGTATGAAGCCAAACTTTTTTTATTAACAGGGAGAAGGGAAGAAGCGGGGGGGGGGGCAGGGGGGGGGGAGAAATAAAGAGAGGAAGGAGAAGAAAATAAATATGTTATAACAGCAGTGGGGGGCCCAGACACACTGCTGGGGGCCGTGCTGGCAGAGACAGATGAGGCTGCTGGGGGCTGAGCAGTGGGGTGGGGTGTCTTATGCCAGGGCCAACTCATTCTATGGGGCCAAACCCACCTCCCCACCCACCCACCCCCAGGCTGGGCTTCTAAATCAGCCGTTGTCAGAAGTGCTGAGTCGGCAGCGGAGAGTTGCAAGCTGGCTGCGAGAAGGTGCCCAAAAGATTTATGCCGTGGCCCCTGCGTTGCCCACCGCTTCTCGCCATCTGCATGGGGGGCGGGGGGGGCCAAGGTGAGGGTGGTGGGAGCAACCAACACGGCAGCATCTCGAGGTGGTCACTATGGGGAGGTTTTTTTGGGGAGCGGTGTGTGATTCCCTGTGAAAACCTGACTATTCTGAACTAGCTCGATCCCCGGGCTTCGCTACAAAACTATGCGGTGGGGCTTAGTTTTGAGGGAGGAAAATAAGGGGGCAGATTCTGTCTCTGCCTACCAGCATCCATCGGTATATTCATCTGGCTAGCGTTTTGTCAGTGTGTGAGAGAGTGGAGGGCTGTTTGGAAACTGAAAGAGTATTTGCTGTGTAAGGAGGAGACAGCAAGGAGCCTGGGCGTGGCTTAGCTCAACTGTTCTGGACTAAAGCGGCTTGGTGCTCTGAAACTGAGACTGAACCTCCTCTGCTTGTGTTTTGCCTTTGGAAGAGATTTCTTTTTGTGTGGGGAGGGGGAGCAGAACACCTTAGCATCAGAGAATAATAATAATAATAATAATAATAATAATAATAATGATGATGATGATGATGATGATGATGATGATAATAATAATAATAATAATAATAATAATAATAATAATAATAATAATAATAATAATAATAATAATAATATAGGAAATACTCTAAATGCTCTGAGGGTCATTTCAACAAATCCTTTCTTAGGGAGCCCCTAGAAGCCAAGAGGAACAGGCGTGCTCGGTTTCAAGTTTGTAGCCTTTACAGTTCTGGAGATTTCGTGATGATGCATGAGGGGCATTTCGCTTTTATAGATATAGATTTTAAACTGACTTTATTCAGAATTTTAAGCTGGTTTGATTCCGAATCACAGAATAATGGGTTGAAACCAAAGACCTGGCAGGACTGTGTAACTATGGGCTTGGAGTTCCGTGGCTCAGGGAGAATTGCCACCTCTGGTCTTGGATGGGGTGGCACTGCCCCCTATGTGTAATCTGGGGATTCTGGACTCGCGATTCCCGGTGGCGGTCGTGGCCAGGAGGGCCTTTGCGCAACTGCGGGTTGTGCATCACTTATGCCCTTTCCTGGGCCGACAATCCCTATTCACAGTCACTCATCACTCCACAGCTTGACTATTGCAACCTGCTCTACTTAGGAGACCCTGTTGGTGCAAAATGCAGTAGCCCACGTGGTTTTGTGCAGACCCCAGTGTGAACACGTATCACACTTCTCCTGCGGAAGCTGCATTGGTTGCCGATTTGCTTCCAGGTGCTCTTTGTCACCTTTAAAGCCCTTCGTGGCTTGGGACCAGGTGATCTGAGGGACTGTCTCTTGCCGGTCATATCCAGTGGTGAGCCACTGTCTGTTTGGACCGGTTCTAGTGAACCAGTAGTTCCCACGATCCTGTCCTATATTTCCGTCATTTTCAGCTTAGCTGAATTCGCCCGACACAGTGTGTTTCGTGCGCCTCAGCTGACACCCTGTAGAGGTTCAAATTGGTATTTTTTGAATGCTGCAAAGCGGCATGCTCACAGAACCAGTTAAGCCCGTTGCAGCACACCACTATTTATATCTACCTGACCCACCAGAGCGGGGAGGCAGGGAATGTTGTAGGTTCCAACCAAAGGTGAGATTCAGCTGGTGCAGTCCAGTTCACATGAACCGGTTGTTAAAATTAGGGGAATGGAAATTAAAACTAGCAAAATGACATTTAACTAACAAAATGAAATTCCGTGCAGAGAAAAGGAAAGTCCTACACTTAGGCAAGAAAAGCCAAAAGGACACATATAAACGAGGTGAAACCAGGCTCAATAGCAGGAACTGTGAGAGGGATCTTGGAGTCTTAGTGGACAACCAGCTAAAGAGGAGCCAGCTGTGTGCAGCAGCAGCCAAAAAAGCTAATGCAACTCTAAATTGCATTAACAGAGGGATATAGTCAAGATCAAGAGAGGTACTAATACCACTCTGTAAAGCCTTAGTAAGGCCACACCTAGAGTCCTGCATCCAGTTTTGGTCACCACACTATAGAAAAGATGTTGAGACTCTAGAAAAAGTGCAGAGAAGAGCAACCAGGATGATGAGGAGACTGGAGGCTAAAACATACGATGAACGGTTGCAGGAACCCTAGGCCTGGCTAGTCTAGGGAAGAGAAGGACCAGGGGAGTCAGGAGAGAATCTTCCAATATTTGAGAAGCTGCCACAGAGAGGAGGAAGGGGTCAAGCTATTTTTCAAAGCACCCAAAGGCCAGACAAGGAACAATGGATGAAAACAGATCAAGGAGAGATTCAACCTGGAAATAAGGAGAAACTTTCTGACAGGGAGAACAATCAACCGATGGAACGGAAGTTGCCCTCAGAAGTTGTGGGAGCTTCATGCCTGGAGGCTTTCAAGAAGAGACTGGACTGCCCTCTGTCAGAAATGGTGTAGGGTCTCCTGCTTGGGCAGGGGGTTGGACTAGATGACCTACAAGGTCCCTTCCAACTCTGATTATCTGTTAAATCTGATAATTTCTGCAAACCATTTTTGGCTGTTTTCATGCCTTTTTTTTTTTTTTTGGCTGTTTTTTGGGCCGTTTTCAGTCATTTTTCAGGCAGTTTTTGGCCGTGAAAAATGGCTGAAAATGGCCTTAAAAACCACCAAAAATGGCCCAAAAAACTGCTCAAAAACTGCCCCCAAAATGAAGATTTCAACTCTTCAATTACCCTTCTTGAAGCTTTACAACAATCTGGATTTGAAAGGGGAAGAGGAATTTGTAGAATTTGTGTGGGCACACACTTCAGACTCTCAATCCCCTACCCAGCCATTGATTAGGGCAAAGAACCAGTTGTTAAATTACCTGAATACCACCACTGGCCCTACCCCCTAGGGAGATACACCTGGTGGGACCCAGAAGAAGGGCCCTCTCCATGGTGGCTCCCTCTCTCTTGGAACGTCGTCCGTCATTCCCCTCAGCGATTAGAATACGACCCTCTGAGGAGTCAGGTCAATACAAAATCCATATTAATTGAACAACGGTGTCATTCCCTTAACAAAACTGCAGCAATTCGCTTAATAACTCTGGCAAAAAAGCTCACAAAGTGGGACAAAATTCCACTATCTTAGTGATGGGAATCTTGGCCTCAGTTAGAGATCCACTTATCCAAAATAGTGTAGGTTCTCCTGCTTGAACAAGGGGGATAGACTAGAAAATCTCCCTTCCAGCTCTATTTTATTCTATTCCTATTCTATTCTATTCTCTATTTCTATTTTCTATACAATTATATTCTATTTATTGTATTCCATTTATCCCATCCCATCCCATTCTCTGTTCTATTCCATTCTTTCCATTCCATTCTATTCTACATTCTATTCTATTCTATTCTAAATTTTATTGAATTCTATTCTATATTTTATTCTATTCTATTCTATTCTAAATTCCTATTCCTATTCCTATTCTATTTTATTCTTATTTCTATTTCTATTCTAAATTCCTATTTCTATTCTATTCTATTCCTATTTCTATTCTATTCTATTCTTATTTCTATTCTGTCTTCTATTCTAATTTCTATTCTATTCTAAATTCCTATTCTATTCTAATATTCTATTCTATTCTAAATTGTATTGAATTCTATTCTATTCTATTTTAAATTCCTATTCTAAATTCCTAATCTATTCTTATTTCTATTTCTATTATATTCTATTCTAAATTGTATTGAATTCTATTCTCTATTCTATTCTATTCTAAGTTCCTATTCTATTCTTATTTCTATTCTATACTATTCTTATTTCTATTCTATTCTATTCTTATTTCTACTCTATTCCATATTCTATTGTATTCTTATTTCTATTCTATTCTAAATTCCTATTCTATTCTGTATTCTATTCTAATATTCTATTCTATTCTATTCTAAATTGTATTGAATTCTATTCTACTCTATTTTAAATTCCTGTTCTAAATTCCTATTCTATTCTACATTCCTATTCTATTCTTATTTCTATTTCTATTCTATTCTAAATTGTATTGAATTCTATTCTATATTCTATTCTAAATTCCTACTCTATTCTAATTTCTATTTCTATTCTATTTTATTCTACTCAGGCCATAAGTGGAGGACTACTTGAATTAAATGTGGCTGATCAAAGCCAAGACGGACCGTTATCCCCCCCCCCCCGCTCCCAGCCTGTGGCCGCAGCTGGATCTCATTGACGCAGTCCTTAATGGGAGGTCTCCAGAGGCAGAGCTGTACAAACATCCGACTCGCACAAAAGACACCCTGCATTTCGGCCCCCAGCTTGAACGCTCTCCCGCAATCGCTTCTGACATTTTTGCATGGAAACAGGGTTTTTCCATCTACCCGGCTGCTGCTCGTTTGCCACGGCTTGTGCAATGCTCAATTCCAGAGGGAGCAGGCAGGGCGGTGGCGCACAGCAGTCCTGCCGCCCCACAGAGGCGGGTGGAATGAGAAGTCTGCCAAAGGATCAGTGGGGAGAGGCAGGCTGTGTGGGAGGGGAGAGGTGGGGAGACTTTGTCCCTGCAGGCCTCAGTTGTTCTGCCGTATGAATGCCCTTCATTGGCAACCCCCGAGGTGCCCTGCGAATCATCTGCCCCGCGTCTGCCTCTTAATTACAATTAGAGTTACCCTTCATAATTGATACAGTTACTACACTTATACATCAATTGTAATTACAGGCAGTCCTTGACCTCCGACCCCAAGTGAGACCAAGTTTTCCACCGCTAAGCGAGACAGTCATGAAGTGAACTTTGTCCCACTTTAGGACAGTTGTGAAGTGAATCACGGCTGCGGTAAGTTAGGAACATGGATGTTAAGAGTTTCCCCGCTGAGTTTGCTCGTCAGAAGGCCCAGGAGGCTGCAGCCGTCATAAATAGGAGCCAGTTGCCAAATGTCCGAATTATAATCACGCGGCCACAAGGATGGTTCAACGGTCATAAAGTGTGAGGACTTGTCGTAAGTTTCTTTTCACAGTGCCTTTGTGACATGGATTGGTCACTAAATGAATGGTTGTAACAGAATAGGAACCTTGGAGGTCTTCCAGTCTAACCCCCTGTTTAAGCAGGAAGCATCCCTCCGAGAGAGTACCCTGTACATTTCTATCTTTCCTGCCCACTTGAGGCGGCTGTTTGCTCAGAGGTGGGTCTCCATGCTCAGTTCTCCTCTCCAGAAATCATTCTGGACCAGCAGTTTCATCACCTTTTAATGACCCCATAAACCCTTCTTGAGAAGATCTGAAATGGTCCCATGTGGGCCTGTGGCTTTGGGTCAGCCAGACCGAGTCAGCTAGTCCGATTCCTGGTCTGAAGAACCACTCCTGGGACCTTCAACCCTTCAACCTCCCGTTGAGCTGGCTCTTGGTGGACATCGTCCAGTGGCCACACCTTTTTCAGCAGCGACATCCAGTGGTGGGATTCAACTGGTTTGGACCGGTTCAAGTGAACCGGTCCGAACCGGTAACCCTACAGCCCTGCACACCGGGGCCGCAGCAGGAGGTAAGTATTATAGCTAAAAATGGTCTTTTCTAAATGTTGGGTGTGCCCCTGTGGAGCAAACTGGTTGTTACACCAGTTGAATTGCACCACTGGCGCCATCCTCAAGGACCTGAACCAGTGATGGTATTCTACTGGTTCGATCCGGTTCTAGTGAACCAGGAGCACTGATGAGCAGCGGAGACCGAACGGATTCTCTCCTCCTTTCTGCTGTTGCCATGCGGCCGCTGCGGAAGCAACCGGGAGAGTGCAGGCTTGCAGGAGGTGCGTCCGGGACGCCTCTGTGCCTACGCAAAGCATGTACACGCGCAGCAAAGCGCACCCACCAAGCCACGCCCACCAAACCAGCGGACGACGATTTTGAAACACACCCCTGATTGGGACGTTCTCCTCACCCTCCGTGCCTCATGCGTGAGCACACAAACACATTATTAGCGTCGTGCCGGCAAGGTTTCAAGCATCTAACTGCTGAACGGAGCTGACTTAAAGGTTTGCCACAGATAAAGTACCTCTTCACGAAGCGCCTAATTAACGCGTGAAAATTCACACCTCAACCTGGGGAGGGCCACCAACCTGGAGGGGGGAAATGGATCCATTCCCGGAGTGGGGGGGACAAATCTATCAAAGGCTAGGAGGCCTCCAGGAGACTCCATGCTGTTTCCGAGGTTGGGGTGCAGGGGAGAGGCCCCCATTGACTATTTGCTGTAGGGTGGCTATTCTAGCCGCCGAGGGGAAGACCTTCTCCTGCTGAGGGTGCTCAGAGGCATCACCTAAGTTGCCATGGGAAACCAATGCTGGGTCTGATCAAATGGGCCTTGATCTGATCAAACGCTTCATGGGGTTTTATAGAAAGAGCAGCTGATGGAACTGGCTATGCCTCGTTGAATGAAGAGAAGGAGCAGGGGTGACATGATGGCAGTCTTCCAATATTTGAGGGGCTGCCCCGAAGAAGGGGAGGGGGCCCACCTCTTCTCCGAACCAGCCCCTGAAGGCAGGATAAGAAACAACGGCTGGAAAGTCATCAAGGAAGGAAGCAACCTGGAACTAAGGAGGAATTTCGTGACGGGGAGAACAATTAAAGCCATCAGAAGTTGTGGGGGCTCCATCACTGGAGGATTTAAGAAGAGATTGGAGAAAGATTTGTCTGAAATGGTATAGGGCCTTCCTGTTTGAGCAGGGGGCTGGACTAGAAGACCTTCAAGGCCCCTTCCAAGCCTGTTATTCTATTCTATTCTGTATTCTATTCTTATTCCTATTCTATTCCTATTCTATTCTAATTTGTTCTATTTCAATCCATTATTCAATTCCATTCCATTCCAATCATGTTGTATTTCAATCCATTATTCTATTCTATTCTATTTCTATTTCTGTTCTATTTCTATTCTATTCTAAATTGTATTGAATTTTATTCTATATTCTATTCTAAATTCCTATTTCCTATTCTATTCTATTCTATTCTATTCTATTCTATTCCATTCCATTCTTATTCCTATTCTATTCCTACTCAATTCTAATTTATTCTATTCCAATCCATTATTCTATTCTATTCTATTCCTATTCTATTCTTTTATTCTATTCCAATCCATTATTCTATTCTATTCTATTCCTTTCTATTCTGTTCTATTCTTATTCCTATTTTATTCTAATTTATTCTATTCCAATCCATTATTCTATTCTATTCCATTCTTATTCCTATTCTATTCCTATTCTATTCTAATTTATTCTATTCCAATCCATTATTCTATTCCATTCCATTCCAATCATGTTGTATTCCAATCCATTATTCTATTCTATTATATTCTATTCTTACTTCTATTGCTATTCTATTCTAATTTATTCTACTCCAATCCATCATTCTATTCTATTCCATCCCATTCTAATTATATTCTATTCCAATCCATTATTCTATTCTATTCCAATTCAATACTTTATTATTCATTCTCTTCTTCTATATTTTATTGTTCTTTCTATTCTATTATTTTATATTCTATTCTAATTCTATATTTTATTATTCATTGTATTCCTATTCCTGCTACAATGTCCTAACAGTCCATGACTACTTCAGTTTCAACCGCAACAATACAAGAGCAACACAACAGATACAAACTCAATATAAGCCACTCCAAACTTGACTGCAGAAAGTACGACCACCAACAGAGAGGTCAATGCCTGGAATGCACTCCCTGACTCTGTAGTTACATCCTCAAATCCCCACTCCTTTAACCTAACACAATCCATTACTGGCCTCACCTCATTCCTAAGAGGTCCGTAAAGGGCGTGCATAAGTGTACCATCATACCTCCTTGTCCCTGTCCTATTGTCCTTATTTGTTCGTACCCATTTCCTGTATCCTTACTTGTGCTTATACTTATACCTTTTATCTTGCAAGCAATTGACAAATCAAATGAATGAGATAAATGAATAAATTCCCACTATACACTATTCTACTCTATTATCTGTAAGACATCACAATGGCTACTAATCAGGATGGGTTTAAAGGAGAATTGGAATGCTTCAAGGAAGTCTCTTGAAGTTCCTTAGAACCCTTCAAGGCATCCCTGGGTTGGTGTCAGCCGGATGGCGGTCGATTTTCCTCCACCCCAGAGCTCCACCCCTTACCGAGCGGTATCAGCGTCAAAGGATGAGACCAGCGGGTTGAGGTGCCGGTAACGGTTGATAAAGGCATCTTTGTTGACCTCCCAAATCTCTCGGTAGCGGTCCCAGGTCTTCAGGTAGCCCTGGAGAAGGCCAGCGTTGTTCTGCATGCCGCCACTGATCTGAGTCTGGATTTTCTTGATGTCTTCATCTCGCTCTGACGAACAAGGAACAGCAGAGTCACCCAGGACTTCCCAAGACTCCTCGCCAATAAATCCCACGCTGTAGAGGGGAGTGTAGCTCTACCGGTTCACCCCGGTTGGAGGGAACCGGTAGCTAATTTTATAACTTTTAATGACTGGTTCAGAGAACCGGCAAATCCCAACTCTGGCTGGCCCCGCCCACCCCAGGAGGCCCCACGTGGTCCATTTTGGGGGCCAGGTAAGTGCAGGGCCCGCAAGGAGGCTCGGGGAGGGCGAAAAACAGATCTCCCAGAGGCTCTGGAAGGCTGGAAACATGCCCGGGTAGGGGGTTGGACTAGATGACCTCCAAGGTCACTTCCCACTCTGTTATTCAGGGCAACCTGATCTACTCAAATAGGGGTTCGAATGAAATCGGTAAAATATAAATTCAACCCACAAGAGAGGTGGTTCCTCAGATCACCTAGCGCTTTGCCGAGGTGTGAACCAGCACCGAGAAATCGTCCCTGGAATCCTACTAAGTTTGGTGGAGAAAGCAGAGGTGTTGACTCCATAACTACTTGGTCACAGCCTTCTGGATTAGCTGAAGTCCCCAGTTATGGGGTACCCGACCATTCCCTTTGGTGTGAGGAACAGAAGTGGGCTGCTCCTGGTTCGCACTGGTTCAGGCGAACTGGTTGTTAATTTTATGGCCAGTTTGGTGAACTGGCAAATCCCATCCCTGGCTGGCCTCATCCACCCCACTCCTTGGATCACAGCTAAGTGCAGGGCCTACACGGAGACTCGGGCCCATTTCCAGCCTCAAGGGAAGCCTCCAGAGAGGGTGAAAGCAGCCTCCCCCGCGGCCCATTTTTGCAAGCAGGATGGTACAGGAGGCAGACTAGGCCACATCCACCATGCCCACAGCCTTCCAGCAACCGGGCAGAGGACTGGTTGTTAAGTTGTTTTTAGCCCACCCTGGTGAGGAACCTCCCTCCGCTTTTCCGCCAAGCTTCATTCAAGACAAGGTCTGAACCGTTGGGCGACTGCCTTCATCTAACCCGGAGAGGAGGAAACGGGCAGAGTCCACGCACTCAGGGACATCGTCTGAGATCCTGCATCTGAACCCCAACTGACCTTGGTGGAACGAGGTGTTGTGGTTCGCCGGCAGCCGGTGCAGTCGGCAGTGGAATCGTACAGTGGGAAGAATGGGGAACAGTCAGGGAGACTGGGGAGGACTCGAATGAGGGTCCTGGGTCTGATACAGAGATGGGGCCAGGACCGTGTGGGACTAGGGTGCTGACTCCGGAGTCTGGTAGCAGCGAGGCAGAGGAACAAGAGGAGCCTGTTCCCAGGGCACATGTGCGCAGAGCTGCCAGAAGGCAACAGCAGCTGAGACAAAAGGGCAATTTGGGAGCAAGGCTGGGAGGTGGATTGCCCCTCCCATAAGGTATAAAGGACAGGCAAAGATAATGAAACCTTTGCAGGAAGCAAAGTTGTTTGATCAGTTCAGAGTCATCCTTGAAGGTTGGGCTTTTTTTGTACTTTGGTTTCTTTTCTAGTTAATTGGATATTTCTGTTTTTGGCAGCACTTCACAGAACTGAAAGGTGTGTGTTTATCTCGAGGGACTTTTTGAGATTAATTCTGGCTGGGAATGAAAACAATTCCCAGAGTTGCAATAAAATAAGTTTTGTTTTTAAAATATGTGTTCACGTAATTACGGTTTAGGAAGCCTGGGTCAGAACATGGGGACAGGTGACCCACCTAAAGAGGCTGCCTTACCCACAAGGATGGAAATGGGGTCATGGGCAAACTTGCGCCGGATGAGGATCTCCGGAAGGTGCCGGAAGATCGTGATGCTGGAGATCAGGTGGGAGCTGATGTCGTTAACCATGCTTGCCAGCTGGAGAAGCGAGGGGGAGAAGGCCACCTAGGGGAGCAGAAACCAGCCAAGGGTGTCAGGGTTCCAGGCGGTTGCCCGAATAAAACCATGAGCCTCGAGAGCCAAGCTTCAAAAGAATTCAAAAGATTTATTAGGAGCAACGTGTCGGCATTATCCCAGTGGAAGCCAACTCTGACACACGTGATTTATGGTCACCTGTGACCCTGCTTCTGGTTGTTTATGGCAACTTGAAAACAGGCATAGGAATCCTTTACAAGTTGACCCCCTGTGTCAACAAGGAGACCTCAAGGTCTACCAAAAAACAAGGCTGGGGCAGAAGAAAGAAAAATCAAGATTAAATTTGGGGTCCCCAGGCACACAACTCTGCTAGAGATGAAAGGGCAGGCTGCTGAGGACCACAAGCTCATGAGAAGGTGGACCTGTTTTTAAGTTCTCGGTGAAAGAGCCTTCACAGGAGCTCGGCGTGTCACATTGTCCTTTGATTCTGCAACAAGCCGAGATCTAACCTTCATCGGCCACAGAGGAGAACGGTTGCTCTTAGATGCGAGAAAGCCTCCAGGGCTCACCTGGGGAGCCTGTCCCGCTGAACTGTCCTGGAGAATGACCTTCACCCTGAAGAGCGGGTTGGGGCTGGTCTTGCCATCGCCGTTGATGGCCCTGGAGAGCTCCATCAGGGACCACTTGACGTTGAGCCGCAGGGCGTCCTCCATCATCCGGTTCATCCTGACCGTGTAGTTGAACCAATGCTGCTGGACCTGATGGGATAAGAGTTGGGGAAGAAGCGTGTGGGGTTCAGGAAAAGTCCACTGGGAATCTGCAGAAGAAGGCCTCCACCAGCCCACTAAGGTGAGGAGAAGAAAGATTCCCTCAGGATTCCAAACAGGCCAACATCCATGGCCAGGGCAGCCGCTGGATATCTCCAGGTCAAGGGACAACGTAGCCCCTCCAACCACACGAGGACTTCACTGAAACTCCAGGGGGGGCACCACCCTAGGAAGCCATTCCAGTGGATCTCTGGCCATCAATTCCCAGCTGCTGCTAAATTCCAGGTTCTATACCAGGCGAGACATAGGCGAAGAAGGGGAGAAGGCCAAAGAACATGATGTGGCAGAAGATGGAGAGATGGCATCAAAGAAACATCAAAGGAGGAGGAGGAGGAGGAAGAAGCAGAACAAGCAGCAGCCGAAGCAGAAGGAGGAAGAAGAAGAGCAGGAAGAAAAAAAGAAGAGGTGCAAGAAAGGAGGAAGAAGGAAGAATAAAAAGAGGAAGAGGAAGAAGAGGAGGAGGGAGAGGAGGAAGAGGAAGAAGTAAAAGAAGAGGAATAAGAGGAGGAGGAGGAAGAAAAGGAAGAAGTAGAACAAGAAAAAATAATCACAACAATAACAACAAAACAATAACAACAACAATAATTTCTGAAGGCATCACACAGGGGTTCAGCCCAGTGTCCTTCAAGCAGCTGCTCGTGAAGGTTTCCCTCTCCAAAAGATACTCGCTGGCCCTCCTCACCTCCGGCCCATCATTCTTGAAGACTTCGTACGTCTGTCGCATGATGGCAATGCTGCCCTCGTGGAAGGTGACCAGCTTCTTCTGCACTAGGTCCCGGTGGTCTTTCTGGTCCTCTTCAAACTCCAAGTCGTTGTAGATCCGCTTCCCAGTGATCCGGACCAGCAGAGCCTCACTCATCTGCTGAGCATGGCGAGCAATGGCCAAGGTGGCCGCTTTGTATCCGTTGACAATGTTCTGGACCTGTGGGAAAAGGGAGGGACATCAGGAGAGGAGATGGAGAAGACCCACGGAGGTTGGGAAGAGGTGGCTCCTAGTTGGGCCTGGAGAGCCACGCTGAGAATGGCAAGAGGAGAAGGCAGGACTGGGCCAAGAGCATCTCCTCTGTCCTGGAGAACACGGTCAGAGGAGCAGGAGCTTTGGCCTCGAGGTGGTTGATGGTTACCAAAGAGGACAACCAAGGCAGAGGTGAGGCCTCCTGGAGGACAGGCAAGGAAAGGTAAATGCCATAATTTCCACAATAGGGGGACTGAGGAGCTCCTTGGTGGAGTAGAACCTCCTTCTGAGGGAAGAGGTCCCCCATCTGTCACTGTGCCCCCGTATGGAGTGGACAAAGAAGCTGGGAGTGGGGCAGATCTGCTACCCAGGGAGTTTTGGCCCCGGGATTCATGTCCCTCAAAGCACCCTGGTCCCTGAGGGCCCCCCACCTTGCTGGCATGGAGACGACACTCCGAGATGAAGACCGTGCTGGCCCCCTTGAGGGACCAGTGGAGCTTCTTGAGGCCAGGTTGGATTTTTCGGTCCAGGTAGCGGATGCGTTCCCGGAACAGACCTCTCTCCTCGGCAGACAACATGCTGATGATCCTGGGAACCCAAAAAAAGGGTGGAAGGTGTTAAGATCCAACTCTTTCTTCCCCAAGACGGGAAAAGAGCCAAACTATGATGCATTCCAGGCCTTGCCATCAAAATACATTATGCAGCAGCTGGTCTTCCAGCCAGATGTTCCTCATTTCCACAAATCACTCTCAACTCTGGTTCTGACAGAGACAGGCCTGCTGGAGATTGCTCAGCCTCTGAGAGCTTTGGGTTTCCTTAAGGACAACCGGCAAATTTTGCCTAACTTTGCCTAAATTTTGAAAGTTCCCCCAAGGATCCTTCAAAATGGATCTTCAATACAAGATTGCTTTGTTGAAGTGGACTTCAACACTCAGAGTTCCCCAGCCAGCATGGTTGAAGTCCACCCACCTTAAGCATGGAATTCTGGGAGTTGAAGTCCACTCATTTTAAGCACTGAATTCTGGGAAATAAAGTCCACTTATCTTAAGCATGGAATTCTGGGAGATGAAGTCCACCCATTTTAAGCATGGAATTTTGGGAGATAAAAGTCCACTTATCTTAAGCATGGAATTCTGGGAGATGAAGTCCACCCATTTTAAGCATGGAATTCTGGGAGATAAAAGTCCACTTATCTTAAGCATGGAATTTTGGGAGATAAAACTCCACCCATTTTAAGCATGGAATTCTGGGAGATAAAAGTCCACTTATCTTAAGCATGGAATTTTGGGAGATAAAACTCCACCCATTTTAAGCATGGAACTCTGGGAGTTGAAGTCCACATGTCTCAAAGTGCCCAACATTGAGAAGCCCTGTCTTAGACCCTCCATCCTTCCCTCTTCCGTGCCTTGGTAGCATGTTAGCCTACAGACCCATTCCTCCCAGTGCCTCCTTCCCTGGCCCTAACCATGTGGGATACAGATGACAGTAACAGGAAGGCCTAACGCCCAGGCCTGTGTCCCTCCTTCCTGAGTGAAATCTGCACATTGGATGAAAGCAGGCTGCCGCATCCTGCCCATCTCCCCACCCCACCCCCCAGCCTCAATTAACGTCTGAGGAGAGAAAATAAAACAGGCGCAAAAGACAAGCTTCAGTCCCGGCCGAAAAAGCACAGCTGCCAAGAGAAAGCTCGTTGCAAGCCACGCCACACGCCCCAGAAGGAAAACGAAAACCAGGGATCCCTCCTTGCCAAACCCACCTCCACAAGGAGCATCTCCAGGAGTCAGTTAAAATGGCTTCCCCTCCCCCTGGCCCCTCCTGGAGGAAGATGCCCTTCCCTCCCTGAATTTGGATATTGCCCTCCTTCTGCGTCTCCTGATGGAGCGGGGTGTGTGTGTGTGTGTGTGTTGGACTAGATACCATGATGGAGAACTTATGGCATGCGTTGCCACAGGTGGAGCCCCGCTCTGCAGTGCATGCGTGGGGGGAGGGCGTGTGTATGCACAACGTTTAAGGCATATGCCCGTTCCGTATTCCCCGTTTTGGGCCTAGTAGGCCTCCCTGCAGCCTCCTGGGAGCAAAAACGGGCAGCGTGTGTGCTCCCAGGAGGCTGCAGGGAGGCCTACTAGGCCCAAAACGGGGCGTGGGCAGGGGTTGCGCATGTATGCACAGGGGGCAAGGGAGTATGGGGTGGGTGGGGCAAGAAGTAGCCATGGAAACATTGCATTAGGGGTGCAGACACACACGCACACTGTCGCCTGCCCACGCACGCCCTTTCGGCACCGGATGACAAAAAGGTTTAGCCAGGGGTGGGATTCAAATGTTTTAACAACCGGTTCTGTGGCCATGGCTTAGTTGGTGGCCGTGACTTGGTGGTCCTGTGACTGGCTGGGCGTGGCCAACTCAATATCACTCGCATCGAGGCACGCATCTCCTCGCCTGGCCTCTCTGACTGTGGGGATGCTGCAACAGTCGTAAGTGGGAAAAATGGTCATAAGTCACTTTTTTCAGTGCCATTGTAACTTGAATGATCACTCCACACAAGCAAAGTGCCAGCAAAGGAGGAAAAAAAAACTCCAGAGAAGTTCCTGAGACAGGAAGTCTCGTCCTGCCAAGAATGCAATAAGGGTTAACGTAGAGGCAGTTTCTGTAAGCAACACCAGAATGTTTCCTTCCTGCCTTCCTTACAGGATTAGCCCAGTAATTTCTTCTAACAACCGGTTCTCTGAACTGCTTAGAATGTTAACAACCTGTTAACTGGTAGAATCCCACCCCTGTATATATCCTATTACCATAATACACAACATTTATTCATTCTCTGAAAAGGGTTTAGCCATCACTGAACTAGGAGGCATTCCAATTCAGTTATTCTGTTGGTCTCTCCCCCCACCCGCCAAGGTTGTGAGCCTACCTAGACTGTCTGCACTATGCGGACTGATCTAAGGTCTCTTGTTTGGGAGGAAGTAGGCGAGTGAATCATGGCAGGAACACCGTCGTTAAGTGGATCCTGGGTTTCTCACTGACTTTCAGAAGGTCGCCAAAGGGGAATCCCATTAACCCCGGGACACTGCAACCATCATAAATGGGATCCACTTGAGACAGTTGAGGTAGATGTCTACCCTCCCACAAGATCGGGCAGTGATTACAGACCCCATAACAGCTCTTCCGAAATCAAGGGGAGGCCGTGAGGACCTTCCAAACTCCCTGGGAGACGCAGAGCTACTAACCTGTTGTAGTCTAGGGCCACCAGCAGGAGGTTCTCCCTCAGGTTCCTTAGATCTTCCTTCCGTTCGTACACCTCCACCACGTAATGCGGGATCTCGAATAGCACTCTCTCCCAGTAGTGGATTTCCACAAATAACTTTAGCAGGTGCCTGGAGGAGGATAAAAAGAAGGAGGAGGAGGAAGGAGGAGAAGGAGGGGGAGAAGGAGAAGGAAGAAAGGGAAGCAGAAGGAGACAGAAGGAGGAGGAAGGAGAGGAAAAGGAAGAAAGAGAGGGAGGAAGAGGAGGAGGAGTGGAGAAGGAAGAAAGAGAGAGGAAAGGAGGAAGAGTAGAAGAAAGGAGAAGGAAGAAGGAGAGGGAGAAGGAGGAAGAGGAGGAGAAGGAGAAGGAAGGAGGAGAAAGAGAAGGAAGAAGGAGGAGAGCGAGAAAGAGGAGAAGGAAGGAAAAGGAGAAGGAAGGACCCATGAGACGAGGGTGGAACACCAGGGCAACAAGGTCTTCTCCGGTTCTTCCCTTTTTCACTCACTTGTCAAAATTGATGTCCAACATGCCCGGCATCTCGGCACTCGGGATGAGGAGAGGCGTGTCCAGACGCTTCAAGCTGTCCTTGTCCAAGCCTTGGGTCCACTCGTGGAAGGTCTTCCTCTCAATCTCATCCATGGCCTGCACCAGAAGCTGATAGGTCTGGCAGCTTTCTTCTCCGGTCCCAATGTGAGGGATGAAGTGGGCTTTGTTGAGACACTGGCCAAAGAGGGAGAGGAAGGGACTGTAGGAGAATACTCGGCAGAGCTTGGAGGGCAGGGTTGAAGGCGTCATCAGTGCAGCATCCTCGTGTTGCCACAAGAGATCCAAGTTCAGCCTCCCCCGAATTCCGTTCAGACCCTTATCAATTTAGCACTGACTATTAATTGATTAGATTCTCCGGTACAGAGAGTTCTCGGCTTACAGCCATTTGTTTAATAGCCATTTGAAGTTACGACAGCACTGACTTAGGACCGTTTTTCACACTGACGGCCATTGCAACTGGTCCCCGTGGTCACATGATCAAACTTCGAAGGCTTGGCCACTGCTTCATTTCATGACGGTCGGGTGATCCTCCTTTTGCGACCTTTTGACGAGCAAAGTCAAGGGGGAAGCCCAATTCGCTTACCGACCACGTGACTAACTTAACAATGGCAGGGATTCGCTTAACAACGGTGGCAAGAAAGGTGGTAAAAATGGGGCAAAACTCACTTAACGTCTTGCTTAGTAATGGAAATTTTGAGTTGAATTGTGGTCACGAGTTGAGGACCACCTGTAACAATTTCTGGCCAAGTGAGGAAAGGTTTTGCGTGCAGAGTGTATCAGGAGAGGCCAGAAGGCAAAAGAAGGCCATAAATTACAGGTAATCCTCGATTTATGACAATTGAACGCAAATTTTCTGCTACAGTCAGACTGCAGGTTAAGTGAATCTTGTCCCATTTTACGACCTTTCTGGCTACAGTTGTTAAGTCAATCACTGCACTAACACAGCTGCTAAGTGAACCTGAATTTCTCCTTGGCTTTGCTTGTGATCCTGGGACACGGTGACCGACATAAATCTGAGTCCCTTGCCCAACGCCGGAATTTTGATCATGGATGTTGCAAGAGTCCTAAGTGTGAAAGATGGTCATGAGTCCCTTTTCTCAGTGCCATCGTAACTCCAAGCGGTCACTAAATGAATTGTTGCAAGTTGTAATTCCTTGGGAGCTACCACGCCCCTGGCAAAGGTGGCCATGGCTGCGTGTGTGACATCCTAGCGGTAACGACCATGGACTCCTGGCACCTGCTCAGGGATGGCAAAAGCTGGCAGGAGCCCATTCCCTTCCTGGCTGCCAACCCCAGCTCCCATGCTCCACTTCCCCGAGGCTTTGCTCGCCTTGCCTTCCACTCAGTCAACAGGAAGCTGAGGAATCCATCCCCCCCGCCCAGTGCCCATGAAAACGCGTTCAGGTGGGCGTAATGAACAAAACAACACATGCCACCTAGGAAAGAGATGCCAACGGTCGGTGCCAAGAGAAAAAAATAAAGACACATTTTTCGGAAAAACCAGCTAAGCATCGGTTGAGTCAGCTGTGCCACGTGTTGCCAATTCGCCCAGCGTGGGGTCACTTTGTCAGAGCTGGCAAAGGGCATCGAACTGGGGTGGGGGGGCTACACCCCACGCCCTCCCAAGAATGGGAGGGGAGGGGCATCAGCCGACGAACGCATCCCCCTCCCCCCACTCTTCAAAACCTGTTCCAGTAGGTGCCGCATTGGGGAAGCCATCTTGCTTTCCATCCATGGTGGGGCAAGCCGATCGCCTCAGGTGCTTAGGAATCACAACACCCATAAGGCACAGCCCATAAAACCAGATGGGGAATGGTGTGTGGGGGTTGAATACGCAGGGGCGGTGTTTCAGGTTGGGGGCATAAGAGAGAGAAGGAAAAAAGCACCACGGGTGAAGTCCACATGTCTTAAGCGTGGAATTCTGGGAATTGAAGTCCATCCATCTTGAGCATGGAATTCTGGGACTCGAAGTCCACACATCTTAAGCGTGGAATTCTGGGAATTGAAGTCCATCTCTTTTAAGCAGGGAATTCTAGGAGTTGAAGTCCATTCATCTTGAGCATGGAATTCTGGGAGTTAGTCTAAGCATCTTACAGTAAGTGTGAAATTCTGGGAATTGAAGTCCGTCCATCTTGAGCATGGAATTCTGGGACTCAAAGTCCACTCATTTTACGCATGGAATTCTGGGAGTCGAAGTCCACCTATCTTAGAGTTATTAAGATTGAGAAACCCTGCTGTAGAAGGTATGGGCTCCTCCTCACCTACTTCAGAGGGTAAGACGAGAAAGGAATGAGGTGAGATATCAATAGATGAGACATTAGGAAGGACTTGTTGACAGGGAGAGCTGTCAATCCAATCAGTGGAACTGATTGACAGAGAGGAATTTCTTCCCCTTCCCTGGGGTTTTTCAAACGCAGGCCGAACGGTCATCGAGTGCAGTGCACGAGAGGCTGTGAATTCTGCAGTGTAAAGGGGGGTTGGGCTGGATGACCTCTTGAGACTCTTCCAACTCTCGTGAGCCTGTCTCGACAAATGGTGAAATAGTGCTGTGCCGTCGGTTTCGTGACCTGGTTTAGTTTGTAAGATGGACATGAGCAGCAAGGGACACCAACAGGACTCCGAGGCCAAGGCAGGAGGATGGGGAGGGAAGCAAAGGGCGGCACGAGAGCCGGGTGAGGAAGCCATGGTGGACCAACACAGAAAGCCAACCTGGGGGCCAGATGGGCTGACTGGCGGGAGGCTGGCCCACCCAATCCATACCCCAGAAGGAACCACCAACTCAGACAAACAATACAACTGTAAACAACGAATCAAGGAACCATCGAAGACACTCCCACCAACCCTGACAAAGCAAGTATATAAACAGAGAAAACCCCCTTCCCTTCTAGCACTGATGTTGTTCCCTAGTCGGGTCATGAAACGTCTGCAAGAAAACTACCAAGCTCAGAGAGCAAACAAGGACTTCCACAGCCCTCCTCCTCCTCCTCTTTTTTCTCTTCATCTTCCCCCTGTTCCTCCTCCTCTTCTTCCACCTCCTCCTCTTCCTCCTCTTCTCCTTCCATCACTTCACACATTCCCTTCCCTTCTAGCACTGATGATGTTACCTAGTTGGGTCATGAAATGTCTGCAAGAAAACAGCCAAGCTCAGAGAGCAACAAGAACCTCCACAGTCCTCTTCCTCCTCTTATTCTACCTCCTTCTCCCACACATCCCACTCCCTTCCAGGGCTGATGATGTTGCCTAGGGTGATGAAATGTCTGCAACCAAAACACCAAGCTGAGGGGACCGCCAAGGGCCTCACAAGGACCTGTACAGCTAGTCCTTGACTTACAACCATTCATTTAGGGACTGTTCAATGTTGCGACTGCACCAAGAAAGCGACGTGACCATTTTTCATGCTTACAACCATTTCAGAAGAATCCCCCCCCCCGTGGGATACGATCAAATTTCAGTTGCTTGGCAACCAATTCACGTTTATGACAGCTGCAGCATCCTGAGAAGGGTGTGTGAGTGTGTGTGTCACACCAAGTCACTAGCCAAGTCCATGGGAGAATCCACACTCACTTAACAACCGTGTCACCAGCCGAACAACCCCTCCACGATTCCCTTAGTGACCGTGGCCCGAAAGGACGTAACATCTTCCTTAGCGATGGGGGGGCTTCCATCGCCGTCGTAAGTCTGAGGACCGGCTGCATTTTCAAAGACTGGGCACGTCTCCTGCCCACATGACACGGAAATTGAAAGCCAGAAATGAGCTTCTTTTGTGGTCCAAGCCCCCCTTAGGGAAAAATTCCCCCAAGACCTTCCAAGGAAACCATTTTGCTTTTTTGCCCATTTGTCTTGTTTTCCATTTTCAAGTGGGCACCGGGAGAGGGCGGGGGGGGGGAGTGGGCATCGCGTTTGATTGACAGCTTGAATGCTAGGTTGTTTCTCTCCCGGTGTATAATTAAAACTGCTAAAAGGAACCAGCGGAGGAGGAGGATGTTATTCAGGTAAATAGCTTAAAAAGGAGACGGGGAGGAGAGGGGAGAGAAGAAAAGGAATGAATCACGGACAGCCACAAGGGCCGTTAGCAAAAAACAAATTATTATGATTATTAATTATTATCATCGTCATTATCGTGGAGTCAAGCCGGATGTTCTGACTGGGTTTGGCATTTTTGTCTACCTGTTGAGTCCCTACCAAGGATCTGGGATAGGCAGACCTGGATGTTTGCCATTACTCAATTATTATTATTGTTATTATTATCTTTTATCCATTAAACATGAGACTCAAGTCAACTGCACATTTTAAAATGTATCATAAATCTCACTGACCACTGGCGCTGGTGGTTGGTAAGGGTTGCTGCCAGCATCCCATCTATCAACCAAGTATCTCCTTAAACTTATTACTAAATAATCATAATTATTATCTCTTTTATTCATTAAACAAGAAATTCAGTCCATTGGACATTTTAAAATGTATCACAATTATTATTCATTGGCACTGGTGGTTGATATGCATTGCTGCCAGCATCCTAGGTATCAACCAACAACAACAACAACAACAACAACAACAAGGGCAGCAGCAGTAGCAAAGAAACTGGACCACCTGGTAAGCTGGATTGTACAAACTTGACTACAAGCAGCCGCATGACAAAGTAGCAACAATGGTACAATGGGAATATCATTTGCCTGTTAAGCAAGAACTGTGGGACCATAAAACGGGAAAAGTCATAGAAAATGAAAACCGTTAAATTGCTCTGGGACTTCAGAATCCAGACAGGCAGGTACCTGGCCACATAACATCCTGGACTTAACAGTTGTTGCCAACAAGAAAAGCAGAAGAGAAGAGAAAGAACTGGAGAAGATCACAAAAATACACAAAAACCTACAAATAGCAATAGAACAACTGTGGCAAGGGCAAGCAAGGGTGGTACCAATAGTCATGGGTGCCTTGGGCGCAGTCCCAAAACCACGAGAGCATCACTTGAACACCATCGGTGGCATTGACAGATTTGCCGCCAGTCAATTGCGGAAGGCAACTTTACTGGGAACAGCTTCCATCCAGCGGCGATATCTGCAACCCCATCAAACATCCGGATTTGCCCATCCCAGGTCCTTGGCAAGGACTTGATAGGTAGACAAAAAGGCCAAACCCAGTCTGAACATCTGGCTGACTGTGCGATGAATAATAATTTGGTATTATTATCATCATCAGTGCTGGTTAATAATATTTGTAATACATTTTAAAACATTCAGTTGACTCAGTTTCATGTTTGTTGTTGTTGTTGTTGTTGTTGTACACAAAAATGACAGTATACACAGCAGACGAGATAACCATGCTGGGTTTCGTGTCACAACTCACTACTCGAACACTTCCCAAGCGTTTAGGAATAATAATAATAATAATTCTTCTTCTTATTATTATTATTACTATTACTATTTCTAACTATTATTATTACTATTACTATTACTATTACTATTACTATTATTATTATTATTATTATTATTATTATTATTATTATTATTATTATTATTATTATCAATATCATTATCATTATTATTATTTATTAATCATCGCACAGTCAGCCAGATGTTCAGACTGGGTTTGGCATTTTTATCTCATTATTATTAATATTAATATTATCGTTGTTGCTGCTGTTATTATTATCTTTTTTATTCATTAGACATGAAACTCAGTCAACTGAACATTTAAAAATGTATCACAAATATAATTGACTGGTGCTGATGGTTGATACGGGTTGCTGCCAGCATCCTTGGTGTTGTTGTTATTGTTGTTGTTATTATTTGCTGGCCGGCGGAACCGAAGAAGGATTTTTCCTGCCTGTTTTTTCATGCACAGGGCACCGGGAAGCGACAATCTTATTTAGAAGTAATTTCCTCGACTTACGACCACACAATGGAGTCCCAAATTTCCGTCGCTAAGTGAGACATTTGTGAAGCCAGTTTTGGCCCCCTTTCATGACCTGGCTTGCCACGATTGTCAAGTTGTTCACAATCCGGCTTCCCGCTTGGCTCTGCTTGTCAGAAGGTTTGGTATTCCAATAAAATCATTTCCTATTTTGTATTTCTTGCTTTCTCCATTTTCCTGATCCAATCTGCAGCTTTGGGGATTTCCTGAGGGCACCCAATCCAATACAAGCAGTCCTCGACTTATGACCACAAGGGAGTCCAAAATTTCCGTCGCTAAGCAAGGCATGTGTGAAGTGAGTTTTGCCCCATCTTTCTGGCCAGAGTTGTTAAGCGAACCACTGCAATCGTTAAACGTCCGTCTCACACACGGTCGTTAAGTGATTCCAGCTTCCACCCCCCCCAGAAGGTCGCAAAAGGGGGAACCACATGACCTTCCAGGAACGGTGACCGTCGTAAGTCCATGCCAGTTGCCAAAGCGGCAGAATTTTGGTCACGTGACCCCTGGAGGATGCTGCAATGGTCGCTAAGCATGGAAAAATGGCCGTAAGTCACTTTTTGCAAGGCCATTGTAACCCCATTATGTTTGCAAGTCAAGGGCTCCCTGTAAAACACCTTCCCCATTGCCTTGAGGGCCACCCAACTGAAACAGGCGCTCAGGAGAAGCCACGGGAGATCCCCTCAGCCCTGTTTCCTCCACCACCACCTTTTAGAAGGACCAGACTTACCTTCATGGGTCTGTCCACGCGCCGCCGGAGTGCACGCATCCAGTGGGCCATGCCTGAATAGTGACACATGTATGGCGTCAGGAAAGGCGTCTTCCTGCTGAGTTCCTTGTTGACCAGGGATAGCTCCCGGTTGAAGAGCATGAAAACGTCCACCGTCTTCTTGTCAAAGGTGCGCTTGATGGCCTGAAGGAAGGAAGCTGGTTGGAAGAGGCCCAGGGAGCGAAAGTGTCCCACCCAGGAGGTCCCCGAGGCCCCGAGTTCCAACTCTGTTGTTCTCCCCAGCTTCCAATTTAAGTTGGATTTATTTTCAATTTATTCTCCAAAGTACTCGAGGGCAGGACAATAAACAACAGGTGGAAACTAACCAAGGAGAGAAGCAATTAGGGAGAAATTTCTTGACAGGGAGGACAATTCACCAGTGGAACTGTCTGCCACCAAAAGTTGTGGGTGCTCCATCACTGGAGGGCTTTTCAGAAGAGAATGAACAGCCATTTTGTCTGAAATAGTATAAGGTTTTCCTGTTTCAGCAGGAGCCTGGACTAGAAGACCTCCAAGGTCCCTTCCATCTCTATTCTGATTCTATTCCTTGGTGTTTTCGAGACCGGACAACCTGAAGATGGATGGACCTCAGCTCCCAGAATTCCCCAGCCAGCCTTGTTGGAGTTGAAGTCTGCCCACCTTCAAACTATCCAGGTTGGGAAGACTGTTCCATTTTCTACCACCACATTCCTTACTTCTCTGGGGCTCACATGCACGTCACAACTGAGGAGATTGGTTGCTATGGTTGGACCAAAGGGCCCTTCCAGGATCCCAGAATTCCCTTCCTGGCCAAGGGATTCTGGGAGTTGAAGTCCAGGTTGGGAGAGGCTGTGCTGGAACTTGAAGATCATGGACTTCAACTCCCAAAATTCCATTCTTAAGATGGATGGACTTCAACTCCCAGAATTCCATGCTTTAGATGGGAGGGCTTCCACTCCCAGACTTCCATTCTTAAGATGCATGGACTTCAACACCTAGAATTCCATGTTTAAGATGGATGGACTAAAACTACCAGAATTCCATGCTTTAGATGGGAGGGCTTCCACTCCCAGACTTCCATTCTTAAGATGCATGGACTTCAACACCTAGAATTCCATGTTTAAGATGTATGGACTAAAACTCCCAGAATTCCATGCTTTAGATGGGAAGGCTTCCACTCCCAGACTTCCATGCTTAAGATGGATGGACTTCAACTCCCAGAATTCCATGCTTTAGATGGGAGGGCTTCCACTCCCAGACTTCCATGCTTAAGATGGATGGACTTCAACTCCCAGAATTCCATGCTTTAGATGGGAGGGCTTCCACTCCCAGACTTCCATGCTTAAGATGGATGGACTTCAACTCCCAGAATTCCATGCTTTAGATGGGAGGACTTCCACTCCCGGACTTCCATGCTTAAGATGGATGGACTTCAACTCCCAGAATTTTGGGAAATGAATTCCATCCATTGTCAAGTTGCTTCAAGCCTTCCAAGCAGGAGATTATAGATTAACAGAGTTGGAAGGGACCTTGTAGATCATCTAGTCCAACCCTCTGACAAATGGCAGTCCAATCTCCTCTTGAAAGTCTCAAGTGATGAAGCTCCTACAACTTCCGATCTAAAGACCACCTCAGGTTCAAGCCCTTCTTCTCCTCGCTAATAAAACACAGGCCCACCAGATGCCACTTTATAGCATCATTACAGCCATTCTTGGAAGCCCTGTCTTCCCTTCCCCGCCACCCCAGCTGCCAGCCATCTCTCCCCAGTTCAGCCATTGTGGGTCCACGTGTACCTCTCGGGAGGACAGATGTTCGAAGATGTCCTGAATCTCCACCCCATGTTCCACATCCCTCACCGTCTCGAAGGCTGAAGTGATCAAATTCTGGGTCATGACTTCTAAGTCTTTGACTCCTGCGCGGAAGCTGATGGCAGAAGAAGGAGGGAGAAAAAGGAGGAGGAGGAAGGGGGGAGGAGGAGGAGGAGGAAAAGGAAGAGGAGGAGAAGAAGCAGAAGTGGAAGTGGAAGAAGGAGGAAGAGGAGGAAGAAGAAGAGAAGGAGAAGCAGAAGAAAAAAGAGGAAGAAGAGGAGGAGGAAAAAGAAGAGGCCCTTGTAAACCATTTAAAGCTCTTGGTGGACCTTCATGGCACGTGTCCCATGGAGCTCTCCCCTCCCTCCCCATGCCCCCCCCCCACATCTTTTCTTGTCAAAGTAGATTTTTCTCACCGGCTGAAGTCTTCGTGCCAGGTTGTGTTCTTCACATCCAGAATCCCTCCTTTCACATTCCGGAGGTTGTTGAGATATTTACTGAAGGTCTCCTCGATCTCCAGCAAGCTCCTGGTCATCTGAGGACCTTGTTGACCGGAGAAACAGGGCAGCGGGGTCTGTTTGCCGTCTTCCCAGCGGGCGAAGTGTTGCTGGCTGTCACAGACCTATCGGGAGAAGGAAGCGGCTGTGATCACCATCTCCCCCAGGATCTACTCTCATTGGGCACCGGGCACCGGAAAATGATGGGAAAAGATTCAAGTGTCAGGATTCCGGCAGTTGCCCTAAGTCGAGCTGAGCTTCAAAAACTTCGAAGGATTTATTCGGAGCCAACATGTCGGCATGGCGTGTATGAAGCTGATGCTGAGATACGTAATTCACTGTCACCTATGACCCCGTTTCCCCCCCATACCCTACCCTTCTGGGTGTACCCTAATTCATATTCTCCAATAAAACATGTTCATAGCCAAGAGTCATCAATCGCATTCTCCAATTAAGAGATTTGCCCGGGCAGAAATTCCAGTAGTTTAGTTATAATCTTTGCAAGATAAGAATGGAATGCACTTTCGATTCCAAACTCCAGCAGCCTGTGCAGATGGCAGTGGAATCAGAGGAACATGGGCCAGTCTGGGAGTCTGGAGAGGACTCGGGTGAGGGTCCTTTGTCCGATGCAGAGATGAGGCCAGGACCCTCTGGGAGTGGGGTGCAGCCTCCGGAGCCTCCAGAGTCTGGCAACAGCGAGGAAGAGGATCCAGGGGAGCTCGTCCCCAGTGTGCGTGTGCGCAGAGCTGCGAGAAGGCGAAAGCAGCTGAGACAAAAGGGGTGACTCAGGAGTAGGACTGGGAGGTAATTGCCCCTCCCATAATGGATAAAGGACAGGCAAAGGTACAGAAACCTTTGCAGGAAGCAACGTCGTTCACTCTGTTCAGATTAAACCTTGAAGCTCTGTGTGGACTTTGTACTTCAGTTGGTTTTTTTAACAGTTCATTTGGCACTTTAGTTGTTGGCAGCCATTCAAAGGAGAGAAAGGTGGGTGCTTATCTCGAGGAACTCTTTGGGACTCATTACAGGCTGGGAATAAACATAATTCCCAGCGTTGAAATAAAATAATAAGTTATTTGAACTAAGCGGTGTGCTTAATTACAGTCTCAGGGAGCCGTAATCAGAACAGGATTGCAGAGGTCAACCCTTAGAAGCTAACATGGACCGCTAGAGACGGACACCGGACACCTACCTCCAGAAGGTCTTTGCAACGTTGGACAAAGGCATCCACCTGGGCAAAGATGCTGGTCTGGTCCAGGACCCATCCCTTCCCAGAAAGCCTGTCGGAAGAGTCAGCTGTTAATTAACAATGAAACAGTGGAACTGCTTGCCACCAGAAGTTGTGGGTGATCCATCACTGGAGATTTTTAAGACGAGACTGGACAGCCATTTGTCTTGAATGGTATAGAGTGAGGTCCCTTCCCACTCTGCTCTTCTGTTATTGTTATTCTCACTGTGGGGGGAAAGGTTGTAGGTGGTCAGCAAGCAGCAGAGAACCTTAGAAAAAGGGGGGCTTGGCCAATCACCGTCATCTCCTCCCCCCCTTCTCCTTCCCACTCCAAGGGCGAGAAGTTTTCCAAAGAAATCAGCTAATCAGGGAAGGCCGAAGCCCCCTGCCCCGAAGGGACCAGGCTCAAGAGCTTAATCCGGGGAGTCCATGCCAAGCGGGGGTCTTAAATGCCTTTTTTATATCTTGCTGGCTATTGATCCAGCCCCGCTAATTTGAATTTGAAGCAGAGGAGGAACACTTAAGACTTAATTGTCGAGGATCAGGCAGCCACTTAAATCTGACATCCCTAATCATAATGATGGATTATTTCTCATGTGTGGAGAAGCTGGGCGGACGGAGGGGAGGGAGCTTGGGGAAGCAGCCTCGGCAGGGCTGGAAGAAGATTGAGGGAAGCCAAGGATTGGGAGGGTCTCCCACCCACCCACCCACCCCAAAAAATTCAACATATGGATTAGGATCCAGCCAGCCATGGTTTGCCAGCTCTGAGAAAGCTAGCCAAGGGGGCTGCAAGCATCAAACCAGGATGGCCCGGCACGGCTCAGGGAAGGCTTTTTGTGGACAGGGAGTAGACCTTAACTTGCAAATGGTCGTTTAAGGTCTGTTCCAAGTTATGATGGAGCTGGAACAAGGGACTGAGTTTTTTTTCCGCACTTACGACCAGGGGTGGGATTCCAAAATCCCAGCCACCGGGCAGCGAGCTGGTTGCCGGGTGGGTGTGGCTACGGTGGGCCCTGCATTTACCTGTATTGCATGGAGACTCCAGGGAGGAGCTGGGCCAGCCGGTCAATTTAAATATCGGTTCAGAGGACCAGATGAAAACTTAACCTCCAGTTCACCTAAACCAGTCCAAACCTGTCCGAACTGATAGAATCCCACCCTGCTTTCAACCACGGCAGGCTGTCAGGATTCTGGCAGTTACCCCGCAATTAAATCATGAGTCTCGAGCCAAACTTCCAAAAAGGATTTATTGGGAGTGAACATGTCCGGCACTGCCTGGGTGTAGCCGACTCTGAGACCCATCATTCCTTGTCACCTCTGACCCTGGTTTCCCCCCCTCCCACCCCCCGGATGTATCATAATTCATATTCCCCAATGGGACACATCCATAGCCCAGAGCCATCAATCATGCTCTCCAGTTACGGCAGAAACTTCAGTCACCTAGTTACTATCTCTGAAAAGCTATTGATGGAATGCGCTTTCAGTTTCCAAGCTGCCGCACTGCTCCCCCCCTCCCTTTCTATTGGCAATTCTAAAAAGACCATAGAAATATTTTATGAGGTAACAGCCATCCCCGTGGTCACGTGTTCCAAATTTAGCCGATTGGCCCCCGGTTCGTATTTACAATGGTTGGTGTGTTCCTTTTGACGAGCAGTGGTGGGGAGGTGGATTCACTTTATGACCAGGGGACTCACTTACCGATTGCCTGATTCACTGAACAGCTGTGTCAAGCAAGTTCCTAACGTGGGGCAAAAGTCAGTGAAAGAAATGTTTTAGGGGGCGACGGAAATTTGGGGCTTACCTGAACCTCGTGGCACTGTCCACCACTGGGACAGCAAACACAAGTAGTTCTCAAGTTACAACTACAACTGAGCCCTCCAAATTTAAGCCGCTAAAGTGGGACATTTGTTCAGGGAGCTTTCTCCCATTTTACAACTTATCTTGCCACAGATGTTAAGCAAATCACTGCAGTTGCTAAATAGCCACATGGTCGTAAATGCGAATCTGACTTCTTTGCTGGTCAGAAGATTGCAAAAGAGAGCCACTGCGACCGTCATAAATTTGAGAAGGGGGCCAAGCGTCTGAATTCTGATCCCGTGACCTGAAAACATGATCAATTTTTTTCTTTGCTTTTTTCATTGTAACTTCAAACAGTCACTGAACGAAGCGTTGTAAGGCGAGGACTAGCTGCTAGTGCAGGGAGAAAAAAATGCAGGGACCTGCTAATGCAGAGACCGTCGCGACATTGTCCGTGAGGAAGGGGCGATTGGCAAAATGCTAAATGATGGACAAGATTTCAGAATATAACAGATAATCAGAGTCGGAAGGGACCTTGTAGGTCATCTAGTCCAACTCCCTGCTCAAGCAGGAGAACCTACACCATTTCTGGCAGAGGGCAGTCCAGTCTCTTCTTGAAAGCCTCCACTGACGAAACTCCCACAACTTCCACAGACAATTTCTGTTCCATGAGTGGATGGTTCTCACTTTCGCTTTGTGGCATGGCTGGGCGACTCGCTTAACATCCAGGTGTTAGATGCCTCGTTGCGCAGATGAGGCAGGAAGGCAGTGGGAATGAAAACAGCATGCGAGGAAAGATATGTGGTGCGCTGGTTCTCCCCACGCACACAAAGGGAAAACGTAACAAGTGTATGACCGACAACCGCAGGAAGAGAAATCGTTCAAGGGTGCCGGGGGGCAGAGTTGTGATCCAAAGTGTGGATCGATGCAAATGGGTAGAAAATTCTGAGCCAAATCAACAACTCTGGGGACTGGAATAGAAGACCTCCAAGGTCCCCTTCCAGCTCAGTTTATATAATATTCTATTCTAAATGCAACTTTTGGAGAAACCCAGGAAATTTAGAAAAAAAAGTCTAAATTTTTTTTGGGAAAGTATCGCTTCTTCTGATACAGGGTAGTCCTTGACTTACAACCGCAACAGAGCTCAACATTTCTGTGGTTATCCCAGACGTTAAATGAGCTTTGGCCCATTTTATGACCTTGCTGGCCACAGTCGTTAAGTGAATTGCCAACATTGGCAAGTGAGTCATATGGTCGTTAAGTGAATCGGGCTTCTCCGTTGATGTTGTTCGTCCGAAGGCCGCTAAAGGGGATCCTGAAATCCTGGGACATCTCGATCGTCATAAACACGAGTCAGTTGTCAAGCATCTAAATGTAAATCATGCGACTCTGGGGATGCTGAAATGGTCGTAAATATGAAAAATGGTCATAAGTCACTTTTCCAGTGCCATCGCAAGGTCAAATTGTCACTAAACAAACTTGATTGGGGGAGTCAGAAAAACAAGGGAAAAAGTTCAGGAATTCAGGTAGTCCTCGACTTACAACAGTTCATTTAGTGACCGTTCAAAGACACAACTAAAAAAATACTGACTTAAGACTGCTATTTCACACTTATGTCCGTTGCAGCATCCCCTGGGCCACCTG
>JAUCBL010000290.1:55000-112500 GCA_033807585.1 Hydrophis major
GTCGCAGAGTCCTAGAGGCATGTGGTCTCTTTTTGTGACCTTCTGACAAGCAAAGTCAGTGAGGAAGCCAGATTCACTTAATGACCCCGTCACTAAATTAACAATGGAAGCCATTCACTTAACCAATGTGGCAAGACAGGTCATCACTTCACAATTGTCTCACTCAGCAACGGAAATGTTGGGCTCAATAGACAATGACAATGAGGCTTCCCGGCTACAACGGTCGAAAAGTTTGGGGCAAAGACTGGCAATTCACACACACACACACACATACCGGCTTCCCTCCCCAGCAAAACTTGGAATGAAATCGGCTAAATAGCTGCTGGCGGCTACAAAAGTGTCGTACAGCATGGAAGCCGCAATCTTTATGCCAAATTACTGGGCAAAACGATCACATGGTTCAGGGGATTAAAATGGCCCAGCGTCTCTCTAAGTGCTAGAGAATCGCCGGCCCCTGACTCGGCCCCTCCGAGGTCGCCAATTGGCTGCGGAAGGAGGCGGGGAGTCCTCGATTGACGACCCCAAATTTCCATCGCCGAGCGAGGCAGGCATGAATTCGGGGGCCCCATTTTGCTACCTTCGTTGCTACCACCGTTGTTAAGAGGATTGGGCTTTCCCCACTGACTTTGCTCGTCACAAAAGGGGAAAGCGGGACACTGCGAACCGTCGTAAGGACCTGCCAGTTGCCACGCATCAAATCACTATCATATGACCCTGCAGATATGGCAACAGAAGGAAGGAAGGAAAGAAGATGATGAGGAAGAAAGGCAGAAGATGAAAGAGGGAGGGGGAGGAAGGGAGGGAGGAAGGAAGGAAGGAAAGAAGGGAGGAAGAAAATGAGGGAGGAAGGAAGGGAGAAGGGAGGGAGGGAGGAAGGAAAGAAGGAAGAAAAGAAGGAAGAAGACGAGAGAAGGAAGGAAACTAACTCTCCTGGCCCCTTGCAGAAGGAAGGACTCTACCTGCCCATGCATTCCCACTCCGAGCCCCATCCTCCCCAGCCCACTTCCACGATTGCCCTAATAGAGATGCGGGCACTGCATAATTCAGTCAGCGTCTCTCTCCCTTTCTCCTGTCCGCAGCGCGAGACGTTCAACTGAATTTGCACAAGGTGGAACGAATGAGCAGCGGGCCCAGAACTGACTGGGCGACGGCTCCCAGCAACGCGTCCCGCCTGCGGGGCAAGGAAGGAGACTTAGACCCACCCCGGCGCAGAGGAGAACCCCCCCACTCCCAGCTGGGTGGCCTCGCACAAAAATGGGAGCGGGGGGGAGTGTTAAGCCCACCCACTCAACACAATTCAGGGAATCAAAGAGGAGCCCCCTTGGCTCACCTCCAAAACCCGAGACACCCCCACACTCCATTTCCAGGGGAATCTATGCTCCCACATAATTCTAGAAGTCGGAACCCCAACTGTCAGGCTGTCCTCGACTTACAACCATTCGTCTAGCCCCCATTCAAAGTTACGAAAGCGACTTAGGAAAAGTCCTCGCGCTTACAATCGTCGCAACATTCCCTGGGGTTCCGGGATCAAAATTCAGGGGTGGGTGGCGACCGGCATGTATTTCTATTATTATTATTTATTATTATTATTATTAATTTTCTTTAAAATACATTCATTCAATTCCTCTTTCATTTAACGGTACACAGATACAAATATCTTGTGTAAATAACCGTTTAAATTTTACAACCATATTCATTATTTTAATAATAATTCTCTATCTTATCTTATTCTTCTCTTATGGATATATACAGGTTATTTCTATCACTAGAACATTCCTCTTCTTAACGTGTTCAATTCTATTAACGTATTTTCTATATTTCGCTGCCCTATTAGCTATTTCTAGCTTTCATATTGATAAAACACTGTAGTTCCCATATCTTATAGTATTCGGTTTGTTCCTTCTCTTTAATTGCAAGGGTTAATCTATTCATTTCTTCACATTCTAATATTTTGGTCACATTTTCTGCTTGCAACCGTCACAACTTTCCTCCAGGCCCTGAGATCAAAATTCAGGGGTGGGTGGCAACCGGCATGTATTTCTGACCATCACAGGGTCAATCTGCAACCTTCCTGGGCAGTAGGGAGGGGGGCTTCCCACAGGCGAAGCGACCGCGGGGAGCTGGATTCACTTAATGACAGCCTGGTGCGCCAAACAACTGCGGTCATGCCCTGAGCAAGCGTGGCAAGGAAGCTTGTAAATTCAGGAAGGACTTATTTAACCTTCCTCCTTTCCTTCCTCCCTCCCTTCCTTTCCTTCCCTCCCTCATCTTCTTCCTTCCTTCTTTCTTTCCTTCATTTTCTTCCTTCCTTCTTTCCTCCCTCCCTCCCTTCCCCTCCCTCCCTCATCTTCTTCCTTCCTTCCTCCCTCCCTCATCTTTTTCCTTCCTTAATTTTCTTCCTTCCTTCTTTCCTCCCTCCCTTCCTTTCCCTCCCTCCCTCATCTTCTTCCTTCCTTCTTTTTTCCTTCATTTTCTTCCTTCCTTCTTTCCTCCCTCCCTCCCACTCTTCTTCTTTCCTTCTTTCCTCCCTCCCTCCCTTCCTTTCCTTCCCTCCCTCATCTTCTTCCTTCCTTCTTTCTTTCCTTCATTTTCTTCCTTCCTTCTTTCCTCCCTCCCTCCACTCTTCTTCCTTCCTTCTTTCCTCCCTCCCTCCCACTCTTCTTCCTTCCTTCTTTCCTCCCTCCCTCCCTTCCTTTCCCTCCCTCCCTCATCTTCTTCCTTCCTTCTTTCCTCCCTCTCTCTCATTCTTCTTCCTTCCTTCTTTCCTCCCTCCCTCCCACTCTTCTTCCTTCCTTCTTTCCTCCCTCCCTCCCTCCCTCCCTCCCTTCCCTTCCTCATCTTCTTCCTTCCTTCTTTTTTTCCTTCATTTTCTTCCTTCCTTCTTTCCTCCATCCCTCCACTCTTCTTCCTTCCTCCCTCCCTCCCTCCCTCCCCCTCTCTCCCTCATCTTCTTCCTTCCTTCTTTCTCTTCCTTCCTTCTTTCCTCCCTCCCTCCCTTCCCCTCCCTCCTTCATCTTCTTCCTTCCTTCCTTCCTTCCTTCTTTCCTTCCTCTCTACCACCCTCCCTCATCTCCTTCCTTCTTTCCTTCCTTCCTCTCTCCCTCCCTTCTCTCATCTCCTTCCTTCTTTCCTCACTCACTCACTCATTGCCCCGCCATAGGACCAGGTGCACATGTGGGGCGCCTGACAAGATTGGGAACGATAGATGCGGCGCAGAATATGGCTGGGCTCATTCCCTCTCCAGGGAGAGCAGCAGACATGGATCACGCCTGGTGAGGTCCTCCCCCCGATGGCCCATCTCCTCCCTTTCTGATCCAGTTAGCCCCAGCCCCTCCCTCAGATACCCCAAGACCCATCACTCACTCTCCAGGCGCTGGACCACGGCCTTGTCCTTTAGAGCGACTTCGGCGCTGATGGTGAAGGGTTCAATCGGGATATAAAGGACAGTGCGGCCCTTTATCTTGTATCGGGTATCTGCGGACGGACAGAGTTGGGGATTAGGGTTTTTGTGGGCTTTTGGAAGGAGTCATCTCCTTAGGAACCCCACTCCTCCCCAATTCTCATTCCTTGGACCTCAATTGAGACACCCACAATTCCAGGTAGTCCTTGACTTACGAAGATTCATTTAGGGACCGCCTGACATTAGGGCACAGCCCTGAAAAAAGTGACTTAGAGCCAGTATCGGTAATCCTGGATTTACAACAGTTCACTTAGCGACTGCTCAAAGTTACGATGGCACTGAGAAACGTGACTTATGATTATTGCCACAGCCCCATGGTCAAATTTCAGATGCCTGGCAACTGACTCGTATTTACAACGGTGGCAGTGTCCTGGGGGGGTTATGTGATCCCCTCCTGCGACCTTTTGACAAGCAAAGTCCATGGGGAAGCCAGATTCACTTAGCAACCATGTTCCTGACTTGACAACAGCAGTGATTTGCTTAACGACGGTGGCAAGTAAGGTCATAAAATGGGGTAAAACTCATGCAATCTCCTTTCATGACAAGCAATGGGGGTGGGTTAGTTGTGCGGTGGCCTAGAGGTGGGAGCTCTCGCCTCACAATCAGGAGGCTGTGAGTTCGATCCCAGGTAGAGGCAGATATTTCTCTCTCTGGGCACGGCGAGAATATATCTCCTGAACAAAACTCTGCACTGGCGACAGGAAGGGCATCCGGTTATTAAAACATTCTTGCTAGCTCCATTCAGTTGCCCAGACTCCACCCCACAAGGGATTATGGGGTCGTTAAAAGAAGATGATGATGAATGGGGGTGGGTTAGCCGGATTCGCTTAACGAGTACACGAGTCGCTTAACGACTGCACCGATTCGCTTCACAACTACGGCAAGGGAAACCCCAAAGCGCTAGTCCACGGATCTGTGGACACAGGTGGAGCCAACGGGAAGAACGGCAGAATCCTACCTGTCAGGGAGGTCATGAAATGATAAATTTCAGAGAAAAATTCGTTCTTGATGCTCTCTGGCCAGGATCCCTTGCGGAACAGGCGGGGCAGATAGGCCGCATTGAGGGCCCGCATCAGGGAATCGATGTACGGCCTGCGGACGGAGCCAAACTGCACCACTTCGTGGAAATTCTCCTCCGTAATTTCGGCGTTCTCCTGGCGGATGAAGTAGGCGAGCTGTTTCTGTTCCTGTTGGGGAGAACGGCAAAAATCAAGTCGAGGAAAAAAAGGGAGGCTAGCTGTATGTTGGAAATGCTTGAAAGAATGGGGTACCTTTTACCATAGGTGCTGGGACCGCAAAAAAATACAGAAATTTTGGCAAAAAATTTGGCTATGGCTGGAAGAAACATTAGGTTTAAAAATTAGCTTTGTATCAGAGATGCTCCTACTAGGTATAATAAAAAAATAACTTTAACAAATCAGATATTTACTTAACTATCCATATAATTACAGCAGCAAGAATACTATTGGCCCAAAATTGGAAGTCAAAAGAAATTCCAAATGGTGATGCTATAATAGATAAGATTTTTCAATGCACTGAATTAGATAGCTTGACACTAGAATTAAAAGAACAAGATGTATCTGAATATTATAAAGTATGGAATAACTTTTACACATGAAGGGACATGAAAGAAAGTCTATAAAATGAAAATTAGAATTTAAGTTTAATTGAAATGTGGTACAAGAATAAGATCTAATAATGATGCAAAGATTAAATGTATATATGTAAACTTACATATATAAATGCTTAGATTTGCTATTGATTTTTCTTTAGTTTAAAATGTGAAGACTGAAATGTCAAAGAAAGTCTACCGCATTCAATTTTTTTAAATGTTTATTTTCAATAAAAAAAATTAAATTAAAAGAAAGAAAGAGAGAGAGAGAGAGAGAGAGAGAGAGATGGGCTAGCCATTGGGTTTCCTCAAACTACAGCTCTGTGGACTTCAACTTCCAGAATTCCCCAGCCAACCATGCTGGATGGGGAATTCTGGGAATTGTACTCCAACTGGCTTAAATTTGAATATTCGAACACAGAAGCATTAGTATATGAATTCCAGAGGCCAATGATGTGTGCCTCCAGAAGTTGTGCACCCTCCATCACTGGAGGTTTTTAAGAAGAGATTGGATGACCATTTGTCTGAAGTGGTAGAAGGTTTCCTGCCGAAGCAGGGGGTTGGACTAGAGGACCTCAGAGGGCCCTTCCAACTCTATTATTCTATTTCTATTCCTATTCTATTCTTGTGGCAAACTGTTCCACTGGTCAATTGTCCTCATTCTTAGGAAGTTTCTCCTCCGTTCCAGGTTGCTTCTTGAGTCGTTTCCATCCGTTGCTTCATGCCTTCAGGTGCTTTGGAGAATAAATTTATTGATTTATTGTAATAAAATTTAAAGTTGTGGGTGTTCCATCACCGGAGGGTTTTAGGAAGGGGCTGGACAGCCACTGAAATGATGTAGGGCAGGGGTGGGCTTCAAAATTCCCAGCAACCGGCTCAGTGCTTGGTTGCGAGGTGGACGTGGCCATGGTGGAACTTCCGGTCGCCTTTCCCAGAATCCGGAGGCTTCCCTCAGGCCTCTGGGAGGAGGAAAATGGCTTCCCCCGAGCTCCAGAGGCGCTCCGGAAGGCAGAAACAGGCCCATTTCCAGACTTCCAGTTCGGCCCATTTTTTTTTGCCCCCCAGAACCTGGGGAAGAGACTTCTGCGGAAGAGTGGGGCAGGCAGGGCCAGCTCCACTGGTTCAACTACCAGTTTGGTGAACCAGATGTAAATTTAACAACCAGTTCATCTGAACCAGTCCGAACCAGCTGAATCCCACCTTTGATGTAGGGTCTCCTGCTTGAGCGGAGGGTTGGACTAGAAGACCTCCAAGGTCCCTTTCAGCTTGATTCTGATTCTAATACCAGAGGCAAGTCGTGCTGACTGATTGGCTGATTGACCTGGAAAGGCATAACCGGCTCCACTTTCAACCCAGCGAACTCGTCGACATAAAACACAATCATGGTCTGGGTGACGTCTTTCAGGAACTGGTCCATGGCAGCCAGATGTTCCGCCGTCCACATCTCTTCAGTGACGTCGGACAACGACAGGCGGTTTCGGATGCAGGGTTTCTGCACAAAAGGAGGGGGGGAGAAACACAATTTTGGCAAAGTAACACAAGTCACATTGATTCAGAGAGGGGCGGTTTTTCCCTGCACAGACATGGGATAGGCAGTCTTCAAATTACAGCCGGTTCCTGAGTGACCGTTCTTGAAACTTCCTACCTGGAGAGATACAGGTAATCCTCGCCTTACAACAGTTCGTTTAGTGACCAAAGTTAGAATGGCGGTGGAAAAAAAGGGACTCCTCCTGACTTTTTTTCACACTTACGACCATTGAAGCCTCCCCACATGATCCAAATTCACATGCCTGGCAACTGACTCACACTTATGATGGTGGCAACGTCCCATGTGATCCCCTTTGTGACCTTCTGACAAGCGAAGTCAATTGGGAAGCCGGATTTGCTTAACAACCGAGTGACTGACTTATCAATGGTGGCGATTCACTTAATGACTGGGGCAAGAAGGGTCGTTAAAATGGGACGAAATTCACTTCACGGCCGTCTCGCTGACCAGTAAGAACTTTGGGGGCTCAGTTGCAGTCATTAAGTCGAGGACTTACCTGTACTTACGACCCAGATGTGAAATTCCAACAGTCTCCCTCTCTCTCTCTCTCTCTCTCTCTCTCTCTCTCACACACACACACACACACACAGAACGTCCCCTGATCGCAGGCCAATATTTATGATGTATTTGAAGGAAACCTTTCATTTACTTCCTGGTTTCCTACATCACCACCCCAAATGGCCATTTTGGACAATGGATTTGCTTAATAACCAGTAATCCACTTAACGACCGTGGCAAAAAAAACCCCAAACCCCGCTCATAAAATCAGGGCATGGTCATCGAATTAACCACCGGAACAACTTACAAACGGTCACACTGGGCTCAGTGACAGTCGTAAGTTCGACTACGTGAACTTTGCTGTTGGGTGGGGAGCCCCGAAAAATGACAGCGGAGATCGAAAAGTGGGATTTTTTTTCAAGTCAGTTTCTTCCACCCAGCCCCCACACCCCAAGGAAGCCCCCCCCACCCTCAACCCTTATTCCTAAGAGCTTTTGCACAAAACCCTGGGAAGCCAGGATCCCATTAGTGCAACATCTGGCGTGGAAGCACAGAACCAGATGCGCCGGCGTGTGTGATGCAAGGGAAGTGTGGAAGATTGCAAGCAGATATGTTCCCCCCACACCTTCGGGCTTCCTTGGGGTTTGTCTTGGGGGGAGGGGAGGGGGGTAGAGGGAGGTCCCACAGGCTGCCTGTGCTTAGGGAAGGGTCTTCCAGTCCAAGCTCCCCATCCCCGCTCGAGCATGAGACCCTTTCTATACCCATTTCAGACAAAAGTCTTTTGTTAAAAGACTTTAACAACTTTCTTAAGTCTTTTCTTAAAAACCTCCGGTGTCGGGAGTGCTCACAACTTCTGGAGGCACACACGTTGTTGGTCTCTAGAAGTTCTCGTGTGGTGTTTCTCAACTTGTAAGACGGGTGGACTTCAACTCCCAGAATTCCCCAGTCAGCCACGGAGGGGAACTTTCTTAATAGATGGTGGGTATGCAGGAAGCGTAATAGATCTTGACTTCATCAAAGTCGGGGGTGGGGGGAAGAGCTGGCTGAGGAATTCTGGGAGCTGAAGTCCACAGGTCTTAAACCAGGGCTCTCCAATTTTGGGCACTTGAAGACTTATGGACTTCAACTCCCAGAATTCTTTTTTTTTCTTTCCAAGGTAACTTTCTTAATAGATGGTGGGTATGCAATAAGCGTAATAGATCTTGATTTCAGCTATCCAGTCTCTTCTTCTTCTTCTTCCCCATTGCCCGTCGTAAAAGTGAGTCGGTCTGCGGCACCTGAATTTTGATCACGTAATTGTGGGGATGATGCCATGGTTGTAATTATAAATTATGTAATTATAAATTATGTAATTATGGTCCTAATGGTCCATTTTTTTTCCATTACATACGCTCCTTGACTTACAACAGTTCATTTTGTGACCACTTCAAGTTACAATGGTGCTGGAAAAGGGACCATTTTTCACACTTACGACTTTCAGCATCCCCATGATCATGTGACCAAAATTTGGATACTTCGCCATTGACTTGTATTTATTATGATGGTTGTAGCATCCTTTTGCCATCTTCGGACAAGCACGGTCAATAGGGGAAAGCCGGATCCATTTAATGACCATGTTTCTGATGGAACCACGGCAGTGATTCACTTAACAACAGTGGCAAGGAAGATTGTAAAATGGGGCCAAAAAAAAGAAAGAAACCATTTCACAAACGTCTCACTTAATAGCAGAAATTTCGGGCTCATTTTTGCTCATCCGTCGAGACCTACCAGTACCATTGGAATTTAGAATGGTCACTAAATGGATTGCTGCAGGTCAAGGACTAGTTGTACCCTAAGCGTCCGTTTGAAGTTGTGACGATACTGAAAAAAAAGGCAACGTGTGGCCATTTTTTCACACGTACGACCGTTTGCAGCCTCCCCACAGCCACCCGATCAAAACCAACTGGTTCCTATTTGGGACGGATGCGGGCCCCAGCTAGTGAAGTGGGGGAGCCCGATTTGCAACATGTGACTCGCTGAACAAATCCGCAGAACTCCCTTCGACGGGTCCTGCTGCTGGCCGAGGGTGACCCAAAGGGACCAAAAGGCAACCACAACCCCCGTCCCAGGGCGAGACCTGACCGCCCCTCCCCATTACCCCTCCTCTTACCAAATCCACCTCTTCCTCCATGTGGATGGAAGGAATGGTCACGAGTTCTACTTGCTCTTCTATTTCTTCGGGGTACTGGGGCTGGACCTCCCCTGGAGGAGGGCGAGAAGACAAAGGGTGTGTGTGTGAGTTGGGGGGGGTAGAGACCCTCAACTGGGGAGACCCGAGTTCCAGCCATACACATGGGGGCCATTTTGTTCCTAGGCTGCCTGGCCTACTCGCAGGGGAAGGAGCAGGGAGGAAGGGCGAAGGAAGGAGGGAAAGGCCAAGAAAGGAGGGGAGGATTAAACACGGCTACCCTGTGTTGCCCCAAGGAGGCCGCTTCAGACCTTAGGGGCAGCCCTCCCTGGCCAAGCGTTGCTAACTACAAGACCTAGGATTCCAGGCCAAGGCTGCCAGGGCTGAGGAAGTCAAGGATCAAAGGATCAAAGCCAAAAGATGGCCCTTAGCAGGAGATAGATAGATAGATAGATAGATAGATAGATAGATAGATAGATAGATATAGATAGAAAGAAATAAAGATAAGGTAAGGTAAGGTAAGGTAAGATATAGATTTCTAGATAGATTAGGTATGGATGGATGGATGTGAGACAGACAGACAGATAGCTATAGATAGTTATAAATATAGATATAGATATATAGATATACATAGGTATATAGGTATTTGTTTTCTTAAGTTTTCGTGGGTACTTACATATATGGTATTCAGCTTTGTTCGGGTGTTTTCCCATGTAATTATAGTTGTGCTTTTAAAGTTGTAGCAACATTTCGGCAGAATCTCATCTGCCATCATCAGGTTTCTCTATCGTCCAGACTGTACTGTACAGACGAACACAATATAGAAGCCTGATGATGGCACAACTATAATGACATGGGAAAATACCCGAACAAAGCCGAATACCATATATATATATATATATATAAATATATATATATATTTATATATATACATATTTATATATATATATATATATATATATATATATATATATATATATATATATATATATATATATATATATATATATATATATATATATATATATATATATATATATATATATATATATATATATATATGTTTTCTGAGGTTCTCGCGGGTACTTGTATGTGGATCTTTGGTTATTCGGGTTTTCTCCCAGCCAATCAAGTCACACCCCCAGGAGCAGTTAAAAGGAAGAAGCAGCTGCAAGCTCACATCACTCTGAGAAGCACAGAGCTGAAGACCAAGCCTGAAGATGATGAATGAGACTTCATCGAAACGTTGCCCAGATACTTCCAATCTTACGCGGGAGAAAACCCGAATAACCAAAGATCCATATATATATATTTGTTTTCTTAAGTTTTCGCGGGTTCTTACATGTATGGCATTCAGCTTTGTTCGGGTATTTTCCCACGTCATAGCAGTGGTGCTTTTAAAGTTGTAGCAACTATACAGAAGCCTGATGATGGCAGATGAGATTCTGTTAAAACGTTGCTACAACTTTAAAAGCACCACTACTATGACGTGGGAAAATACCCGAACAAAGCTGAATGCCATATATGTGTGTGTGTGTGTGTGTGTGTGTTTTCTTAAGTTTTCGCGGGTACTTACATGTATGGCATTCAGCTTAGTTCGGGTATTTTCCCACATCATAATAGTTGTGCTTTTAAAGTTGCAGCAACGTTTCAGCAGAATCTCATCTGCCATCATCAGGCTTCCCCATTGTGTTCATCTGTGAGTCAGACTTTTACATTGGTTTCAGATTTAAATTTGGGGCAGCCTATTGCTGTGCCAGAATGTTTTTTATTTCATCCTGATTGGTTGGGAGTCTTGGTCCGTGTTTATTGGTCTTGGAGTTTGCTGTGTTCTGCTTGATTGGTGTTTCTGATATCTTCTGTCTGTTCTTTGGCTCTTTTTGTATCTTGATTGGCTGGCAGCATTGTGTTACTTTATTGAAGGCCTTTAGTGCAGCTTGGCTTTGGGTAAATGGACGGCTATCATTAGTTAGGAAGCTGGGTTTCATCTGGGTGCCTGGTTGGGGTGTGTTTGAGCTGGAGGTATTAGGGGGGATCTGTTTGTGCCCAGGTGTTTGCCTGGCTTGTGATGTGGAGATTTTTTTGTTTGTGAGTGCAGGCTTCCAAATGATTGACAACCTGGTGGAATCATCTCTTCTGTTCATGCTTTCTGGTCTTTTTTCTATGACTTCTCTGATGATTCTGTAGCTAGGGTTTTCTATAGTGGCTAGGGTTTTGGTGCCATTGAAGTTGATGCTATGACCTATGGCTTCCATGTGTTGAACTAGTGAGGAAGTGTGTTCCAGCTTTTTTGACTGCATTTTTGTGTTCATCCAGGCGGGTACTTATTCTTCTATTGGTCTGTCCAATGTATGTGGCCGGGCATGATGCACAGGGGACTTCGTATATGCCTTGGTTTTCCAGGTCAATTTTGTCTTTGGGGTTTCTAAGGATGGCTGCTATTTTTCTATCTGTTTTGAAGGCAGTCTTGATGTGATGTCTGTATAGTACCTTACTTATTTTGTCTGTAGTACCTCTTATATGGGGCAGGACAGCTGTTCCATAGGTCTGTTCATCTTCTCGGTCTCTATTGTGTTTTATTGTGTTTTTGTGGATCAAGCTGGTGATTTTGCTTCTGTGGAAGCCGTTGGCTGTCAGTACTTTAGTCAGGGTGCACAGTTCAGTCTTAATGTGTGTCTTGTCTGCCAGGCGTTTGATTCTAGTAATTAATGTTTTAGCCACAGAGTTTATCTGTGCTGGGTGGTGGTGGGATTGGGCATTGAGGTAGCGGTTAGTGTGTGTTTTCTTCTGGTATACGGTGTGTCCTAGTGTGCCATCTGTTTTTTTGTAGATTAATACATCTAGGAATGGTAGTTGTTTGTTTGTTTCCGTTTCCATGGTGAACTTGATTTTGGGGTGTGTGCTGTTTAGGTGTGTTAGGAAATTGTTTAGGTTTTCTTTTATATATATATATATATATATACACACACACACACATACATACATATTTATTTAAGTTTTTGCGGGTACTTACGTGTATGGCATTCAGCTTAGTTCGGGTATTTTCCCACATCATAGTAGTTGTGCTTTTAAAGTTGTAGCAACGTTTCAGCAGAATCTCATCTGCCTTCATCAGGCTTCTGATATTCGGCTTTATTAAGGTATTTTCCCATGTCATCTATATCTATATCTATATCTATATCTATATCTATATCTATCTATCTATCTATCCATACTTACATACATACATATATATATTAGATTATATGTAGAGAGAGATTAGATTAGATATGGATTAGATATAGATGGATATAGATAGATTAGATATAGATGGATGTATGAGATATAGATAGTTGCCAGCTAGCTAGCTAGCTAGCTAGATACAGATAGATGGATAGATTAGATATGGATAGATAAATAGATATAGATAGAATGGATGGATGGATATAGATTGATAGATATGAAATAACTTCATTGTCACTTTAAATGTACACTCATTAGCATACATTAAAATGAAATTTTGTTGCATACAGCTCTCAAAGGGCCACCACATCTTTGAGACTCTACATCCCAAAGCCTTTGAAATGCCTCCTCTTGGCCATGCGCCACGTTCACAAACCACATTTGCCTTCAGTTCAGAAACAAACTGACTTCCTCATGAGGGATCCTGGTAACTTTTACCAATTTCAAGCCTTCCCGCCCTCAGGCCCAGGCCGGGGGGTCGCTTCTCAAGTGCAGACAATGGGTGTGGTGGGCATCAAAGATGCATCCCCCCGAAAGCCGGAGACTGTGAGTTCTAGTTCTGCCTTAGTCACAAAAGCCAGTTGGGTGCCTTTGGGCCAATCGCCTGGGGACAATGAGTTCTAATCCTGCATTAGACATAAAAAGCAACTAGGTGACTTTCAGCCAATCGCCAGGAGACGGTGAGTTCTAGTTCTGCCTTAAGCATGGAAGTCGGCTGGGTGACACACAGGGTTGTTGTTATGGAGAAAACAGGAGGAGAAAGGAGAATATATTAGTTATATTCGCTGCCTACAAAATAAGAAAGATAGGACAAAAATCTAACAAAGAGATAAAATGAATAAATAAAAAGTGATTTGCAAAATTCTTTTAGGGCATTTGTCATAAAGGTGTCCTGAACCAGGGCGAAGATGGACCCATACTGGCTTATTCCCCCCCCCCACACACACAAAAGAGTCTCCCCCTCCCCCGCAAGAAATTATTTTCTTTTCATTTATTCTCACGGAATTTGGAGAAAAAGAGAGAGAAGGTGAAAGAGAGAGAGAGAGGCAGAGAGAGAGAGGGACAGAAAGAGAGGGAGAGAGACAGAGAGACTGAAAGAGAAAGATGAAGACAGAAAGAGTGACAGAGAGAAAAAGAGACAGAGAGGGGGGCGGGTGAAAGAGAGAGAGGGGGAGAGAAACAGGGAGATAAAGAGAGGGAAGGAAACAGAGAGACAGAGAGACAGAGTCAGAGACACAGAGAGAGAAATACAGAGAGAGAGAGAAAAAAAGGGACAGAGAGAGAGTGAGAGAGAAAAAGAGAGAGAGAGAGTGACAGAGAGAAAAAGAGACACAGAAAAAGAGAGAGAGAGAAAAAGAGAGAGAGAGAGAAAAAGAGTGACACACAGAGAGAGTGACAGAGACAGAAAGAGAGAGACACAGAGAGAAAAAGAGACAGAGAGAAAAAGAGACACAGAAAAAGAGAGAGAGAGAAAAAGAGAGAGTTACACACAGAGAGAGTGACAGAGACAGAAAGAGAGAGACAGAGTGACAGAGAGAAAAAGAGACAGAGAGAAAAAGAGATACACGGAAAGACAGAGACAGAGAGAAAAAGAGACAGAGACAGAAACAGAGAGTGACAGAGAGAAAGAGAGACACACACAGAGAGAGAAACAGAGAGAGAGACACAGAGAGAGAGAGAAACAGAGAAACAGAGAGAGAGAGAGAGAAAGAAACAGAGACAGAGAAAGAGAGCGAGAGAGACGGAGACCAACACTTGTTGGGAACATTTAGCATTGTCAAATTAAATTACAATTCATCTCCCCATAAACCTGTTTTTGTGTCAGACGTTGTCATGAGCTACAAAGGCTTAAAGCTGATTGAAAATGTCACTTGGCAACGAACTTGCACTTACGACAGTTTGCAGTGTCCCGGCAGTACCGGGGTCAACAGGGATTCCCTTAACATCAGAGGCGAGGATGCAAATAGTTTTACTACTGGTTTTGTGGGTGTGGCTAGGTGGGCGTGGCCATGTGACTGGGTGGGCGTGGCTTCTTCTTCTTTTTCTGCAGCACCCTCCCCTCGCCATTTTTTGGCCTCCTGGGCGTCAGGGAAAGCCCCTGGGTGAAGCAGTAAGACAGTGAGGAGGATTCCAGCAAACAGCTGATCGTTCGAACAGCTGCTCGTTGGGAGGAGGAAAAAAAAAAGAAATACCTTGAGGAGTGACTGGGCAGGGGAGGACCTAGTCCATGATGCTGGGTATGCATGCTGGGCAGGGAGCAAAGGGGCAGGGAAAGGCAGGGCCAGCTACAGGCATGATTTGCTGGTTCCCCGAATTGCACAGAATAGTTAACAACCAGGTCGAACCGGTAGAATCCCACCCCTTCGTGTTCCTAGCTCGCCCACCTGAGTGGCCTCTGATTCCTATCCCCACCCACTCCCCAAGACAAAACCCTTCCCTCTCCCCCCTTTGGAGAGCTGACGTGGAAACTGTCATTCACATCGGCCGCTGTCCTGTTTCTTTTGCGTAGCAAAACCGAAGGGCATGTGGCCCTCGAGGGGAAAAAAGGCTCCACTGGGGAGGGGGCTGCCCAGGGCAGGGTGAGGGGAGAGCAGGGTGGCAGGCTATGCCACCTGAGACTTTCAAGGAGAGATTGGACTGCTGCTTGTCAGAAAAGGTGTAGGGTCTCCTGCTTAGGCAGGGTGTTGGACTGGATGACCGACAAGGTCCCTTCTGGCTCTGATTGTTATCTGTTGACCAGCTGGGAGCACTCCCCCCTCTCTCTCCCTTTCTCTCTTTCTCCCTCACTCTTTCTCTCTTTCTCTCTCTCTCTTCCTTTCTCTCTTTCTCCCCTTTACTTTCTCCCTGTCTTTCTCTCTCGCTGTTTCTCATCCTTTCTCCTTTTCTCAGTCTCTCTTTCCCCCCCTTTCTCTGTCTTTTTCTCTTCTTCCCTTCTCTCTCTCTTTCTTCCTTTCTCTCTTTTTCCCCTTCTCTTTCTCCCTCACTTTCTCTCTCTTTTTCTTTCTCTGTCTCCCTCTTTCTCCCTCCCTCTCTTTTTTCTCTGCCTTTTTCTTTCTCCCTTTCTCTCCCTTTCTCTCTCTCCCTCTCCTTTCTCCTTTACTTCTCCTTGCCTCTTTCTCCCTCGCTCTTTCTTTCTGCCTCTCTCTCTTTTTTCTCTCTCTTTTTCACTTTCTCCCCTTCTCTTTCTCTCATTTTCTCTCTTTCTCCCTTTCTCTCTTTCTCACCTTCTCTTTCTCCCTCGCTCTTTCTCTTTTTCTTTCCCTGTGTCCCCATTCCACCCACCTTGGCATCTCACCATACAACTCAGCTCTTCCATCCATCCGTGCACCCTTCTCTTCCTCAAGACTCTGGCACCTGTTGCATGATGAAACACACACACACACACACAAAATCAAGCACCCACACCCCCATGACTTCACCTCCCCGGCGTGCACTGGGACTCCAATTCCCTGATTCGGGGGGGGGGGGCACATGCTTTCTCCCACACACACACACACCTGTTGCCAAGACAGATGGCAACAAGGTTGGGGATTCGGCAATGCCAGGACGCAGAGCTGGCACAGGTTCCTGCAAGGGGCACGGTTGCAAATCCTGGCCAGTTACTGTGGAAACACGCAGGAAAGGCGAAATGGAATACACACACGTGTTTCCTTTCTACCCGCAACCCCACTATTTAAAAAGGGGGCTTGCTAGGCAAAGACACCCTACCCCCTCCTCTCCCAAGTGCCAATTCTAGCCCTGCGAGATGGGAGGGGCAGAGGAAACACGTCTCTCGTAGCTGACCTGCATCACCCCATTAATTTCCAACAGATGCCATCTTCTTCTTTTTCAATTGAATTTTTTTTTTTTCCCATGCCGAGCCGGGCCATCAAAACGACGCAGCCAATTAAACAGGAAGCTGCCTCTGTTGGCTTCCTCCGCATCTGTTTGCAGGACACGCCCCCCCCCCCGATCCACGCGAGGGGAGGGGCCCCTTCTCCCCAAACACTGGGGTCCACGCACAGACCTAAAGGCGCGTGCACCTGGGTCATGTTACTCCAGGTAGGTCCTGGACTTAACAAGCACCCGTTTAGTGACTGTTAAGGGCAAACACCAGTTGCAGGTCACCTGTTGCAGTGCCGTCGTTAACCTCGGGGAACGGTCCCAGAACGAACGGTTCATTGGAACAACTAGGGGTCGGGGATTTAGTTTTTCAACGGTGAAAACAAAGGAAGGTTTAGGCAAGGAAAACGAAATGCACAGGTACAGAAGTGGTAGCACCTGGCTTAACAGCAGTAACCATGAAAGGGATCTTGGAGTCTTAGTGGATACCAATTAAAGGTGAACCAACAGGGTGTGGCAGCTGCCAAAAAGGGCCAATACAACCCTAAACTGCATTAACAGAGCGACAGAATCAAGATCTCATGAAATGTTAGTACCACTTTATACACCCTTGGTAAGACCCCAGAATTAGCCAATTAGCCATGCCTGTTTGTTTTCTTCCTCCTATCCCCTAAAGTAGAGAGATTGGAGAGGAAGGGATTAGAAGAGAGCAAGCGAATCACAACCAGGATGTATCTCATGTGAAGTGTTAATAGAACTTTATAACGGCTTGAAGGTAAGACCCCTTTTGGAGTATTGCATGCAGTTTTGGGCACCACAATACAGAAAAGATGGTGAGACCCTAGAATGGGTGCAGAAAAGAGCAACAAAGACGATTAGGGGACTGTCTGGAGGCTAAAACATCTAAGGAACAGTTGCAGAAATTGAGAATGTCTAGACTAGTGAAAAGAAGGACTAGGGGGGACATAATAACAATATGCAGCAATATGATGAGAGGGACCTTGGAGTCTTAGTGGACAACCAGCTAAATAGGAGCCAGCCGTGTGCAGCAGCAGCCAAAAAAGGCTAATGCAATCCGAAGTTGTATGAACAGAGGGATACAGTCAAGATCAAGGGAAGTACTAATACCACTCTGTAAAGCCTTAGTAAGGCCACACCTAGAGTCCTGCATCCAGTTTTGGTCACCACACTATAAAAAAGATGTTGAGACTCCAGAAAAAAATTTAGAGAAGAGCAACCAGGATGATGAGGGGACTGGAGATTAAAACATACGATGAACGGTTGCAGGAACCAGGCCTGGCTAGTCTAGGGAAGAGAAGGACCAGGGGAGGCATGATAGCGATCTTCCAATATTTGAGAGTCTGCCCCAGAGAGGAGGAGGGGGTCAAGCTATTCTCCAAAACACCCAAAGGCCAGATAAGGAATAATGGATGGAAACTGATCAAGGAGAGATTCAACCTGGAAATAAGGAGAAACTTGACAGTGAGGACAATCCACCAATGGAACAGAAGTTGCCTTCAGAAGTTGTGGGAGCGCCATCACTGGAGACTTTTAAGGAGAGATTTGATTCCCATCTGTCAAAAATGGTGTAGGCTCTCCTGCTTGGGTGGGGGGTTGGACTAGATGACCTACAAGGTCCCTTCCAACTCTGATCATTTGTTATCTGATTTTGTGGGGCAGAGGAGCATAAAGCCCACACAGCCCCCTATCTAAGAACCGCTCTGAACTCAAACCATCCTGAAGGTATGAAAAGGGTTTTGGGTCTAACTCAGTCACCCCACATTCAGGATCTATTCAACCGAGATTGTATAAACAGAGGCATGGAGTCAAAATCACATGAAGGATTAGCACCGTTCTGTAAAGCCACACCTGGAATCCTGCATCCAGTTTTGGTCCCCCACGTTTTACAAAAGCTATGTTGAGACTTTGGAAAAAGTGCAGAGAAGAGCAACGAAGACGATTAAAGGCCTGGAGACAAAATCCTATGGAGAAGTCTCACAACAGTGTTGGGATGAATCTTCCTACCGAGATGAGGTAGACCAACGGTTGCTTTCGTGGTGTGGAGACCATGGCTTGGTCCTCAACATCAATAAGACCAAGGAGCTGATAATGGACTATAGAAGGAATAGATCAGACATCCAGCCCTTCCTTATCAAGAGAGACAGAGTGGAGCAAGTGGTCAGTTTTAAGTTTCTGGGTGTTACCCTAAAAGAGGACCTGACCTGGGGGTGCTCACATTGCAGCCCTGGTCAAAAGGGCCCAGCAGATATTATACTACCTGAGGCTTCTCAGAAAACAACAACTGAATGGAAAACTGCTGGTGACCTTCTACCGCTGCACCATAGAGAGTATCTTAACTTCCTGCACCTGTGTCGGGTTTGCCAATTGCACAGGGGCAGATAGGAAAGCACTGCAGAGGGATAAGGTCATTGCCCAGAGGATCAATGGCTGCCCTCTCCCCTCTTTGGAAGAGCTTTATAGCTCCCGGTGCCTTAAGAAAGTTCAAAATGTTCTCAAAGATTTATCTAATCCTTTTTTTTTGAACTATTGCCATCTGGCAGATGGTACAGAATAATAAAAACAAGGACAAATACGCTAAAAAACAGCTTCTATCCCAGGGCAGGAAATCTATTGAATTCTACTGTATAGTGCAATATTAACGCAATATCTGGAGTTTTCCATTCAATGTACAGAATGTGAAGGATGTACGTTTGTGTTTATTTTCATAGTCGTAACGTACACTGAAGATGGCACTGAATTTCATTGTACGAGGTGCAGTGACAATGAAGTAAACTAACGATTGCAGGAATTGGGTATGGCCAGTCTAGAGAAAAGAAGGGCTGGGCGAGGGGACATGATAGCACTATTCCAATATTTGAGGGGCTGCCCCAAAGAAGAGGGAGTCAAGCTATTCTCCAAAGCCCCTGAAGGCAGGACAAGAAGCAATGGGTGGAAACTAATCAAAGAGAGAAGCAACTTGGAATTAAGGAGAAACTTCCTAACATGAAGACAATTCACCAGTGGAACAGCTTGCCACCAGAAGTTGTGGGTGTTCCATCTCTGGAGAAAAGATTGGACAACAATTTGCCCAGAATGGTCTGGGGTCTCCTGCTTCAGCAAGGGATTAGACTAGAAGACCTCCAAGGTCCCTTCCAGCTCTATTCTGATTGAGATTCCACCCAGAGTGTGTAAATACCGCGTTCCTCAACAATGAGCGGTGGAGGTATTTCATTCTTCTGTCCGGACAGTGATGTTGCCCGTCCAGCGCTGCGTCTCCCTTTCTTGTCGCCAAGCGTGCCACGTCGTCGGGTGGCCATTTTCTAGGGGCGGATATCACCTGTGTTGCAATGAAGACAAGGAATTTCGTTAAATAAGTAAATAAAAGTTGCAGAAAGCAAATGGGAGTCCCACCCTCTTGCTCTTCGGCACCCTAAAAGGTTGGTTTTGTTGAACTTATTTATTTCTCCTTTGTGAAAATTCATTACGAATTTTTTATTACAAATGTGACGTTTGTCGATCCTCGGCTTTGTCAGACGGGCGGCATTTAACCTGAAGAAATAATAAACAATAAATTGACACTTCCCCTTTCTCTTCTACGGCATCTGGAGTCCAGTGGGACCCGGATTCAAATCACCTCAAATCTGTGTCCAGCAGGCCTTCCCACTTTAGATGAAGCCATCATGTCTTCAGTCACGATTCATTAAGAACGATTCCTTTATCTAAGTTCATGTCAATGGTTGGCAAACCCTAATGTGTGAACCAACTCCCAAGATTCCCTGACCCTAATGCATTCCTTTTGATATGGACGCCCATTGTAGACTGCATACTCTCCCCCTAATCCCTTCCTCTTGCAATCTCTCCGCTCCAAGGAGGTAAGGAGGGGGAAAAAAAAAAAGCACAGGTATGGCTGGCTGGGGAATTCTGGGAGTTGAAGTCCACCTGTCTTAAAGGGACTAAGGTTGGAAAACACTACAATTACAGCCAAAGTATACCATATTTTGGCTTAGCTGGTGTGCAAAGCCACACACACACATACACACACACATACAGAGAGAGACTTGTGGACACTGAATATGGGAAAGGGGTTTTCCTCCTTCATCCCTCACTCCTCTGCCACGGTTCCCCCACCAATGACTCCCCACCCATTCCCATCATCCCTGGCCCCAAGACCCACAGCATGCAAGGAAGCGGGGTGGGTGGGGGGGATGTCAGCAGAAGCCCAAGGACTACATCTCCCAGCAATCCCAGCACCAGTCAGGGTTTCAGGGAATTGTGGGAGCTGAAGTCCCAGCGTCTCTGGTGGGCACCCTGTTGGAGAAAGTGGCTCTCACTACTACTCTATCTGCCCTTTGGGTTTCCCAGCAGCCTCTGCTCCCCCTCCTTCCGCCCCCTCTCTGCTTGAGCCCCCTCCCCACCTCCTCCTGCCCCCCCTCGCCCCTTTTTCCAAACGCTCACCCCCCCCTCTCCACGTCCCAACTTCGCACCTGTCCCCCTTTCCAAAGCAGCTTGGTCTCTTCCAGGACTCCGCCCCCTTATCCATGTTTCCAAGGCAACGGATCAACGGTACAGGCTTCGGGGGGGAGGATCTCTGCGTGGCAACCGTTGCTGAGGGGAGGGGCGGAGCCTCGGATGCCTCAAGTAAGGCGGTACTGCTGGTGGTGGGATTAATTTCTCACGACTGACAGGCAAAGGAGGCTGAGAGAAGCGGTTGAGGGTGTGACAGGGAGGAACAATAGTTCGTGCGCAAATCACGAAGGGCGGGGCGGGTGGGAGAAAACAACATGCGGCGGTTGGTGGGGAAGAAGAGGCGGGGAAATTACGTCGCTGTCAAATCATTATACAGTACAAACCCGAGGCGGTAGCGAGAGGAGGCCGTCGAGAGGAGACGGGAGCCAGCCTGTCAATCACACCCCGCGGTTCATCTAATTGGATAATTTGGATGAGGAAAAGAAAAACTAGGCCTACCATAGTTTAGAGGGCGCCAAAGAACAATATGGTGGCATCTCCTTGCTGATCCCTAGTGGTCAACTGGAGATTTGCAATCCATAGTTCATCAACCCCCTCCAAACTAATATAACACACCTCAGAATGAATAATATCTCAGAATTAAAAAAGAAAAGCCAAATTTAAAAAAAATCAAATTTAGAAAAAAAAAAGAAATACTGATTGAGAATATACAGTACCAACATCTGGGTTTATTGTGGAATCCTGAGAAGAAATATTCATTTTCACCAGTTCTGAATTTTTAATAAATTCTAATAAATGTTAATCTGATTACATTTAAAATTTCAGTAAGTTTTATATTTTAATACATCTTAATTTAAAAGAAACACATTTTAATAAAGTCTAAAAAGGAAAATTCAGAGTTTCATCCCCAAATTTTGTTCAGGAGGTCCAATATTTGCATGTGGAAGCTGCACCTCTCCCCACCTAAAATGCAATAATGATGATGAAGATGATGATGATGATGATGATAATTTACTTTTTCCGAATACAGACTGACAAAGTTCTGGAACACAACACCCCGGATATCACGATTATGGAGAAGAAAAAAGTGTGCATCATCGACATTGCCATACCAGGTGATAGCAGAATCGACGAAAAACAACTTGCAAAAGCCACCAGATATCAGGACTTGAGAATCAAACTGCAGAGACTCTGGCTTAAACCAGTGCAGGTGGTTCCAGTTTTACTGGGCATACTGGGTTTTGCTGTGCCTAAAGACTTAGGCAAGGTCTTGAAAACAATTGACGCTGACAAGATCACCATTGGTCAGCTGCAGAAGGCCACCTTACTGGGATCTGCTCGCATAATCCGTCGATACATCACACAGTCCTAAATGCTTGAGAAGGGTTCGACTCGTGATTTGTGATACAAAACCCAGCATGGTTATCTCGTCTGCTGTGTATACTGTCATAATAATTTATATTTTTAAATGTTCAGTTGAGTAAGTTTCATTTTTAATGAATAAAAGGTATTATAATAATAGTAATAATAATAATCCAGATGCCCTTTCTTAAGCATCACTCCCATGATGCATTGCATCACAGCTGAGCATCAATTGATGGCTGCATCCAAATATAATAAATAGATAAATAAAGCCGCCCAGAGTCGATTTGCAAAGCAAGATGGACAGCATATCAATTTAATGTGTTAATAAATGATAAATCCTTAATATCTTGCTCAATAGAGGTTAAGAAGTTTTAGTTTCAAGTGAGCAAAGCTGGCTGGGGAATTCTGGGAGTTAAAGTCTACCCTTCTTAAAATGCCCGAGATTGAGACATAGCAGTCAGGAGCGATCGCTCCCCCTAGCCAAGAAAACATTGCACCCTGCTCCCCGAATAATCCTTACAGGTGGTCCTCACCTTACGACCACAATTGAGTCCAAAGTTTCTGTCGTTAAGTGAAACATTTGTCAAGCGAGTTTTCTTTTTTTGTGAAATTTTCTATGCCACTGTTGTTAAAAAGTGAATCCCTGCAATGGATCAGTTTTAGAAAATAAGACTGTGTAATGAATATGATAGTAAAATATTAAGTGTTTTGCAACACGGTTGTTAAAAGAATCTGGCTTCTCTATTGATTTTGCTTGTCGGAAGGTCACAAAAAGAGAATAGTAGGACCTCGGGACTCAGTAACTGTCATTAAGTATGAGCCACTTTGCCAAGCCTCTGAATTCTGTTCTAAGATGCCTCCGAAGGCGTTGAAGGCTGTGGTGGGGTTCAACCAGTGTAACAACTGGTTTGGAGAAGCGCTTGTGCGCTTTGTTTTAAAAACAGCCGTTTTCAGCACTAAAACTTACCTTCTGCTGCAGTCTTGCTGAAGAAAACAGCTGAGCTGTGGCCATCCACTGTGCCGCGTGAATCAGCCGGGCTTCAAAACATGGAAATAAAAGACAGACTAGGGCAGGGGCGGCTGGGCAGGGCCAACTGATTGCTGGAACTACCAGTTCACTCCAACCAGTCTGAACTGGCTGAATCCCAACCCCCTGGTTGAAGGAATCCCTGCATTTGTTAAGAGACATGCGGATGTTAAGTGAATCTGGCTTCCCCCACTGACTGTCCAAAAGCCGCAAAAGGGGAATCGTGTGACACCCCCCCCCCAGGACACTACAACCGTCATAAATGTGAGCCAGTTGCGAAGTGTCTGAATTTTGATCGTGTGACCCTCAGGGTGCTACAATTGGTCCTAGGTCTGTTTTTTTCCTAGTGCGGTTGTAACTCTGGACACTAAATGAACTAAGTCGAGGACTGCTTGCATTTTCATGCTTGTTCACTAGATTATTCATTGGGGGAGGGGGGAACGCTCTTAAATGGGGAGGGGGGAAGACCTGGAAAAGACCCATTGCAAAAAAGCATTTGTCCACAGCGGCTGCTTTCTCTCCACCGAGCCCCTTTATGAAAAGCGGGAAGCCGTCCACTCTAATGGGCAATTAGGTTCTGCAAAATTGCACTTTGAGATCTGGCCATCTTTGTTTGCGGAGAGCGAGTGAGTGTGTAAAAAGCATGCAACAGTTCAGAGCTAGTTTGGTGAGGAGGTGCGTGGGGGATGTTAGCTGGGATCCAGGCAGAAATCATTTGCTCCATTAAACTGGCCACTTCTGGCTTGCCTGGGGCCCAAGAAATAAAACATTTTTAAAAAAAACATATGCATGCTTTCCTCATTTTTAAAAAAATAGAGTAGCTGTGAATTATTATTATTATTATTTTTTGCACTCTCCTGTATAATGTTACCAACCCTTTGCTCCTCTCTTCCACAAAGGAACTTCTATGATTTTTCAAGCTTGGCCCCTTTAAGAGAAGGTGGACTTTGAGTCCCAGAATTCCCCAGCCAGGAGAATTCTGGGAATCGAAGTCCACCTCTCTTAAAATTGTCCAAGTTGAAAAACACTGTTAAGAAACCTCGAATAGGGAGGCCTAGCGCCTTAACTTTGGACTTCAGCCAGGCTGGCTGGAGAATTCTGGGAGTTGAAGTCCAAGTAACTCTCTTGTAAAGTTATCCAAGTTGAGAAAGACTTGGCTGACCTTTCTTGGGATGGAAAGCAACTCTTGAAACGATAAAAGTGAATGGCAATTTCCTGGCTCTGGATCAAGGAAGTACCTTAGATACGGATACAGATGAACCGAATTGTGAAGGAACCTTGTAGGTCATCTAGTTCAACCCTCAGCCCAAGCAGACCTTACTGCACTATTTCCGACAGATGGCGGTCAGATTTTTTTTCCTCCATTTTTTTTTTTAAATGCCACCAGCAAAAATCACTTTGCTCTGATCCAACTGACATTGGTCTTTCTGTCTGTTTGTCTGTCTGTCTGTCTGTCTCCCTGTGTCTCTCTGTGTCTCTGTCTCCGTCTCTCTCTGTGTCCATGTGTCTCTCTGTGTGTGTCTCTCTCTCTGTCTTTCTTTCTCTCTTGTTCTGTCTGTCTCCCTATCTCTCTCTCCCTCTCTCTGTGTGTCTCTGTCTGTCTCTGTCTCTGTCTCTCTCAAGGTGGCCAGATCAAAACCAGACCTTGTGGGTTCTTTGTCTCCCAACTGTGGTCTTTCGAAGGTCTAAGAGAAGCCTGCTTTGGCACAGCAGAGAGCCTGCGGTGTGGCATACCAGTTTCCTTCCCTCCCTGCTGCCTAAATACATTTGTGTCATGCAAAGCGGCATAACGGCTCTCATTCATATGGAGGAAGCTTCCTTCCCCAGCCTCTGCGCCACTGGTAATACGAAAACCCAGATCTTTTTTCCCCTGGAATGAATAAATAAGAATCAGTGTGTTTATATGGCTCTCCATCCGTTGTGGCTATGCGCACGTAGTCAGTAAAGCTAAAAGGCCCCTCTTCTCGGCTACGGATCAAGGTCCAAATCTTTACAGGTAGTCATTAAAGAATAACAGAAGAACGGAGTTGGAAGGGACCTTGGAGGTCTTCTAGTCCAGCCCCCTGCTCAAACAGGAAGACCCTATATCATTTCAGACAAAATGGCTGTCCAATCCCTTCTTCAAAACCTTCAGTGATGGAGCACCCACAACTTCTGGTGGCGAACAGTTCCACTGGTTAATTCTTCTCACGATTAGGAAGTTTCTCCTTAATTCCAGGTTCCTTCCTTCCTTCCTTCCTTCCATCCTACTTCCTCCCTTCTTTCTTTCCTTCTTTCCTTCCCTCCCTCCCTCTTTATTTCTTTCTTTCCTCTTCCTTCTTTCCTTCCTTCCTTTCCTCCCTCTTTCTTTTTTTTCTCCTTTCTTCTTCTTCCCTTTCTTTCTTTCTTTTTCTTTTTCCCTCCCTCTTTCTTTCTTTCTTTCTTTCTTTCTTTCTTTCTTTCTTTCTTTCTTTCTTTCTTTCTTTCTTTCTTTCTTTCTTTCAAAGCAACCTGGCTCTGGTTTTTTTTTAATCATTTCAGAATGGAATACAGCGACTTGTGGTCTTAAGTTTCAGGCGAGCTGAATTCCAATTGAATTTCAGGACAAAAAGAAAAAAATTCACTTTTTCGTATCCATCTCTCCCTTCCCTTTTCCCGTCTCTCTCCGTGGAGACAATTATTCCGAGCGCTGATGAGTTTCGTTCCAGCTGAATTGCCCTGAACCCCCAATACGGCTCCTGGTGGGGGTATGTATCCATGTGGTTTTTATTCCAGTTTCGTTTATTATTATTATTTTTCCCTGCACAGAGATTTGGTGATGCTCGCCGACGGTTACCTTAGTTCAGTGATGGTGAACCTTTTTGTTGTGATGTGCCGAAAGTGCGTGCGCATCGGTACCCACAATGCAATGTGCCCTGCCCCCCCCCAAACATGCCCAAGCAACATCCCCACCCACCCCTTACCTGCACCGCACATGCATGCACCTCCCAGCTAATTTTTGGCTCATTTGAGGGCATTTTTGCCCTTGCAAAGGCTCGAGGGAAGCCTCTGCAGCCTTGGGAGGCTGAAAAACGGGCCTTCCGGAAATCCCGGAAGTGCCTGTTTTCAGCCTGGAGCCCGGGGGAGGCCATTTTCATCCTCTCAGGGGCTTGGGAGAAAACTCTGGAGCCTCTGGAGGCTGCAAACGGGCGCACTTCCGGTATTTTCAGAAGGCCCGTTTTCCGTGCAGGTAAGTTTGGCTGGGGCTCGCATGCCAGCACAAGTGGCTCTGCACGCCACCACAGGTTCGCCATTACAGCCTTAGTTAATACAGATGTCAGCAACCTACAGCTCTGGAGCTGCATGTGGCTCTTTGGGCCCTTTGCTGTAGGCTCCCTGTTGGGTGATCCCACCCCTCCCCTTCCAGTCATTCCTCATCTGGCCTGAGAAGGTAAAACACAAAAAACAGAAATGAGAGGGAGAAAGGAAGGAAAGAGAAACCCACTGCCCACAGAAAACACGGGAAGCCACAAAACCTGGGTAGGCGCTGTAGGGTGGATGGGTCATGTGACTGAGAGGGAGTGACCTTGAGTGGGCCACGCCCACCCAAGTTTTGAGGCTCGCAGTGTTTTCTTTTCTGTGGGAAACGGGTCCAAATGGCTCTTTTGAGTGTTGAAGGTTGCAGACCCCTGCTTTAGTCGGTCGCGGCTGACGCCGCGCGACCGACAAGGCAAAGCAAGCGCCGGACAGTAGGCCGAGATGGCGAGCAGGGAATGTATTGCAGAAGGAAAGACCCCAGAGGAAGGACGTAGAAGTTGCAAACAAAGGGAGAAATGAGGTCATCTGAAAAAGCTGAAAAATCTCTCCCCCCCCCCCCCCCAGCAATGGCTGAGAAGCGCGAGGAGGACTTTAAGAGAGTAGCTTGAGGGCTGGAAAGGATTGCAGAAAAATTGCAATACGGGGAGTCCTCGAGTTACAGAGCCTGAAATCTATGTTGCTAAGGGAAACACTTGTTAAGTGAGTTTTGCCTCATTTTACAACCTTTCTCGCCAGAATTGCTAAGTGAATCACTTTAACGGTAGTTAAATGAGCGGCTTCCCCACTGTTGAAAGGTCACAAAAGGAGACCACGTCGTGAACCCCATCATAAATACGAGTCAGTTGCCAAGCCTCCAAATTTTGATCACGTATCCACAGGGAGGCTGCAATGGACGTGTGAAGTGTAGTCCTTGAGTTACAACAGTGACCGTTCAAAGTTACAGCGGCACTGGGGAAAAAAATGCCCTTACGACAGTTTTTCACCATTAATGACCATTGAGGCACCCCCGCGGTCGTAGGATTAACATTCGGAGACTTGACCACGGGTTCGTATTTATGATGGTTGCAATGTCAGCGAAGAAGGCGGCTTCGTTTAATGACCCACATGACTCATTTAACAACCGCAAGCAATTCACGTATAACGAACGTGGCAGGAAAAGTGGGGGGAAAACTCACGCCATGAATTTCCGACCGTCGGCTGTGCTGGCTGGGGAATTCTGGGAGTTGAAGTCCACCAAAGTCCCCAAGGTTGGATCTTCTCTCTGGCTTAGAAGCCCCCAAAAGTCTGTTTTCTCCTCCTGCTTCTTCCTGAAAAGTCTGCTCCACATTTTGCAAGTTTTCTTCACAAAGAGAGGAAGGGAAAAAAGAAAAAAAAGACCAAGAGAAAGAGAGAAAAATCCCACAATAAGTCACCGACATTTCTTCAGCCCAGTATCACCTGGGGAGAGCTGCATTCTTCCAAGGGTCCTGCCGGATTGCCCTTCACCGTCTCCCCTGGACTCCCACTGGAGGCTTTCTCCTCCATTGTTTTAAAAACTCCTGAGCCAAATTCTTCTGGCAGAGGCCTTATCGTGTGAAAGAGAGCGCCCGGAGGATCAGTTGATGGGTGGGGAAGGAGAGAGAGAAGGAGAGAGGGAGAGAAGGAGGGGGGAGAGTGAAAGAGATGGCTGAGAAAGAGAGAAAGAGGGAGGGAGGAAGAGAGAGAGAGAAGGAAAGTGAGGGAGAAAGAGAAGGGGAGAAAGAGAGAAAGAGGGAGGGAGGAGAGAGAAAGGAAGAGAGAGAGAAAGGAAGGAAGAGAGAGAGAGAAGGAAAGTGAGGGAGAAAGAGAAGGGGAGAAAGAGAGAAAGAGGGAGGGAGGAGAGAGAAAGGAAGAGAGAGAGAAAGGAAGGAAGAGAGAGAGAGAAGGAAAGTGAGGGAGAAAGAGAAGGGGAGAAAGAGAGAAAGAGGGAGGGAGGAGAGAGAAAGGAAGAGAGAGAAAAAGGAAGGAAGAGAGAGAGAAAGTGAGGGAGAAAGAGAAGGGGAGAAAGAGAGAAAGAGGGAGGGAGGAGAGAGAAAGGAAGAGAGAGAGAAAGGAAGGAAGAGAGAGAGAGAAGGAAAGTGAGGGAGAAAGAGAAGGGGAGAAAGAGAGAAAGAGGGAGGGAGGAGAGAGAAAGGAAGAGAGAGAGAAAGGAAGGAAGAGAGAGAGAAAGTGAGGGAGAAAGAGAAGGGGAGAAAGAGAGAAAGAGGGAGGGAGGAGAGAGAAAGGAAGAGAGAGAGAAAGGAAGGAAGAGAGAGAGAGAAGGAAAGTGAGGGAGAAAGAGAAGGGGAGAAAGAGAGAAAGAGGGAGGGAGGAGAGAGAAAGGAAGAGAGAGAGAAAGGAAGGAAGAGAGAGAGAGAAGGAAAGTGAGGGAGAAAGAGAAGGGGAGAAAGAGAGAAAGAGGGAGGGAGGAGAGAGAAAGGAAGAGAGAGAGAAAGGAAGGAAGAGAGAGAGAGAGAAGGAAAGTGAGGGAGAAAGAGAAGGGGAGAAAGAGAGAAAGAGGGAGGGAGGAGAGAGAAAGGAAGAGAGAGAAAAAGGAAGGAAGAGAGAGAGAAAGAAAGTGAGGGAGAAAGAGAAGGGGAGAAAGAGAGAAAGAGGGAGGGAGGAGAGAGAAAGGAAGAGAGAGAAAAAGGAAGGAAGAGAGAGAGAGAGAAGGAAAGTGAGGGAGAAAGAGAAGGGGAGAAAGAGAGAAAGAGGGAGGGAGGAGAGAGAAAGGAAGAGAGAGAGAAAGGAAGGAAGAGAGAGAGAAAGTGAGGGAGAAAGAGAAGGGGAGAAAGAGAGAAAGAGGGAGGGAGGAGAGAGAAAGGAAGAGAGAGAGAAAGGAAGGAAGAGAGAGAGAGAAGGAAAGTGAGGGAGAAAGAGAAGGGGAGAAAGAGAGAAAGAGGGAGGGAGGAGAGAGAAAGGAAGAGAGAGAGAAAGGAAGGAAGAGAGAGAGAGAAGGAAAGTGAGGGAGAAAGAGAAGGGGAGAAAGAGAGAAAGAGGGAGGGAGGAGAGAGAAAGGAAGAGAGAGAGAAAGGAAGGAAGAGAGAGAGAGAAGGAAAGTGAGGGAGAAAGAGAAGGGGAGAAAGAGAGAAAGAGGGAGGGAGGAGAGAGAAAGGAAGAGAGAGAAAAAGTAAGGAAGAGAGAGAGAAAGAAAGTGAGGGAGAAAGAGAAGGGGAGAAAGAGAGAAAGAGGGAGGGAGGAGAGAGAAAGGAAGAGAGAGAAAAAGGAAGGAAGAGAGAGAGAGAGAAGGAAAGTGAGGGAGAAAGAGAAGGGGAGAAAGAGAGAAAGAGGGAGGGAGGAGAGAGAAAGGAAGAGAGAGAAAAAGGAAGGAAGAGAGAGAGAGAGAAGGAAAGTGAGGGAGAAAGAGAAGGGGAGAAAGAGAGAAAGAGGGAGGGAGGAGAGAGAAAGGAAGAGAGAGAAAAAGGAAGGAAGAGAGAGAGAAAGAAAGTGAGGGAGAAAGAGAAGGGGAGAAAGAGAGAAAGAGGGAGGGAGGAGAGAGAAAGGAAGAGAGAGAGAAAGGAAGGAAGAGAGAGAGAGAAGGAAAGTGAGGGAGAAAGAGAAGGGGAGAAAGAGAGAAAGAGGGAGGGAGGAGAGAGAAAGGAAGAGAGAGAAAAAGGAAGGAAGAGAGAGAGAGAGAAGGAAAGTGAGGGAGAAAGAGAAGGGGAGAAAGAGAGAAAGAGGGAGGGAGGAGAGAGAAAGGAAGAGAGAGAAAAAGGAAAGAAGAGAGAGAGAGAAGGAAAGTGAGGGAGAAAGAGAAGGGGAGAAAGAGAGAAAGGGAGGGAGGAAGAGATGGGAGAGAGAAAGAGAAAGGGGAGGGAGAGAAAGAAAGAGAGAGAAAAAGAGCAAGTGGGTGACAAAGAGAGAGGGGGAGAGAGAAAGGGGAGAGTGAAAGAGAGAGAGAGAAAAAAGATGGTGGCAAGGAGAGAAAGAGAGAGAGAGAGAGAAAGGGGAGAGTGAGAAAAAAGACAGAAAGAGAGAAAGGAGAGAGAAAGAGAGAGAGCGGGAGAGAAAAAGGGGAGAGTGAGAAAGAGAAACTGCACTGACGGCCAGGACTCAAACTTACAGCCATCACAGCATTCTCCTCCCCCCCCATCATATAACCAAAATCCAGGCGCTTGGCCACCAGTTTGTATTTACGACGGTCACAGCATCCTGTGTGTGTGTGTGTATGTGTGTGTGTGACATGACTGCCCTTTGTGGAACACCCCCCCCCGAAGCCTGTTTCCGACAAATAGAATCAACAGGGGGGAGGGAAGCCTGACTCGCTTAAAGACCACGCAATTCGCTTAACACTTGCAGAGATTCGCTTAATGACCGTGGCAAAGAAAGCCTGTAAAAATCGGGGTGAAGACCACATTCCTCCCCTTCCCCCCTGGACAATAGAAGCGGCAATGGAGGTTGTATCTTGAGGACTAGCAATTTGGTAGTAGTGGATGGAGAGATCTTGGTTTGCGACACTAGCTTGGTTGCTGTTTTGGAAAATGGTTTTACCAAGTCTGGTTTGTTTGGGTTTTTTTGTGGGATTTTTTGAGCCAATTCTGACATTTTTATTAGTCAATTCTCACTTTTCTTGGGGGAGAACTTTATTTTTGTAATTTGGGGTGAGAGGTAAGTGGAAATATTGGGATTTATATATATATATTTTAACAACAGGGCAAGTTCACAGCCTGTTCTTGCAAACCCTGTTCCCGAAATAGTCCAGCTTTTGTGCAGAAATTTGGGTGACCTGGATACTCTTTTCCCGAAGCCTTTAAAACTTTTAAGGAGCATCGTGAAGGCAATTACAGCAAGTCCTTGACTTATGGACTGCAAAGGAACGTGTCCGTCGCTAAGTGAGATGCTGGTTGCACCCGCTATGGCCACCTTCCTCGCCACTTCGACCTACGACCACAATGGAATGCATCCATTACTAAGCGAGACGCTTTTCACGTGAATCTTGTCCCTGTTATGGCCACCTTCCTCGCCACCTCAACTTACGACCACAATGGAACCCGTCCATTGCTAAGTAAGACACTGGTCATGTGAATCTTGCCCCCATTATGTTTCTGTTGCTAAGAGAGATGCTGGTCATGATAACTGTTCAACTCCTAATTTTACCACCTTTTATTGCTGTAGTTGTTAAGTGAATCTTGGGGTCATTAAGCAAACCCAACTTCTTCTTTTATCGACGACTCGTCGGAAGTCAGTTGGGAAGGCCACATACGGTGATCCCAGGATCCCGAGGACTACCTTACAGGTAGTCCTCAAATTATGACCACAAGGGAGCCCTGGATTTATGTTGCTAAGTGAATCACTGCAGTTGTTCAGTGAGAAAGATGTGAATCTGGTTTCCCCACAGATTTTGATTATCGGAAGGTCACAAAAGGGGATCGTGCAACCCTGGGACGTTGCAACCATCGTAAATCTGAGACAAATGTCTCAGTTGCCCAAATGTCCCAAATTTTGATCATGTGGTCTCATCACAACTATAGGTCATCGCAAGAGGCCATCGCCTAAAATGCAATGAAATGAAATAAAAGAGGATGGAATCGTGAAAGAATTCAGGGCAAAATTAGGCTGGAGCCAGAATTAAAAATTTCTTTGAAAAGGAATATAAAAGGAGAAGTGACCACCTTAACTCTCAACGCCTGCAGGTAGAGGATTCAACTGGTCAACCTCGGAGCCGTGGATTGCAGAACCAGCATTCAACTGGTCACGCTCTGAGCCTGGAATACAAGACACACCATTCAACCAGTCAAGCTCCAATCCCTGCATTGCAAAATCCCCATTCAACTGGTCAAGCTCCAATTCCTGGAATACAAGACCCCCATTGGACCGGTCAAGCTTCAACCCTGGATTGCAAGACCCCTATTCAACTGGTCAAGTTCCAAATCCTGGAATGCAAGACCCCCATTTAACAGGTCAACCTCTGAGTCCTGGAATGCAAGACCCTCCCATTCAGCCCGCCCAAGCTCCGATGCCGGGAATGTACCAACAGCCATGAAACCAAATTTAAGAATTATGCACTATGAAAGTGGACCAAACACAGCTGGGAAAGACCGGGTGGATCCATTGGCCGCTTCCCGGAATGCTCAAGTGTGACATCACCCCCACAGGACCCTCCCATCACAACCGCCGTTGACCGGTCGCTTCCTGGAATACACCCTTGCTGTATATTTTCTGGTCGCCGGGCATCTTCCCAGTTATTACAGTAGGCTAATTCTGAGGTCTAGGGAGGAGGGGACTCCATTGGTAGAGAAAATGAGGAATAAACCTCTAGAAGTGGGATACCCCTGCTCCCCTTAGTGCATTTAATTTGGGATTATGTGGGGATTAAGTAGCCTGTGTTTCCCAATGTTGGTATCTTGAAGATGGGTGAACATCAACTCCCAGAATTCCCCAGCCAGCCAGTGGGGAATCCTGGGAGTTGAAATCCACCCGTCTTCCAGCTACTAAATTTGGGAAGCGTTGCTATGGGGAGGCCCCAATGCAGCAGATTTTAGAAGCTGGAACGGAGGGGGGGGGTTAGCCTTTAACAGGATAGACGTCTTAAGCGTTGATTTTTGATTTTCGCTGTTCCTTCCACTTAATTTACACCCCAGCATCTATAAACAAAACCCAGGCTAGGTTCCGGGCTCTAAGAGAGCTTGTAAATTAGGAGAGAGAGAGAGAGGAAGGGGAGACGAGGAGAAGGGAGGGAAGGCAGCAGACGAGATGATGAAAGCATTGTATAAAGTTATTTTGGAGGATTTTATGCTGCCCTTTGTTGTACTATTAGCTATATTATCAGCAGAGGTTGCGATGAGAGAGAAAATCAATGCCGGAGGAAGCTTTCAGGCACATGAATAGCTACGTTTGCAGCGTTGGCTAGGATTAGGCAGCCTACCCCGGCATAGGGTGGTCCAAGGTTATGGGGGGGGGAAGGTAGAGGATGATGGGAGTTGAAAGAAAGTGAACAGGAAGAGGCGGTCACTTGCAGACAACTCTGGAGAGCAGAAGTGGGTTGAGTAAGGTGGGATAGAAAGGATAGGTTAGAGTTGAATAGAGTAGACACAACTCTGTGGTGCGGTAATGAGTTGAGTAGAGTAGGATAGAATGGGAAGAGTAGGATAGAGTTGAGTAGACACAACTCTGGGGAGCAGTAGTGAGTTGAGTTGAGTAGAGTAAGGTAGACTGGGTAGACTGGGTTGACTAGAGTTGAATAGAGTAGAGCAGGAAACAGTAGTGAGTTGAGTAGAGTAGGATAGAATGGGAAGAGTAGGATAGAGTTGAGTAGACACAACTCTGGAAAGCAGTAGTGAATTGAGTTGAGTAGAGTAAGGTAGACTGGGTAGACTGGGTTGACTAGAGTTGAATAGAGTACAGCAGGAAACAGTAGTGAGTTGAGTAGAGTAGGATAGAATGGATAGAGTACAGTTGAATAGACACAACTCTGGAAAGCAGTAGTGAGTTGAGTTGAGTAGAGTAAGGTAGACTGGGTAGACTGGGTTGACTAGAGTTGAATAGAGTAGAGCAGGAAACAGTAGTGAGTTGAGTAGAGTAGGATAGAATGGATAGAGTACAGTTGAATAGACACAACTCTGGAAAGCAGTAGTGAGTTGAGTTGAGTAGAGTAAGGTAGACTGGGTAGACTGGGTTGACTAGAGTTGAATAGAGTAGAGCAGGAAACAGTAGTGAGTTGAGTAGAGTAGGATAGAATGGATAGAGTACAGTTGAATAGACACAACTCTGGAAAGCAGTAGTGAGTTGAGTAGAGTAGAGTAGAGTAAGGTAGACTGGGTAGACTGGGTAGACTGGGTTGACTAGAGTTGAATAGAGTAGAGCAGGAAACAGTAGTGAGTTGAGTAGAGTAGGATAGAATGGATAGAGTACAGTTGAATAGACACAACTCTGGAAAGCAGTAGTGAGTTGAGTAGGATAGAATGGGTAGGTGGGTTGAGTAGAGTTGAGTAAATACAACTCTGGGAAGCATTAGAGGGTTGAATAGAACAGATACAATAGGGTGAAGTTGAGTAGATGCAACTCTGGGAAACAATATTGGGTTAAGTAGGCTAAGATAGAATGAATTGAGACACCTCTGGAGAGCAGTCATGTGTTGAGTAGAGTAGATAAAATGGGTAGAGTGGATTGAGTAGAATAGGGTAGAATGGAGAAGTAGAAACAACTCTGGAAAACGCTAGTGGGTTGAGTAGATTAGGATAGACTAAAGTTGGTTGAGTAGAGTAGAGCTGAGTAGAGACAACTCCAGGGAGCAGTAGTGGTTGCACAAAAGGGAAAGAGAAGAAGTGATCTCCCCAAGACATGGTCAAAAATGTCAAAATGGCAGTCAGGGTGGCACAATTGACTTTCTGGACCATACCTTATGGACTACCTCATGAGAGGAATTAAGAGGTTCTTGAAGATAAAGTGGTCATCCATAGTCGGCAACATGGAAGACTTTCCTTCCCAGCAGTTGAGCAGAAGGCTTCCTTCTACTAATCAAGATCTTCAATTGGACCTCCTCAAGTCCTACTTGAAAGTTGGGTGTGGGAGGATCCCCTTCCTACTCCAGCCCCTGCTTCTCTCTCTCTCCAGGTCATGGCAGCCCACGTCCCAATGGCCCCAGGTCTTCCTCAGATGTTGAAGGCGGGAATGAAGTACTTCAGCGGCTTGCAGGAGTCCCTCTTCAGCAACCTGATGGCCTGCAAGGTGTTGATGCAGTGTCTACGCACCTGTTACGGTCCCTTGGGACACAACAAACTGGTAATCAACCACCTGGGCAAGATGTTCCAGTCCTCCCATGCCACCACCATTTTGAAGGAGCTGGAATTGGAGAGCCCCATGGCCTGCCTCTTGCGTTCTGCCGCTGAAACCCAACAGGAAGAGACGGGAGATGGCACGAATTTTGTCGTCCTGCTGGCTGGGGCCCTGCTGGAGAATGCGGAGAAGCTCTTGAGATCGGGCGTCCCCATGGTCGACATCCGAGCAGGCTATAACATGGCTTGCAAAGAGGTCCTACGGCTGTTGCCGGGCCTCGTCTGCATCTCACTGAAAAACCCCCACAACCAGGAAGAGGTGCAATACGTCATGCAGTCCATCATGGGCAGCAAATTTTTCGGCTACCAGAAATTCCTGTCCAAACTGGTGGCCACGGCCTGCATCACAGTGGCGCCACCTGACCACACGGCTTTCAACCCAGAGCACATCCGTGTCTTCAAAGCCCCAGGGGGTGGCATCTTGAACTCCTATGTCTTGGAGGGCATGCTTATCCCCACAGAGGCAGAGGGCATCATCAAGCGAGTGGAGAGAGCCCGAATTGCGGTCTACTGTTGTCCCTTTGGCATCTCCAGGATAGAAGCCAAGAACACAGTCATGTTTGAGAGCGCCACCCAGATGAAGAACTTTGGCAAAACAGAAGAAAACCTCATCGTTGAACGAGTCCTGGGTCTCGCGAAAGCTGGGGTCAACGTCATGGTGGTGGGAGGAAGGGTGGAGAGTCTGGCCCTCTTCTACGCTGACCAATGCAGCATCATGGTGGTGCGGCTGCCATCCCGGATGCAGCTCCAGCAACTGTGCCAAACGGTCGGCGCCACCCTACTGTACAAGCCCACCGTGCCCTCACCTGATGACATTGGACACTGCTATCGGGTCTACACCACTGAGATCGGCAGCACCGTCGTCCTGGTTTTCAGTCAACACGGTACACCGTGTCCTCTGGCTACAGTGGTGCTCCGAGGTGCCACCGGCGAGATGCTGGACTGTCTGGAAGCAGCCTTCCAAGATGGAGTACAGGTTTACAAGAACCTGGGCACCGATGCGCGGCTCTTGCCAGGGGCCGGCGCCACAGAGATGGCCCTCTCAGTGCGCCTAAGCACTCTGGGCATGTACTACCCTGGATGTGAGCAGTATGCCATTTTGGAGTTTTCCCAAGCGTTGAAAACTCTCCCGGCTACCCTGGCAGACAACGCAGGCCTGCCGGTCAATGAGATTATGGCCAAGATGGAAATCCAACATCAACTGGGTAACCAGAACACCGGCATCCTGCTGGGCGTGGAAGAGGCCAGCACCATGGATGCTACTATGGAGGGCATACTGGATCCGTTCCTGGTGAAACACCGAGGTATTGTCCTGGCCAATCAAATAGCAGTGACATTGTTGGGTGTCAGTGATATCATGGTGGCCAAGAAGAGTGGGGGTCCCAAGCCACGAGGAGAAAACCCCAACTGGGACAAAGAACCAGACATGTTGGATTAAGAGTTTGGTCGAGAGCATCCAATTAGTAAAGCACCAGGCCTGCTCTGCGCAGCATCTCCATCCTTTTTGACTAATAAAATCTTGGTTCCACATCAAAGAGTTTCTTGCTTTCCATCCAGCATTGAGTAGTGGGCAAGAGACACCTTTCGTTTTCCAACAACATCCACCTTGCCTAACTTCTGGATCTGCTGGTCGGAGCTGATATGAGGTGTATTCCAAGGATGTAGAGAACAGAATTATAGGGAAAGAACCAGAATCGGAATAGAAGTGGAAGAGACCTTGGAGGTCTTCTAGCCCAACCCTTTTTTCAACCATTTCAGATAGATGGCTGTCCAATCTCTTCTTAAAAACTTCATCTAGTGATGAAGCTCCCACACCTTCTGGTGGCAAGCAGTTCCACTGGTTAATTGTCCTCAGTGTTAGGAAGTTTCTCCTTAATTGCTTCTCTCCTTGGTTAGTCTCCATCTGTTGCTTCTTGTCCCACTTTTGGGAGCTTTGGAGAACCTCCAAAAAAGTCTTCCTTTTCTCCAGACTGGCCAAACCCAAATCATGGAACGGTTCTTCGTATGTTTTAATCTCTGGGCCTTTGATACTCTTAGTTGCTCTTCTCTGCACTTTTTTCCCCAAGTCTCAACCTCTTTTTTTTTTTGTAACGTGGTGACCCAAACAGGGTGAGGTATTCCAGGTGTGGCCTTACTAAAGGCTTTGCAAAGCGGTACTAATCCTTCACGTGATTTGGATTCTATGTTGATACAACCAAGGATTGTATTAGCTTTTGGGGCCGCTGCTGCACAAGTCTGGCTCAGGTTTAAGGGATTGTCCTTGGGGAAAGGGGGTCTCCAACCTTGGCAACTTTAAGACTTGTGGACTTCAACTCCCAGAGTTCCACAGCTAGGTAGCTGTGGAACTCTGGGAGTTGAAGTCCACAAGTCTTAAAGTTGCCAAGGCTGAAGATTCCTGCATTAGGACTCCAAAGATCCACCTCTCAGTTCCGGTTTTCAAGCCAAGCTTCACAAATCTGAATGCTCCCCCCCCCCATCGAGCCCAAAATTTCTGTCACTAAGTGAGACCATTGTCAAGTGAGTTTTGCAACCTTTCTTGCCTTGGTTGTTAAATGAATCATCCGCAGCGGCTGTTAAGCGAATCTAACAACTTTACGTATCAGAAGGTCACAAAAGCGGATCGCATGATGCTAGGAACACTGCGCCTGTCATAAGTAGGAGCCAGTTGCTGAGCATTCACATTTGGATCACGTGACCACGGGGATGCCAGTTCTAAGTCGAACGCTCACAAAATGTACTGTTTTAAGTCAAGAACTATTTGTAGTTTACCATGAGAAGAAATTGGGGTGGAAATGGGATGGCGGGGTCTTTTGGCTCTGGTCTGGTCTTGCACCTGCAGCTCTTCTGCCTCCCTGTCCAAAAGAAGCAATTAACAAATGCGATTCCCTGTCCAGGAGTAATTAACTAAATGGCCGGCAACGAGGTTCATTTCTCCGTAATCAATTAAACAAACCCAGGTTGGTTTTCAGGTGCAGCCACTCATTTGGGTGAGGAACGACATGGGCTGGGTAGAGACGCCAGCTGGGGGGGGGCTGGGGGAGCCCCGGCCATAGTGGAGGAAGCAAAGGGGGCAGCTCCCCAGCCTTGTCTAGGGGAGGGAAGACCCCCTTCCCTTTCTCCAGTTTAGGATTAAAGTAAAAGTAAAGGTTCCCCTCACACATCCGTGCTAGTCGTTTCCGGCACTAAGGGACGGTGCTCATCTCAGTTACAAAGCCGAAGAAGCCAGCGCTGTCCGAAGACGTCTTCATGGTCATGTGGCTGGCAGGGCTAAACACTGCCGAAGGTGCACGGAGGAACGCTGTTCCTTTCCCACCAAAAGGGTCCCTATTTTTCTACTTGCAATTTTTTTTTTTTAACATGCTTTCGAACGGCTAGGTTGGCAGAAGCCGGGACAAGGAACGGGAGCTCCCTCCATGATGTGGTGTAGGGATTCAAACCACTTGAACTGCTGACCTTTCTGGTTGGCAAGCTCAGCCACTGAGCCACCACGTCCCTTTTATCCAATTTAGGATAGTGGCCTTTTAACGGTACGAGGTGTACCGCTAAATTTAGAAAGAACCAGAATTGTATTTAGCAAAAAAAAAAAAAAATTAAGCAGAAAAGAAACGGGCGTGTTCAGGTCGCCTTCCACTTATGTTCATTCAGTGACCGTCCAAAGTTACAATGGCTCTGAAAAAAAAAGAATAATTTCTCACCCTTTCAGCATCCCCGTGATCGGGCAGTCAAAATATCAGGAGCTTGGCATGTATTTATAATGGTTGCAATAACTAGCGTAGTGGTGTGATTTGGATGACTTTCCAACCGGCAGATTCAACGGGGCAGGTTCCCTTAACCACGTCGTGATGACAGTGGAGATTTGCTTAATGACAGCAACATGGAATGCCTTGAAAAGGAGGCAAACCTCGCTTTGCACGTGTCGCTGAACGACCAGTTATGAGCTCAGTGGCCCTTGTAAATTGAAGGCCAGCCCTATTTGGAATAGATGATCCCAATTCACCTTCCCAAGCCAGAGAGACGTTGGCTGGATGGCCCAGATTTTTTGGCGTGGCGGTCCACTGCAGTTCCACTCTGTTCTGTCCCTAATTAGCATTCTTGAGATCCCCGCGCTTTGATTGGCCAAAGCGCGGGGCACTCTGATTGGTCAGGCGAGCCGCGCCGATTGGCTCGCTAAGAATCTCCCACGATTGGTCCATTCGAATCGCGGGAGATTCAAAGCGGTGCTATTGGCCGCGGCCGTCGCGGCTAAAGGAATAAAAGCCGCGAGCTTTTTCCCTTTGCCCCAGTTCGGTTCTAACTTTAAATAAAAGAGCATGATTTGAAGTCACCGACTCCTGGCATCATTTCGCAGACACAACCCACTCCATGCCTAATTTTGGCTCACACACAGTGGCCAGCCCGGTCGGGGGGTGGGAAGCTTCCACAAATAAGGGGATTAGGGTAGGCTTCCCCCACTACCATTCTTCCTCCCCAAACCCAGCCTGGATGCGACACCCACAAACAAAAAACAAAAAACCTTCCTGCATGCGTTTTGGAATGGAAAGCCAGCTCTTCCCACTCCGTTGCTTCCAGACTCCAGCGAGCGTCCGGGGATGGCTTTCACAGTGCCCTCTAAGCCAGGAAATGCAGCCAAGCAGCCCTGGCGAGGGGTTAAGCTGTGTTTGCGATGATTCATTCGGTAATGTTCTGGTTCCAAGTGGTTGCTGGCTCTGATGGCAAGGATAACAGATAATCAGAGTTGGAAGGGACCTTGTAGGTCATCTAGTCCAACCCCCTTCTGCCCAAGCAGGAGATCCTACACCATTTCTTGACTGATGGCAGTCCAGCCTCTTCTTGAAAGTCTCAAGTGATGGCGCTCCCACAACTTCGGAGGGCAACTTCTGTTCCATGGGTTGATGGTTCTCCCTGTCAGAAAGTTTCTCCTTATTTCCAGGTTGAATCTCTCCTTGATCTGTTTCTATCCATTATTCTTTGACTGGCTTTCGGGTGCTTTGGAAAATAGCTTGACCCCTTCCTCCTCTCTGGGGCAGTCCCTCAAATATTGGAAGACCGCTATCGTGTCTCCCCTGGTCCTTCTCTTCCCTAGACTAGCCAGGCCCAGTTCCTGCAACTGTTCATTGTATGTTTGAGCCTCCAGTCCTCTCATCATCCTGGTTGCTCTTCTCTGCACTTTTTTTAGAGTCTCAACCTCTTTTTTATAAGTGTGGTGACCAAAACTGGATGCAGGACTCTAGGTGTGGCCTTACTCAGGCTTTACAGAGGGGTATTAGCACCTCCTTTGATCTTGATTGTATCCCTCTGTTAATGCAGTTTAGGATTGCATTGGCTTGTTTGGCTGCACACGGCTGGCTCCTATTTAGCTGGTTGTCCACTAAGACTCCAAGATCCCTCTCACAGTAACTGCTATTAAGCCAGGTTTCACCCAGTCTATATTGGAAAATGCACTGTGCTATGCTTTAATATTTTGCAAATATCTGCGGTTGAAGGCTCATCATGGATAAGAGCAGGGAGTGGGATTCCTCTGGTGTAACAACCCGGTTGCCCCAACCGTGTCGAACCTGTAGAATACCAACCCCTTGATAAGGGCCTCTTGGGGATAGAAGCATGAGGACTAGTCACCTTCTTCCTATTTTAATTTGTTCATTGGGTCTCTCTCTTGGGTCATCCATGAACAGTTGCACAAGAACTCAATCAGCCCCCTGGAAGGCAATTGGTTAGTTGCGCATTGTAACTAACATTCATTTTAAAACATGTTGACCAGGGAATTCTGGGAATTGAAATCCACTCATCTTAAAGCATGCTGGCTGGGGAATTTTGGGAGTTGAAGTCCACCTATTTTAAAGGGTGCTGGCTGGGGAATTCTGGGAATTGAAATCCACCTAATTTAAAGCAGGCTGGCTGGGGAATTCTGGGAGTTGAAGTCCACCCATCTTCAAATTGCCAAGAATAAGAAGGGCTGACTCTCCAGCTGCTCTACCAACAGTCAGGCTCCCAGTAAGGGGCCTGGAGATTCCAATTCACCTGACACCCCCCCCCCCCGCTCCAGCACTTGGTCTGAGGGGCTTCATTTACCCCCAATGGCGGGGTCCTGCTAATGGGGACCTGGCGGCCCAGACTTCATAAAGTGGGCCCGGGGTCCAGCTGAGCTCTGTATTAAATGGCAGCCATCAATGATGGAACTAAGCTGTGGGGTTGATTTTGAACAATTCTTAGCACAGTGGGGGTGTTGTTAGTTTTCCCCCCTCCCCTTTTGTCCATGGACAATTTCATTTCCTTCCTTTCCAAAGTCTTCTCAGGAACAGAAACCTATGAAAAGCACAGCAAGGCCAGGACATAAAAAGTAATAGGAGAATGACCGTTTAACAAAATTGGAAGGGACCTTGGAGGTTTTCGAGTCCAACCCCCGACTCAAGCTACAAACCATTTCAGTGGCTGTTCAGTCTGTTTTTAAAATCCCTCATCCACACCTTCTGGAGGCAAGCCACTGATTAATTGATTTGGGATTAGTGAACAACAGAATATCTGAGTTGGAAGGGAAGGGACCTTGGAGGTCTTCTAGTCCAACCCATTTCTCAAGCATTTCTATATCACTTCAGATAAATGGTTCTCCAGTCTCTTCTTGAAAACCTCCAGTGTTGGAGCACCCACAACGTCTGGTGGTGGGCAGTTCCACTGGTTACATGTTCCCAATTAACAATTTCCTGACAATTTTTGGTTGGGAAAATTAGTTCCAGGTTACTTCTCTTCCTTGATGAGTTTCCATAAGTTTCCATCTGTTGCTTCTTAACCTGCCCTCAGGTGCTTTGGAGACTAGCTTGACTTCCTCTTCTTTGGGGCAGCCCCTCAAACATCTGAAGACTGCTATCATGGTGGTAGACTTTAGGAGAAACCCTCCCATACTACCACCCCTTATAATACTAGATAACACAGTATGAACAGTAGCGACCTTCAGATTTCTAGGTTCTGTCATATCACAAGGCCTAAAATGGACACCTAACATCAAAAACATCATCAAAAAAACACAACAAATGTTCCTTCTGCACCAACTCAGGAAGCTCAAACTGCCCAAGGAGCTGCTGATCCAGTTCTAAAGAGGAATTATTGAGCCTGTCATCCACACCTTTATAACTGTCTGGTTTGGTTCTGCAACCCAACAGGACAGACCAGAGGATAATTAGGACTGCAGAAAAAACAATTATTATCCACCTGCCTTCAGTTGAGGACCTGTATCCAGCACGAGTGAAAAAGAGGGCTGTGGGATAACCGGTTTGAAGGGTTTCGGCGACAGACAGAAATCCGCGATTGTGCTCGGTTTCTGTCTGGGCTCACCACTGGAGCGCCCCGAGCCAGCTGGTTTCAGGGCTAAGCCACCCCGTAGAGGTGGTGAAGAGGGGGGAGACTGCCAGCAGGGTCGAGGAGCAGGGTCGATCTCTCCTCCTCAGCTGGCCATTACTCCCTTTCCCAAAGGCGGTTGCAGTAGTGGTCAGAAATGGCCACCACAAAGAAGAACTCGACCGGAAAAGAATGCGCAGGAGGAAGATAAGAAGTGAAAGTTTTGGCTGACTGGGTTAAATTGTAAAAGCAACAACCAAGGTACCGTGGAATTTAAATTTACAAAAAATAACATCACTCCCAAAGAAGAGTCGGAAACAGCGAAGGAAAGTGAAAAGGGAAAGGTTTGGCTTTTTTTTTCTTTCTTCTCTCTCCTTCCCTATACTGACAACTAAGAGACTTAAATAAGAAATCGGAAAAATCCGCTTTGACATCAATAGGCAATTAAGCTGAAAATAAAACAAAATGCCAAAGGGATAATAAAGATTTCTGGACATTAAAAACTTTCTTTTTCATAAGCAAGAAGGGAGAGAAAAAGAATAAGGGCAGGATCTGGAAGAGGGAGGAGACTGCCTGGAATTAAAAAGAATCTAAAATAAAACTTCAACAAGACTTCTAAAAGATACATTTTAACTGAAACTTTGCAACTAAATAGTAACCCCAGGAAGAGAAAGTGAAAAAAAAAAAAGAGCAAAAAAGAAACAGCTTGCGTGTATTTGGATTATTTGGAGATCTTTGGATTTTTAGTTATTATATTTGAATGACTAAAATCAATTTGGTGGTTGTTTAAATATTTATACAATGGCACCACTTCTGGATGAATTAAAAATGGAACTTAAAAAGTACAAAGAAGATGCACAAGAAGGGAAGGGTTCTTTTGGCTTCGTTTTTCAATTCTTAGAAATGGAGATTTACAAAAAAGATGCACAAGAAGGGAAGGGTTCTTTTGGCTTCGTTTTTCAATTCTTAGAAATGGGGATTTGGAACTATGAGAAACAACAAGAAAAGACTGCAAAACAAGAAGACTGGGACAAAGAAGAAGCCATCTTTAATGAACAAGTAATTGTATGTGGGGAAGAAAAAGGAAAGGGGGGAGAGAGAATTGAGAATTTAAGACTTAAAAAAACAATCAAAGAAAAGAAAAATAACGAAAAATAAGTATAATACTGGAAAACAACAGAAAAGGGGAATATAGAAAAGAGAAATAGAGGTAGAGAGACAAGGGGGTAAAAGGGGGAGAGAGAAGAAGAGAGGGAAGAAGGAAAGGAAAAGAAGTTACAAAGGACCGGACCAAGATATAGAGAAACAGGACGTATTTAGAGATAATGGGTGAAAATCTAACTGAAAAAGGGATTCTGTAAAAGTACATAAAATTGTATTGTTATATTTGTAATAGAAATAACTTTAGAAAATTGGAAACAATGTATGATTAAAATGAGGGATAAAATAGTTAGTGTAATTTAGTGAAATGTTTGTGAATAAAATAAGTGAAATAAAATAAATAAGAAAATTGAATTAGGAAGGAACGGGAACATTTTAATTAGTTAATGTTTTATAAAATATAAGTGAAGAGGGGGATTAACTATGGAAAGCTTATAATTGTTCCCATAGAAGTATGATATTTAATTGAAAAGTAATGTTAAAGATGTTAAGACTTTAATGAATATTAATAGAATTGAATTGGAATGGAATGTTGTTTTAATTATATACATTTATAATTTTTTTCTTTTTTTAAGAATACAGTGTGTATTTTAAGAATGTACCAAGCAGAATCCGAATGGAAGTTATGTATTATATTGAATGTTACAACTTTAGGGAAAAGATATAAAGGCGTCATATTCCAATCAGTAACTACAGGAGAAATTTTGTTTAATGAGAAAAGATAATAGATAATTGAAACAGGACAGACAAAAAATATAAATACAATGATTTGAATTGAGATGAGATAATTAAAATAAAATTGAGAAAATTAAAAGAGAGGAGAAGCTATGCAGAAAATGTAAAATAGTAATAAGATATGGAATAGAATATAAAAATGAGCATGAACCTGAATTTGTGTCTGTACAAAGAAATGTAACCTGGGATTATTCTGCTTTCAAAAAAGATGTTTTATTTGTATTTTTTTTCTCTTTGTGAAAACTCAAATAAAATTTACCGAAAAAGAAAAAAGAAAAAGAAAAAAGAAAAAGAAAAGAAAAAGAAAAAGAGGGCTGTGAAAATATCTATAGACCCCTCACATCCTGGACATAAACTTTCAACTCCACCCTCAAAAAGACGCTATAGAGCCCTGCACACCAGAACAACCAAAACAAGGGGAGTTTCTTCCCCCTGAGCACAATTCCCACAACACTGTCCAACTAATTACTAAGTCTGCATTACTATTACTGTTAATCTTTTCATCACTCCTATCACCCATCCCCTCCCACTTGTGACTGTATGACGGTAACTTTGTCGCTTGTATCCTAACAATTTATATTGACTGTTTCCTAGTATGATTGGATTGCTTATTGTACCCTATGACTATTGTTGTGAATGAATAAATGTTAAATAAAGTTATCTTGAGTTTGAAGTCAAGTGCAGGGTTCTGGCCCTGCACTTCTGATTGGCTGTTAATGGCAAGATCGGATTGGTCCGTTCAGGAGCATCTGATTGGCCATTAACAGGCCATTCTCATTGGTTAACGGAACTAGCACTCCCGGATTGCTATTGGTTGAATAGTTAATAAGTTGCCTATATAAGGAAGGCTATAGCAGCCATCCAGTTTGAGCTGTCACACCATGTAAATAAAGAGTTTGAAGTTCACTGTTTCTACCAGCTCGTCTCCATTATTCGCACCATGCTCCAGACTTAACACTGGCGATGAGAATGGGATTAGATGACATCAGAGCCAACTAAAACAACGACGAAGACAACCTTGCCAAATGGAAGTTGACTTGGGATCGTCTCTTTCAATGGTCTCCTGGAAGACCCTCAAGCAACTCATCCCTACTATTCGGCACCAAGACCTTCAATTCCAACGGCTTGTGTTAAAGGTCTACCGGGGAACCGGATTCCAGTCGTAGGATCCAGTCGAGTCCGGGTCGCGTTCAAGAACCGCACAGCATACTTACCCCTGACGGTGATCGACAAGGACCAGCCTAGCCTGTTAGGCCTGCAATGGTTCGCACCACTCGGCATTGAAGTGGCAGGCATTAACCGAATCGGCGACAGGGACTGGGAGGAGGACCTCGCCCACGAATTCAGGGACGTCTTTGCGGAAAAGCTAGGCGAGTACAAGGGGACCCCGATATCCTTTAGCCTTAATTCAAAGATAGCTCCCATCTGCCTTAAGCCTCGTCGAGTTCTGTTCGCACTAAAGCCGAAAATCGACGAACAGCTTGATAGCCCAGGGAGTTTTAAAGCCAACCGACCACTTCCCATGGGAAACCCCAATCGTGACACCAATTAAGCCGGATGGCTCCATTAGAATTTGTGGGGACTATCGAGCCACCCTAAACCACGCCCTGCAACAAAATCCATATCCAGTGCCGGTGGTGCAACACCTCCTCCATTCCCTGGGGAGCGGAAAAGTCTTCGCTAAACTAGACTTAGCTCAGGCTTATCAGCAACTGCCGGTTGACGAAAAAACGGCACAGGCAAGACTATCGTAACACACTGAGATGCCTTTAAGTATATGCGGCTCCAATTCGGAGTCAGTGTAGCGCCGGGGATCTTTCAGAGCCTAATGGAGAGACTCTTGCAGGGGATCAAAGGCGTTGTCCCCTACTTTGACGATGTGCTCATTGCTGCCCCCACTCCAAAAATTTTACGGGATCGTTTAAGACTGGTTTTACAAAAATTCCAAGAAGCAGGCCTGAAGGTGACGAAAAATAAGTGCAAGCTGTGTACAGATCGTGTTGAATTCTTAGGGTACTTGATTGACAGTCAGGGTATTCACCCTACCGATAGCAAATTGAGAGCAATAAAAAACACTCCCAGACCCTGGAACAAGGCCGACCTCCAGGCATTCTTAGGCCTCATCAATTTCTATAATGTATTCTTGTCGCACAAGGCGACTGTCGCTGAACCTTTACATCGCCTACTAGATAAAAAAGCAATTTGGGTATGGGGTCACAGAGAAGAGCAGGCGTTCCGTAATGTAAAGAAACTACTGACTTCTGACACTGTACTAATGCAGTACAATGAGATTTTACCGTTGAATATCACATGTGATGCTGCATCGCCTTTTGGAGTGGGCGCCATTTTGAGCCATGTATTGCCTAATGTTAGCAAAGCCCCTGTTGCTTACTTTTCAAAAACGCTCTCAAAAACTGAGCGAAATTATAGCCAGATCGATAAAAAAGCCCTGGCAATTGTATCGGCTGTTAAAAGATTCCATGAGTACATGTACGGCCGGGCTTTTACTATAGTAACTGACCACAAACCGTTGCTGGGGATAATCGCTGGGGATAAGCCAACTCCCTACATACTTTCTCCCAGGATGACCCGCTGGTCAGAATTCTTGGCTGCCTACAATTATCAGCTACAATATCGTCCCGGTAAAGCCATTCCCCACGCCAACGCGTTGAGCCATGCACCGCTCCCAGAAACCATCAATGATCCTGCACCAACAATGACAACGTTGCAGATCGAGACACTCCATACACCGCCATTAACTGCCCGTGACATCGCGAGAGAAACAAAACGCGACCCCATCTTAGCACGAGTCCTCACATGGGTGGAACGCGGATGGCCATTGGACCAAGTACCAGACGACTTTGCACCATTCAAAAGTCGTCAAACAGAGTTGTTCTCGCAAAAGGGCTGTATCATCTGGGGTGATAGAGTCGTTATCCCAGAACGACTCCAACAGGCACTGCTAAGAACCTTGCACGATGGCCACCCTGGCATTGTGCACATGAAGGGCCTCGCACGTAGCTATGCTTGGTGGCCAGGCATAGACAGACAAATCGAATCGTGGGTTAAAACTTGCCAGAGATGCCAAGAAGTAAGCAACGCTCCACCAAAGGCAACCCCAACCGAATGGGAGACACCATGGGGACCCTGGTCCCGCATCCATCTAGATTTTGCTGAGCCGATCAAAGGCCACACGTTCTTGTTAACCGTCGATGCCTACTCGAATTGGCTCAAGATTCACCGAATGAGGAACACGACCACCGAAGCGGTCATCAAAAGACTGGAAAGACTGTTTGCAACCCACGGATTACCAGACATTCTGGTATCCGACAACAGGCCCCAATTTACCGCGCTGTCTTTTGAACAGTACTTGGCTGACCGCGGTATCCGACATGCGCTCACTTCGCCTGCGCACCCTGAGACCAACAGTAGGGCTGAGCGCATGGTACAATTTGTCAAGAGATCGCTACAAAAAATAGACTACGACAACATCGATGAGAAAATCAACTGAATCCTCTTTCTACAGCACATCACACCTCACAGCGTCACCAACAAAACTCCCGCCAAGCTGCTAATGGGACGAAAGCTCCGCTCCCACCTCGACCAGTTACACCCAGCCTACGAACCGGAAAAACCACTCGGATCCAGTGGCCGATGCCGTACCTTCCAGGTAGGCAATTTAGTATTCGCTAAAAACTTATCGGGCGATCCGCTGTGGGTAGAAGCGACCGTAATCCGTGTAACCGGCCCAAGATCATACCTTGTACAGTGCCCTGACGATAGACTTTGGAAGCGCCACATAGATCAACTACGATCACGGCTGCAGCCACGCAATTCCGAACTCCCTTATGACCAAACTGAGGGGGGGGGGAGATACAGAGGAAGACAAATTTCAACGAGAGGAAAATCTTTTCGAAGGGAATGATAACGGAACTGAAACGCAGGAACAGGAACCGGGGACTGGAGTGAGTTCACCTCAGGGAGTTGCCGAAGATATTGGTGACGACGGAAACGCGAACTCTGAACCAGAGGCACCCCTGTCGTTAAACAACGATCTACCTCAGCAGAAGTGCAGCCAACCACCAGGCACTTTGCGAAAATCAAAAAGACTGATAAAACAACCGTCCTACCTCAAGGACTATGTAACCGCGCCCCGTGGGCAGAAGCCGGGGGAAAGGGGTGTTGTGAATGAATAAATGTTAAATAAAGTTATCTTGAGCTTGAAGTCAAGTGCAGGGTTCTGGCCCTGCACTTCTGATTGGCTGTTAATGGCAAGATCGGATTGGTCCGTTCAGGAGCATCTGATTGGCCATTAACAGGCCATTCTCATTGGTTAACGGAGCTAGCGCTCCCGGATTGCTATTGGTTGAATAGTTAATAAGTTGCCTATATAAGGAAGGCTATAGCAGCCCTCCAGTTTGAGCTGTCACACCATGTAAATAAAGAGTTTGAAGTTCACTGTTTCTATCGGCTCGTCTCCATTATTCACACCCATGCTCCAGACTTAACAACTATCATTAAGTATCGTACCTGATGATTCTTGGCGAATGTATCTTTTCTTTTTATGTACACTGAGAGCATTTGCACCATGACGAGTTCCTTGTGTGTCTAATCACGCTTGGCCAATAAAGAATTCTATTGTTTCATTCATTCATTCATCATGTCACCCCTAGCCCTTCTTTTCATTAAACTAGATATACCCAATTCTTGCAACCATTCTTTATACATGTTTTAGCTCCCAGTCCCCTAATCCTCTTTGTTGCTCTTCTCTGTACTCTTTCCAGAGCCTCAACATCTCTCTCTCTCTCTCTCATATATATGTGTGTGTGTGTGTATAACTGGACGGAGTATTCCAAGGATGGACAGGAGGACACACTCTATATCGATTCCCCTGTTTATTGCATTTTGCAATCTGCCTCTCTGTCTGTTGTCGGTCTTCCATGGAGAAGCTGGATCTGGAGGAGGAGAAATGGGGAAGGGGGTGGGTGGGAATCTGAGCTGGGGATGGAGGGGGGGAGCAGGAGGAGGCCTCTCAGTCACCGCAGGAGGGCTGTGAGGAGAGGTGTGAGGAATCAGAGGTGGAAGAACAGGCAAGGAAGTGTGAATGTCGGAGGTAGAGGGGGGAGGGGGGAGAGTGCTGGGGGGGGGCGAATGGGCATGGCGGCCAGGGGTGACATTGCAGGATGGGGAATGAAGGCTGGCAGAAGAAATGGCACTAGGATGGGGAGGGGCTCTTGCAAGGGGGGTACACAGGCCCTCTTTAGGAACCTGGTTTCGTCAAAAGCCAGACTGTGGAATATCGTAACCTGGTTTTCTCATCCAGTCTGAAGGGGTGTAGGGTTTCCTGCCTGAGCAGGGGGTTGGACTAGAAGACCTCTAAGGTCCCTTCCAACTCTGTTCTGTTCCGTTCCATTCCATTCTTCCATTGGGAGGTGGGAGGTGGGACTTCAATTCCCAGCATTCAGAGCAAACAGGCTAAGCCTTCTGGGACCTGAAGTCCTGGAGAACACTTGCCTTGGGAAAACAGAACAAAATCAATTAGAAAAGGACCCCTTCTCCCCCTCCTCTTTCTCCTCCTCCTCCTCCTCCCTGCAAATCTCAGTCCCTTCTAACACTGATGATGTAACATAGTTGAGTCATGAAATGTTTGAAAACCAAGGGCCCCAGAGGAGGAGGAGGAGGAGAGGAAGAGGAGGAGGAGGAGAAGGAGGACTGTGGGGTCTTTAGTGTTCTCTGAGCTAGTTTTCTTCCAGATGTTTTATTACCAAACTAGGGGACATCATCAGAGCTAGAAGGGAGAGGGGTTTGGTCTCTGTTTATATATGAAACATTTGCAAGAAAACGACCAAGCTCAGAGAGCACCAAGTATCTCTCAGTTCCTCCTCCTCCTCCTTCTCCTTTTTCTCTGCAAACTCTACTCCCTTCCAGCACTGATGAGGTTCCCTAGTTGGGTCATGAAACATCTGCAAGAAAACCACCCAGCTCAGAGATCACCAAGGATCCCACATTCCTCAAGTGCTGGCTGAGGAATTCTGGGAAATGAAGTCCACCCCAGGCTCGCCAAGACCGAAAAATCACTAAGAACAGATGTAGTATAGATGACCATATCTGGGGCAAGCCTCCCTTGCCTAGCTTAGCTATAAAAATGTTGGGTTCCCTTGTGGTTGTACGGTGAAGGGCTCTCTGTGCAAACCTCATGACTGCAGTGATTCACTTAACAACGACGTCAAGCAAGGCCATGAAATGGGGGGAATACTCCCTTAAGCAACCATTGCACTTAGCCGCACAAATTTGGGGCTCCCTTTTGGGCCTAAGCCAAGGACTACCCTATTGTCCTCCTGGGAAAACCTGATGAAGAAAGGCAAACGCCACAAGCATCCTTCGCTCGCTTGCTCGGCTCACCGAGGCACATTGGCGGTTGCCAATCTTTTCTCGGGCCTCTTGCTGGAAACAGGATTAAACCCGAGCGACCACCGAGGGACCCAGAACATCAGTTGGACAGCAGAAGGAGTTGACCTTTCCTGGGCCTCCCCGATTTGGCACACACCTTTCTGGACGCTAAATCAGTCCAGCTGCTGAGGCCAGACACTTATTGCAAAATAAAAAGAGAGAGAGAGAGAGAGAAAACAAAAAAATTCTTGGCTCATTGTGGGATTTCGACTCTTTTGTCCTGTCTGCTTTATGTCCGGCTGGCCTTTCGCTCATCTCCGTTTCCTCGACAGGTTCCCACCAAAAGATCTTTTTAAGGCATGGAGCTCCAGGAGACCCAGCTTATTCTCTTGGCGTGTAACAAGACAACTTTTCCAATCCGTCAATATTTAACTTCGCCGTGGGGGCCACGCCGCAGCGCCTCCAACCCACTCTTCGGGGGCTGGAGGTTCTCTATGTGCCCGCCCTGCGTCGCCCACCCCATGGTAGGCGGCTGTCGTAGTAACTGGCAAGGAGGGAGACAGGCTGGAAAAGCAAGGAAATCCAGGGGTTAGGGGGCTATTTTTGGAGGGGAAGACCTCTTCCCAACATTGCAAAGTGGACACATCAGTTTTCTTCCTGAGATCCAGCTTGAAGAGGAAACAGGGATATTCATTTCCTTGAAACTCAGACCAGGAAGTGAATTCTTGACCATTCTTCTCAACTTGGTCAGTTGAAGATGGGTTGGAGTACAATTCCCAGAATTCCCCAGCTGTTTCCCCCATGCTGGCTTGGGAATTCTGGGAGTTGCAATCCGCCCCTCTTCAGGTTACTGAGGTGGAGAACCCCTGATTTAACAGATCACCATTTGGGATTTTCACTTACGTCTCCCTTTTTTTGAAGGTCGACGTGATCTTATAGGATCACCAACATGATCACCAATGTCTGATCATGCATATGGCCAGTGGTGGGACTCAAATATATTTAACAACCGCTTCTCTGCTCCTAATGATTTCTTCCAACAACTGGTTCACCGAACTGCTCAGAAAGTTAACAACCGGTTCTCGTGAACCAGTGTGAACCAGCGGAATCTCACCACTGGGATATGGCAACAACAAGGAGAATATGATCTTCCTTGGTCACAATCTATAGTCCACCAAAGTCCTCACTATGTTTCTCCTGTGGGGCGGGACACCCTGAGACGAGCTTCCTTGCAGTGTCTGTTGGACAAGAAACTTTTAAAAGCCTTGACTAGGGACCATCGCAGAGTGGGTTGGTTGTTCTCAGTAACAGAAAGTGGGTTGTGTGTTCTCAGTCAGCTGGTAGCGTCTGGATGAACTTGGTAGCTATGCAAGGTCAGAGCTGATGAGAACCTGGCTGGGGAACCCCAAAATTAAGTCTATTCGGAAGTCAGAAAACCTACCAGGAGAAGGTTCCCACTTCTCCAAAGTTGTCCAGAATATTTCACTGAAATGTCCATGGACAACCGTGAATCAAGGTCCATCGGAAGATCTTTTTTCCATTTAGATGGACTCAAGCCAGCTTTGAGAACCAGGGTTAGTGGCTTGATGGACCTGAGCCAATGGTGGCTTCTTGGTGGAACCGAGTCATGATGTTATATGGACGACTTAGGACACCATAGAGTCCAACATTTCTGTTGTTAAACAAGACATCCGTTAAGTGATTTTCCAACTCCTTTTACCACCTTTCTTGCCACGAATGTTATGTGAATCCCTACAGCTGATAAGTTAGCAACCTGGTTGTTAAGTGAATCTGGCTACCCCATGGATGTTGCTTGTCAGAAGGTCGCAAAAGAGGTACGCATGGACTTGGAACACTGCAATGATTGTAAGTAGGAGCCAGTTGCCAAGCGCCTGGATTTTAATCCCATGATCGTGGGGATGGGCAAAGGTTGTAACTATGGGAAATGGTCATAAGTCACGTTTTTCAGTGCCGTTATAACTTTGAATGGTCACTAAATGAACTGCTATAAGTCAAGGCCCATCATGTTTTCCCCAAAATAAGACCCTATCTTATTTTATTTTTTGCCACCCAAAAAGGCACCAGGCCTTATTTTCGGGGGAAGTCATCCACTGACTAACCTCACTTGCACGCGTCACCTCTCCAGCTCCCTTTTCACTCTCAGAAGCCTTCAGGAACATCTTCTTCTGCCTGAAGGCCTCTGCAGCTGATAACAACCGATAACTCTGGATCGATCCAGAGCTTTCTTATCAGCTCTAGAGGCCTTCAGGAAAGCCTTTGCCAGCAAGAAATGGGCCAGTGAGGCAAGTGTTAGGGTGTGCAAGGCCTGGCTAGTAAGTAATAGTGCAGCTCCATCCCCCCTCCCATTCCCACCCGAGCTTAATCTTTACCCGTCAACTCTGGGTGGGGGCTTATTTTGGAGGTAGGATATATTGGACACACGTGCAAAAATCAAGCGAGGACTTACTTTCAGGGTAGGTCATATTTTCGGGGAAACAGGGTACTTTGTAGTATCATTGTACCTCATAACCACACAGGGACTCACCCAAATGAGACCCCTGTGTGGGACACAGATGCTCTTTTGCAGGAGAGATGGACTAGCCATGGCTACCTCCCAATCCTGGACTATTATTCTGAATAACAGTCATCTATTTTGCAGGAACACGAGCTGTTTTTTGGGGGGGGAGGATAACCTGTGAAAATGGCAAAATTAGCCATTACGACAAAAATCAGCGGTTTTAGCATTAAGTATGACATGTTCCTCCTTTCAACTTCGCCCCTCCTCGCCCTTTCCCTCCCCCCTGGCCCCTTCCATCGAGGCACACTAATGCCTTTGCACGCTTCCAATGCACAAAACCATAATTGCACACTTCTCTCCAAACAGCCACACCGGGGATTGCCAGATGAGAGGCTGGGGAGAGATAATCAAGGCCTGATTGGCTGCCATAATACTCCCTGCTGAGTTTTCTGGCCACTGAATTTTACAAGGATTGGGGGGCCAGAAAATACATCCCCCCAAACACACCCTTCCAACCAAGCGGGTCCACTTTCACCTTTGGGTAACAGCCACAGCCACAGACCAGCATGCAAAAGAAACCATGGCTTGCATAGCAATTAACAGGGAGCACGCAGATTGCACCTTGAGCTGTGCCTGCTGTAACCACTTCCAGGGGAGGGGGCCAAGCAGAGGGAGGGGGGAGAAAAGCAAGCAACCTACTCAGACACACCATGCCAAACCGTGGAGATCAGAGTCGCTACATAAAAACCCGAAATGTCATTAGCGTTATTTTAGATGGAAATGCAATCAAAGCTTCCTCCCGTTCCTTTTGTCTTAATTAGGGACTATTGATAGGTGTTTCTTCCTCTCGAAGCGACAGAGTGCCAGAGTGTTGTGCAGATTAATAAACTTTCCTCCCCGGTTTTCCCCCTGGCCCCCTTCCCACCTCAAGAGCCCTCAACCCCCAGGTAGCTCACCTCCGCTCTGCTTTGCTCTCCCAACTCAGCCTGTTCCACAGCCCAGAGGTGAAAGAGACAGAGTTGTGAAATGACACAGCCAACAGCCAAGATGGCACCTTAACGGGTGTCAAATACAAACACACATACACACGCAGACACAGACACAGACACAAAGAGACAGAAATGTAGGCGAACATTGGAAGGTGATGCATCCATGCTCCGTGGATGCAAGGGACAGGAGAGTTGGAAAGAAAGCGAAAAGAAAGAAAGAGAGGAGAAAAGGGGGGTGGGCTTCCAAAAATTTAGCAAAGGGTTCTCTGCCCAGTTGCCATGGTGGCTGTGGCCTAGATGGCCTCCTGCATACAGTCAGAGGCCTGTTTTTGCCTTCCCTGGGCACCGGAGGCTTTCCCTGAGTCTCCAGGAGGGTGAAAATGGCCTCCCCAGGCTCTGGAGGCCCTCTGGAGGCCAGAAACAGGCCCATTTCTGGTCTTCTGGAGCCTCTGGGAGGCCTGTTTTCTCCCTCTCTGGGCTCCGGGAGCTTTCATCGAGCCTTTGGGAGGCCCATTTTTCAGCCGTCCTGAGCCTCCGTGTAGGCCCTGCACTTATCCAAATGGGCCACGTGGAGACTCCTGACAGGGGAGAGGTAGGGTGAGTGGGGCCAGCCAGGCGTTACAACTCCTGGTTCAGTGAAAATTCACATCCGGTTCACCTGAACCAGTGTGACCTGGAGCCAATCTCAGCCTCTCACCATCCTGTTCACGAAAGCAGAATATAGGACACCTCCGCCAAAAGGCAACTCGCCACGAAATATGGGACAATTCGACAATACAAATGTGAAGTTAAATCTCGACGGAGTTCATCATAAAAGAAAGCAAGTTAATCCAGAAATACCTTGGTAGCCTTTGATGGACCATAGGTCATTTTGTGACCATTCGAAGCAACAACGGCACTGAGAAGAGTTGACTTAGGACTGCTGCTTCACACTTACAACCCATGCTACGTCTCCAAGGTCACATGATTCGCATTTGGATGCCTGACCACCGGCTCACATCTATGATGGTTGCAGTGTGTCCCAAAGTCCCATGACCCTCTTTTCGGGAAGCAAATTCAACTGTGGAAAGCCGGATCCGCTCAACACCCAGGTTACAAACTTAACCTGGGTCGGTTGTCTTAACAACCATGGCAAACAAGATTGAACAATGGGGAAGAAATTCACTTCACAACCGTCTTGCTTTAGCCACCGAAATTTTGGGGTTCCATTCCGGTTGTAAGCCAAGGACTGCGGTCACCAATAATGAAAGTACCAGGATATAATGATGGATACAGCGTTGAATTTTCCTGTGGTGAGTTGGCTGCAGGTGCAGAGGTAAGATTCAGCTGGTTCTGACCAGGTCTGGAGAACCAGTGGCAGAAATTTTGAGTAGTTTGGAGAACTAGCAAATAGCACCTCTGACTGGAGATTTTACAGTCTCCTTCCCCTGCCACACCCACCAAGCCACACCCACAGAATCAGTACAATGGTGATATTCTACTGGTTTGACCCGGTTCTGTCGAGCCGGCAGAGGCGATGAGGAGTGGGGACCAAACCAGCTAGTTCTCTCTGCCATCCTGCTGTTGGGCCCACCCACCTGCCTGGGCTCCCATACTCAACTTCCTCCTCTGCTTTTGAAGTGCAGCAGCTGTCACATGGCACAGCAGAGTGCCACACACAACTGCTGAAGCGACCAGGAAAATGCAAGCTTGCAGGAAGTGAGTTGGAATACCTCTGCACCTGCGCAAAGTGCATGTTTGGTGCGCGCGCACACACAAAGTGGGTGCACGAGCACCCACCACTGAACTGGTAGTAACAAAATTTGAATCCAATCACTGCTGCAGTGCGTTGGCCTAGCAGACCGTCAAGAAAGAGGTGACTTCAGGGATGGGTTCACCCGGTTCACACCGGTTCGAGCGAACTGGCTATTAATTTTTCATCCGGTTTGGAGAATCAGTAGTTTCGACAATCGGCTGGCCCCGGCCTGCCCCACGCAGCCTGTTTTGGATCTCAGGTAAGTGTAAGGGGTGCGTGGAGCCTGGTGAGGTGGAAAATGGACCTTCCAGAGGCTCCTGGAGCATGAAAACAGAGGAAGAGGAAGGAAATCTGGAAGAGCAGTGCAGCAGTTTGAAAGCAAAAGTACATTCCAACTCTTTATCTTTAAAAGATTGTAACTAAACTATCAGAGCTTTTGCCCCATGAATACATTGAATTGGAGAATGTGAATGATGACACCCAGCCCATGAAAGTGCTCAATTGGAGAATGGTTTATGAGATACCCAGGGGGGAGGGGGGAAACAGGGTCACAGGTGATTAAACTACATATGTCAGAGTTGGCTTGTCCCAGCTGGTCTTTTTAAGCACACAACTCACTTGGTTCTGTACTTCTACCCTTTCTCACATGGGCAGATCAAACCAGGGCCAACGCGGGCACCCATCTGCCAGGCCATGGTTTGCTCAGCTCAAAGGAGCACCAAGTTGGTGACCCTCAAGCCAAGACCTGGGAACGCTTGCAGAGCTGGGGGGGGGGGCCACAAGGACTATCACAACCATGGAGAGGGAAAACAGGCCGGATTTTCTCTGATGTTAGTGTCCCTCACAAACAGTTCAGGGTTCAAATCAATGCATAACACTGGTTGAACGGCAATTAGAAGAAGAAGAAAAATTGATGATTGCATTCAACCTCTAGCTGTATCTTCTGTATATCTCATATGCTGGCTGGGCGAGTCTGGGAGTTGAAGTCCACCTGCTTAAAGTGGCCAAAGCTGTATCTTTATCTCACATATGCTGGCTGGGGGATTCTGGGAGTTGAAATCCACCCGTCTTAAAACAACCAAACCACTACCTTAAACTCTTTGTCCAGCCCCTTTAAAGAGGCTTAAAGACCCTTTTAAAAAAACCCAGCCTAAAAAAGCAGGATCGGAGATGAATGTTTTTGCAAAACCAGTTGGCAGCTTGTTGGATCCCGGCCTGGCTTGTCAGGAGAATATGAGATAGTTTAAGGAAGATTGGAGAAGAGATCCATACCTCCCGCCTGCCCTCGGCTGCCCATTTGCCATCCCCACAGCTGTTGTCCACTTTGCTTGCCCAACTCCCGGACTGTGGGAATGAGAAGACATTTGCCTGATCGGCTACCCTGGGGGGCAGGGTGTGATTGATGTGGGT
>JAUCBL010000290.1:115000-117500 GCA_033807585.1 Hydrophis major
ACCTCAATTCCAATTACAACTGGCCTTAAATGCAAGCTACTCAATGCAAGAAGCCTTGTGAATAAAATACCTGAATTTCTCCTCTTACTAAATATGGCTAAATTCGACATCATATTTGTCTGTGAAACATGGCTCAGTGCATCTCTCCCTGACTCCATTACCACAGTAAGAGGCTATCATGTGTACCGATCAGATCGTGAAATCCGTAGAGGAGGCAGTATTGCTATCTTCTATAAAAAGTCCTTACATTTAAAAAATATCTAAGTTACCCAAGAGCTTGCTATTCCTGAGACCATCCTCTGTGAACTGTCCTTAAATATCACATTTCGGTTCTTACTATCAATTCTTACTACCAATTATAACTTCAAAAAAGGCAACGATGATCTTATAGACAACGATCTCTCATCCCTTGACTGGCAATTTCTATTCACTGGATGCAATACTGTTGAAGAGCATTACAACATATTTTTACTTGAGGTCAAAAGAGTCATCAAACTATATGTAACAATAACAACCCCAAAAACCAGAAAAAACAAATTACCCAAAACAATAAGGAAGCTTCAATCCAAAAAGAAATCACTTTGGCGGAAAAACAAATCTGGTCACGTTGCCAACTTCAAAAGCTGATACAAAAATTTATGCCATCAGATAAAGACTGAATGCACCAATTATCACATTAAATAAGAGAAAAACCTTCTATGCACCAATTCCACCCACACTTTCTACAATTTTGTAAACAACAAACTAAAAGACTCAAGGTCCATCCCATCCCTGATAGGACCTAGTGGTAAAGACTGCAACGACGACACCCTTAAAGCCAACCTCCTTAACACATTCTTTGGCTCAGTATTTGTAAATAGCAATGGATCATGCCCAGTATTTCCTTGTCGAATCACAGGCAACTACAATGATTTAATACATATCGATTTTACAGAAAACAATGTTGAAAAAGCACTACGCAATCTAAAACCATCTCTATCTATTGGACTGGATAGAATATGTGCCCACTTCTTTAAAAAGCTTCCACTGCCATAGCCGAACCTCTAAGCATAATCTTTGAAAAATCTTTCAGGACCAGCTCCTTGCCAAAACTATGATCACAAGCCACGGTCATCCCCATCTTCAAAAAGGGAGACCCCAGCCTAATTGAAAGTTACAGACCAATCTCCTTATGCTGCATCACCTGTAAAGTCATGGAATGCATTATCCTCCACTAAGAGACAAACAACCTACTCTCTAATAAACAATTTGGTTTCAGGAAAAAACTATCCTGCAATCTGCAACTCTTACACTGCAAAAACATATGGACTACACAACTCAATCAGGGCAAAGCAATAGACGCAATCTACATAGACTTCTTTAAAACCTTTGATTCAGTGGTACACAACAAGCTACTCCTAAAACTAAAATCTTATAGTATCTATGGACACCTGCATAACTGGATAGAAGCATTCCTGTCAAACAGACAACAAATGGGCAAAATTGGGAGCATCCTATCAAATTCTGTACCTGTCAACAGTGGTGTCCCCCAAGGCAGTGTTCTAGGACCAACTCTCTTCATACTCTACATAAATGACCTCTGTGATCATATCAAGAGCAACTGCGTTTTCTTTGCTGATGATGTAAAGCTATTCAACACCACAGACAATACTGCTACTCTTCAAAAAGACATCGACTATGCATCAGAATGATCAAACAAATGGCAACTTCAAATCTCGACAAATAAATGCTCTGTCTTACATATTGGCAAAAAATAAATAAATCAGAAAATAACAGTCAAGATCTGGTTGATGATCCAAACTCTGTCAAGGACTTTGGAATACTCATCTCTAATGATCTAAGTGCTAGAGCCCACTATAACTACAGAGCCAAAAAGGCATTAAGAGTTGTTAACCGAATCTTACGTAGCTTTTTCTCTGGTAATATCACACTACTAACTAGAGCATACAAAATATTTGCCAGACCAATACTCGAATACAGCTCATCAGTCTGGAACCCACATTACGTATCTGATATTAACACAGTGGAGAAAGTCCAGAAATATTTCTCCACTCCTCTACTTGTTGCAGAATACCTTATGCCACCAAACTTGAAATTCTAGACCTAGAAAACCTTGAATTATGCCATCTTCGGTCTGATCTAAGTATGATATATAAAATCATACATTGCAATGACTTACCTATCAATGAATACTTCAGCTTCAACCAAAACAACACAAGAGCACACAATAGATACAAACTCAAGACAAACCGCACCAAACATGATTGCAGGAAATACGACTTCAGCCAGCGAGTGATCAATGTCTGGAATCCTCTACCTGACTCTGTGGTTCCTTCCCCAAACCCCAAAAACTTTAACCTTGGACTGGCTACTATTGACCTCACCCCTTTCCTAAGAGGTCTGTAGGGGTCATGCACAAGCGCACCAATGTGCCTACCGTCCCTGTCCTATTATTTCTTTTATTTTTCTTATATGTATCCATGTACTCATAATTATATTT
>JAUCBL010000291.1:0-120716 GCA_033807585.1 Hydrophis major
TGTTTAAGTTCAATGTTTCCCATCCCGCAGAACATGAAAATGAAGGTAATTTTGAAATCCGAGCTCTTCCTCAAAAGTTATGCATTGTTGCTAAACTGAGTTTTATCTTCCATTTTGAGATATGACTTGTAATAACTTCTCAGGAAAAGCAAGCAACCGAATATCATGTTTACATTTAATGTTTCGCATCCCGTAGAACATGAAAATGAACTTAATTTTGAAATCCGAGCTCTTCTTCAAAAGTTATGCATTGTTAAACTGAGTTATACCTTCCATTTTGAGATATGCCTTGTGATAACTTCTCAGGAAAAGCAAGCAACCGAATATCATGTTTACGTTTAATGTTTCGCATCCGGCAGAAGAAGAAAATGAATTTAATTTGAAATCCGAGCTCTTCTTCAAAAGTTATGCATTTTTAAACTGAGTTATACCTTCCATTTTGAAATATACCTTGTGATAACTTCTCAGGAAAAGCAAGCAACCGAATATCATGTTTACGTTCAATGTTTCCCATCCCGCAAAACATGAAAATGAACTTAATTTGAAATCCGAGCTCTTCCTCAAAAGTTATGCATTGTTGCAAAACTGAGTTTTATCTTCAATTTTGAGATATGACTTGTGATAACTTCTCAGGAAAAGCAAGCAACTGAATATCATGTTTACATTTAATGTTTCGCATCCCGTAGAACATGAAAATGAACTTAATTTTGAAATCCGAGCTCTTCTTCAAAAGTTATGCATTGTTGCTAAACTGAGTTATACCTTTCATTTTGAGATATATCTTGTGATAACTTCTCAGGAAAAGCAAGCAACCGAATATCATGTTTACGTTTGTTTCGCATCCCGTAGAACAAGAAAATGAACTTAATTTTAAAATCCGAGCTCTTCTTCAAAAGTAATGCATTGCTGCTAAACTGAGTTATATCTTTCATTTTGAGATATACCTTGTGATAACTTCTCAGGAAAAGCAAGCAACCGAATATCATTTTTACGTATAATGTTTCGCATCCCGTAGAACATGAAAATGAACTTAATTTTGAAATCCGAGCTCTTCTTCAAAAGTTATGCATTGTTGCTAAACTGAGTTATACCTTTCATTTTGAGATATATCTTGTGATAACTTCTCAGGAAAAGCAAGCAACCGAATATCATGTTTACGTTTAATGTTTCGCATCCCGTAGAACATGAAAATGAACTTAATTTTGAAATCCAAGCTCTCCTTCAAAAGTTATGAATTGTTCCTAAATTTTGTACCTTCCATTTTGAGATATGCCCTGTGATAACTTCTCAGGAAAAGATAGCATCCGAATATCATGTTTACGTTTAATGTTTCGCATCCCGTAGAACATGAAAATGAACTTAATTTTGAAATCCAAGCTCTCCTTCAAAAGTTATGAATTGTTGCTAAATTTTGTACCTTCCATTTTGAGATATGCCCTGTGATAACTTCTCAGGAAAAGATAGCATCCGAATAACATGTTTAAGTTCAATGTTTCCCATCCCGCAGAACATGAAAATGAAGGTAATTTTGAAATCCGAGCTCTTCCTCAAAAGTTATGCATTGTTGCTAAACTGAGTTTTATCTTCCATTTTGAGATATGACTTGTGATAACTTCTCAGGAAAAGCAAGCAACCGAATATCATGTTTACGTTTAATGTTTCGCATCCCGTAGAACATGAAAATGAACTTAATTTTGAAATCCGAGCTCTTCTTCAAAAGTTATGCATTGTTGTTAAACTGAGTTATACCTTCCATTTTGAGATATACCTTGTGATAACTTCTCAGGAAAAGCAAGCAACCGAATATCATGTTTATGTTTAATGTTTCGCATCCCGTAGAACATGAAAATGAACTTAACTTTGAAATCCGAGCTCTTCTTCAAAAGTTATGCATTGTTAAACTGAGTTATACCTTCCATTTTGAGATATGCCTTGTGATAACTTCTCAGGAAAAGCAAGCAACCGAATACCATGTTTACGTTTAATGTTTCGCATCCGGCAGAAGAAGAAAATGAACTTAATTTTGAAATCCGAGCTCTTCTTCAAAAGTTATGCATTGTTGCTAAACTGAGTTATACCTTTCATTTTGAGATATATCTTGTGATAACTTCTCAGGAAAAGCAAGCAACCGAATATCATGTTTACGTTTAATGTTTCGCATCCCGTAGAACATGAAAATGAACTTAATTTTGAAATCCAAGCTCTCCTTCAAAAGTTATGAATTGTTGCTAAATTTTGTACCTTCCATTTTGAGATATGCCCTGTGATAACTTCTCAGGAAAAGATAGCATCCGAATATCATGTTTACGTTTAATGTTTCGCATCCCGTAGAACATGAAAATGAACTTAATTTTGAAATCCAAGCTCTCCTTCAAAAGTTATGAATTGTTGCTAGATTTTGTACCTTCCATTTTGAGATATGCCCTGTGATAACTTCTCAGGAAAAGACAGCATCCGAATAACATGTTTAAGTTCAATGTTTCCCATCCCGCAGAACATGAAAATGAAGGTAATTTTGAAATCCGAGCTCTTCCTCAAAAGTTATGCATTGTTGCTAAACTGAGTTTTATCTTCCATTTTGAGATATGACTTGTAATAACTTCTCAGGAAAAGCAAGCAACCGAATATCATGTTTACATTTAATGTTTCGCATCCCGTAGAACATGAAAATGAACTTAACTTTGAAATCCGAGCTCTTCTTCAAAAGTTATGCATTGTTAAACTGAGTTATACCTTCCATTTTGAGATATGCCTTGTGATAACTTCTCAGGAAAAGCAAGCAACCGAATACCATGTTTACGTTTAATGTTTCGCATCCGGCAGAAGAAGAAAATGAACTTAATTTTGAAATCCGAGCTCTTCTTCAAAAGTTATGCATTGTTAAACTGAGTTATACCTTCCATTTTGAAATATACCTTGTGATAACTTCTCAGGAAAAGCAAGCAACCGAATATCATGTTTACGTTTAATGTTTCGCATCCCGTAGAACATGAAAATGAACTTAATTTTGAAATCCAAGCTCTCCTTCAAAAGTTATGAATTGTTGCTAAATTTTGTACCTTCCATTTTGAGATATGCCTGTGATAACTTCTCAGGAAAAGATAGCATCCGAATAACATGTTTAAGTTCAATGTTTCCCATCCCGCAGAACATGAAAATGAAGGTAATTTTGAAATCCGAGCTCTTCCTCAAAAGTTATGCATTGTTGCTAAACTGAGTTTTATCTTCCATTTTGAGATATGACTTGTAATAACTTCTCAGGAAAAGCAAGCAACCGAATATCATGTTTACGTTTAATGTTTCGCATCCCGTAGAACATGAAAATGAACTTAATTTTGAAATCCGAGCTCTTCTTCAAAAGTTATGCATTGTTATTAAACTGAGTTATACCTTCCATTTTGAGATATGCCTTGTGATAACTTCTCAGGAAAAGCAAGCAACCAAATATCATGTTTACGTTTAATGTTTCGCATGCGGCAGAAGAAGAAAATGAATTTTGAAATCCGAGCTCTTCTTCAAAAGTTATGCATTGTTAAACTGAGTTATACCTTCCATTTTGAAATATACCTTGTGATAACTTCTCAGGAAAAGCAAGCAACCGAATATCATGTTTACGTTCAATGTTTCCCATCCCGCAGAACATGAAAATGAACTTAATTTTGAAATCCGAGCTCTTCCTCAAAAGTTATGCATTGTTGCTAAACTGAGTTTTATCTTCCATTTTGAGATATGACTTGTGATAACTTCTCAGGAAAAGCAAACAACCAAATATCATGTTTACATTTAATGTTTCGCATCCCGTAGAACATGAAAATGAACTAAATTTTGAAATCTGAGCTCTTCTTCAAAAGTTATGCATTGTTGCTAAACTGAGTTAAAACTTTCATTTTGAGATATACCTTGTGATAACTTCTCAGGAAAAGCAAGCAACCGAATATCATGTTTACGTTTGTTTCGCATCCCGTAGAACAAGAAAATGAACTTAATTTTGAAATCCGAGCTCTTCTTCAAAAGTTATGCATTGTTGCTAAACTGAGTTAAAACTTTCATTTTGAGATATACCTTGTGATAACTTCTCAGGAAAAGCAAGCAACCGAATATCATGTTTACGTTTGTTTCGCATGCCGTAGAACAAGAAAATGAACTTAATTTTGAAATCCGAGCTCTTCCTTCAAAAGTTATGCATTGTTGCTAAACTGAGTTATACCTTTCATTTTGAGATATATCTTGTGATAACTTCTCAGGAAAAGCAAGCAACCGAATATCATGTTTAGGTTCAATGTTTCCCATCCTGCAAAACATGAAAATGAACTTAATTTTGAAATCCGAGCTCTTCCTCAAAAGTTATGCATTGTTGCAAAACTGAGTTTTATCTTCAATTTTGAGATATGACTTGTGATAACTTCTCAGGAAAAGCAAGCAACTGAATATCATGTTTACATTTAATGTTTCGCATCCCGTAGAACATGAAAATGAACTTAATTTTGAAATCCGAGCTCTTCTTCAAAAGTTATGCATTGTTGCTAAACTGAGTTAAAACTTTCATTTTGAGATATACCTTGTGATAACTTCTCAGGAAAAGCAAGCAACCGAATATCATGTTTAGGTTCAATGTTTCCCATCCTGCAAAACATGAAAATGAACTTAATTTTGAAATCCGAGCTCTTCCTCAAAAGTTATGCATTGTTGCAAAACTGAGTTTTATCTTCAATTTTGAGATATGACTTGTAATAACTTCTCAGGAAAAGCAAGCAACCGAATATCATGTTTACGTTTAATGTTTCGCATCCCGTAGAACATGAAAATGAACTTAATTTTGAAATCCAAGCTCTCCTTCAAAAGTTATGAATTGTTGCTAAATTTTGTACCTTCCATTTTGAGATATGCCCTGTGATAACTTCTCAGGAAAAGATAGCATCCGAATATCATGTTTACGTTTAATGTTTCGCATCCCGTAGAACATGAAAATGAACTTAATTTTGAAATCCAAGCTCTCCTTCAAAAGTTATGAATTGTTGCTAAATTTTGTACCTTCCATTTTGAGATATGCCCTGTGATAACTTCTCAGGAAAAGATAGCATCCGAATAACATGTTTAAGTTCAATGTTTCCCATCCCGCAGAACATGAAAATGAAGGTAATTTTGAAATCCGAGCTCTTCCTCAAAAGTTATGCATTGTTGCTAAACTGAGTTTTATCTTCCATTTTGAGATATGACTTGTGATAACTTCTCAGGAAAAGCAAGCAACCGAATATCATGTTTACGTTTAATGTTTCGCATCCCGTAGAACATGAAAATGAACTTAATTTTGAAATCCGAGCTCTTCTTCAAAAGTTATGCATTGTTGTTAAACTGAGTTATACCTTCCATTTTGAGATATACCTTGTGATAACTTCTCAGGAAAAGCAAGCAACCGAATATCATGTTTATGTTTAATGTTTCGCATCCCGTAGAACATGAAAATGAACTTAACTTTGAAATCCGAGCTCTTCTTCAAAAGTTATGCATTGTTAAACTGAGTTATACCTTCCATTTTGAGATATGCCTTGTGATAACTTCTCAGGAAAAGCAAGCAACCGAATATCATGTTTACGTTTAATGTTTCGCATCCGGCAGAAGAAGAAAATGAATTTAATTTTGAAATCCGAGCTCTTCCTCAAAAGTTATGCATTGTTGCTAAACTGAGTTTTATCTTCCATTTTGAGATATGACTTGTAATAACTTCTCAGGAAAAGCAAGCAACCGAATATCATGTTTACATTTAATGTTTCGCATCCCGTAGAACATGAAAATGAACTTAATTTTGAAATCCGAGCTCTTCTTCAAAAGTTATGCATTGTTAAACTGAGTTATACCTTCCATTTTGAGATATGCCTTGTGATAACTTCTCAGGAAAAGCAAGCAACCGAATATCATGTTTACGTTTAATGTTTCGCATCCGGCAGAAGAAGAAAATGAATTTAATTTTGAAATCCGAGCTCTTCTTCAAAAGTTATGCATTTTTAAACTGAGTTATACCTTCCATTTTGAAATATACCTTGTGATAACTTCTCAGGAAAAGCAAGCAACCGAATATCATGTTTACGTTCAATGTTTCCCATTCCGCAAAACATGAAAATGAACTTAATTTTGAAATCCGAGCTCTTCCTCAAAAGTTATGCATTGTTGCAAAACTGAGTTTTATCTTCAATTTTGAGATATGACTTGTGATAACCTCTCAGGAAAAGCAAGCAACTGAATATCATGTTTACATTTAATGTTTCGCATCCCGTAGAACATGAAAATGAACTTAATTTTGAAATCTGAGCTCTTCTTCAAAAGTTATGCATTGTTGCTAAACTGAGTTAAAACTTTCATTTTGAGATATACCTTGTGATAACTTCTCAGGAAAAGCAAGCAACCGAATATCATGTTTACGTTTGTTTCGCATCCCGTAGAACAAGAAAATGAACTTAATTTTAAAATCCGAGCTCTTCTTCAAAAGTTATGCATTGCTGCTAAACTGAGTTATATCTTTCATTTTGAGATATACCTTGTGATAACTTCTCAGGAAAAGCAAGCAACCGAATATCATTTTTACGTATAATGTTTCGCATCCCGTAGAACATGAAAATGAACTTAATTTTGAAATCCGAGCTCTTCTTCAAAAGTTATGCATTGTTGCTAAACTGAGTTATACCTTTCATTTTGAGATATATCTTGTGATAACTTCTCAGGAAAAGCAAGCAACCGAATATCATGTTTACGTTTAATGTTTCGCATCCCGTAGAACATGAAAATGAACTTAATTTTGAAATCCAAGCTCTCCTTCAAAAGTTATGAATTGTTGCTAAATTTTGTACCTTCCATTTTGAGATATGCCCTGTGATAACTTCTCAGGAAAAGATAGCATCCGAATATCATGTTTACGTTTAATGTTTCGCATCCCGTAGAACATGAAAATGAACTTAATTTTGAAATCCAAGCTCTCCTTCAAAAGTTATGAATTGTTGCTAAATTTTGTACCTTCCATTTTGAGATATGCCCTGTGATAACTTCTCAGGAAAAGATAGCATCCGAATAACATGTTTAAGTTCAATGTTTCCCATCCCGCAGAACATGAAAATGAAGGTAATTTTGAAATCCGAGCTCTTCCTCAAAAGTTATGCATTGTTGCTAAACTGAGTTTTATCTTCCATTTTGAGATATGACTTGTGATAACTTCTCAGGAAAAGCAAGCAACCGAATATCATGTTTACGTTTGTTTCGCATCCCGTAGAACAAGAAAATGAACTTAATTTTAAAATCCGAGCTCTTCTTCAAAAGTTATGCATTGCTGCTAAACTGAGTTATATCTTTCATTTTGAGATATACCTTGTGATAACTTCTCAGGAAAAGCAAGCAACCGAATATCATTTTTACGTATAATGTTTCGCATCCCGTAGAACATGAAAATGAACTTAATTTTGAAATCCGAGCTCTTCTTCAAAAGTTATGCATTGTTGCTAAACTGAGTTATACCTTTCATTTTGAGATATATCTTGTGATAACTTCTCAGGAAAAGCAAGCAACCGAATATCATGTTTACGTTTAATGTTTCGCATCCCGTAGAACATGAAAATGAACTTAATTTTGAAATCCAAGCTCTCCTTCAAAAGTTATGAATTGTTGCTAAATTTTGTACCTTCCATTTTGAGATATGCCCTGTGATAACTTCTCAGGAAAAGATAGCATCCGAATATCATGTTTACGTTTAATGTTTCGCATCCCGTAGAACATGAAAATGAACTTAATTTTGAAATCCAAGCTCTCCTTCAAAAGTTATGAATTGTTGCTAAATTTTGTACCTTCCATTTTGAGATATGCCCTGTGATAACTTCTCAGGAAAAGATAGCATCCGAATAACATGTTTAAGTTCAATGTTTCCCATCCCGCAGAACATGAAAATGAAGGTAATTTTGAAATCCGAGCTCTTCCTCAAAAGTTATGCATTGTTGCTAAACTGAGTTTTATCTTCCATTTTGAGATATGACTTGTGATAACTTCTCAGGAAAAGCAAGCAACCGAATATCATGTTTACGTTTAATGTTTCGCATCCCGTAGAACATGAAAATGAACTTAATTTTGAAATCCGAGCTCTTCTTCAAAAGTTATGCATTGTTGTTAAACTGAGTTATACCTTCCATTTTGAGATATACCTTCTGATAACTTCTCAGGAAAAGCAAGCAACCGAATATCATGTTTATGTTTAATGTTTCGCATCCCGTAGAACATGAAAATGAACTTAACTTTGAAATCCGAGCTCTTCTTCAAAAGTTATGCATTGTTAAACTGAGTTATACCTTCCATTTTGAGATATGCCTTGTGATAACTTCTCAGGAAAAGCAAGCAACCGAATACCATGTTTACGTTTAATGTTTCGCATCCGGCAGAAGAAAATGAACTTAATTTTGAAATCCGAGCTCTTCTTCAAAAGTTATGCATTGTTAAACTGAGTTATACCTTCCATTTTGAAATATACCTTGTGATAACTTCTCAGGAAAAGCAAGCAACCGAATATCATGTTTACGTTTAATGTTTCGCATCCCGTAGAACATGAAAATGAACTTAATTTTGAAATCCAAGCTCTCCTTCAAAAGTTATGAATTGTTGCTAAATTTTGTACCTTCCATTTTGAGATATGCCCTGTGATAACTTCTCAGGAAAAGATAGCATCCGAATAACATGTTTAAGTTCAATGTTTCCCATCCCGCAGAACATGAAAATGAAGGTAATTTTGAAATCCGAGCTCTTCCTCAAAAGTTATGCATTGTTGCTAAACTGAGTTTTATCTTCCATTTTGAGATATGACTTGTAATAACTTCTCAGGAAAAGCAAGCAACCGAATATCATGTTTACATTTAATGTTTCGCATCCCGTAGAACATGAAAATGAACTTAATTTTGAAATCCGAGCTCTTCTTCAAAAGTTATGCATTGTTAAACTGAGTTATACCTTCCATTTTGAGATATGCCTTGTGATAACTTCTCAGGAAAAGCAAGCAACCGAATATCATGTTTACGTTTAATGTTTCGCATCCGGCAGAAGAAGAAAATGAATTTAATTTTGAAATCCGAGCTCTTCTTCAAAAGTTATGCATTTTTAAACTGAGTTATACCTTCCATTTTGAAATATACCTTGTGATAACTTCTCAGGAAAAGCAAGCAACCGAATATCATGTTTACGTTCAATGTTTCCCATCCCGCAAAACATGAAAATGAACTTAATTTTGAAATCCGAGCTCTTCCTCAAAAGTTATGCATTGTTGCAAAACTGAGTTTTATCTTCAATTTTGAGATATGACTTGTGATAACTTCTCAGGAAAAGCAAGCAACTGAATATCATGTTTACATTTAATGTTTCGCATCCCGTAGAACATGAAAATGAACTTAATTTTGAAATCCGAGCTCTTCTTCAAAAGTTATGCATTGTTGCTAAACTGAGTTATACCTTTCATTTTGAGATATATCTTGTGATAACTTCTCAGGAAAAGCAAGCAACCGAATATCATGTTTACGTTTGTTTCGCATCCCGTAGAACAAGAAAATGAACTTAATTTTAAAATCCGAGCTCTTCTTCAAAAGTAATGCATTGCTGCTAAACTGAGTTATATCTTTCATTTTGAGATATACCTTGTGATAACTTCTCAGGAAAAGCAAGCAACCGAATATCATTTTTACGTATAATGTTTCGCATCCCGTAGAACATGAAAATGAACTTAATTTTGAAATCCGAGCTCTTCTTCAAAAGTTATGCATTGTTGCTAAACTGAGTTATACCTTTCATTTTGAGATATATCTTGTGATAACTTCTCAGGAAAAGCAAGCAACCGAATATCATGTTTACGTTTAATGTTTCGCATCTCGTAGAACATGAAAATGAACTTAATTTTGAAATCCAAGCTCTCCTTCAAAAGTTATGAATTGTTCCTAAATTTTGTACCTTCCATTTTGAGATATGCCCTGTGATAACTTCTCAGGAAAAGATAGCATCCGAATATCATGTTTACGTTTAATGTTTCGCATCCCGTAGAACATGAAAATGAACTTAATTTTGAAATCCAAGCTCTCCTTCAAAAGTTATGAATTGTTGCTAAATTTTGTACCTTCCATTTTGAGATATGCCCTGTGATAACTTCTCAGGAAAAGATAGCATCCGAATAACATGTTTAAGTTCAATGTTTCCCATCCCGCAGAACATGAAAATGAAGGTAATTTTGAAATCCGAGCTCTTCCTCAAAAGTTATGCATTGTTGCTAAACTGAGTTTTATCTTCCATTTTGAGATATGACTTGTGATAACTTCTCAGGAAAAGCAAGCAACCGAATATCATGTTTACGTTTAATGTTTCGCATCCCGTAGAACATGAAAATGAACTTAATTTTGAAATCCGAGCTCTTCTTCAAAAGTTATGCATTGTTGTTAAACTGAGTTATACCTTCCATTTTGAGATATACCTTGTGATAACTTCTCAGGAAAAGCAAGCAACCGAATATCATGTTTATGTTTAATGTTTCGCATCCCGTAGAACATGAAAATGAACTTAACTTTGAAATCCGAGCTCTTCTTCAAAAGTTATGCATTGTTAAACTGAGTTATACCTTCCATTTTGAGATATGCCTTGTGATAACTTCTCAGGAAAAGCAAGCAACCGAATACCATGTTTACGTTTAATGTTTCGCATCCGGCAGAAGAAAATGAACTTAATTTTGAAATCCGAGCTCTTCTTCAAAAGTTATGCATTGTTAAACTGAGTTATACCTTCCATTTTGAAATATACCTTGTGATAACTTCTCAGGAAAAGCAAGCAACCGAATATCATGTTTACGTTTAATGTTTCGCATCCCGTAGAACATGAAAATGAACTTAATTTTGAAATCCAAGCTCTCCTTCAAAAGTTATGAATTGTTGCTAAATTTTGTACCTTCCATTTTGAGATATGCCCTGTGATAACTTCTCAGGAAAAGATAGCATCCGAATAACATGTTTAAGTTCAATGTTTCCCATCCCGCAGAACATGAAAATGAAGGTAATTTTGAAATCCGAGCTCTTCCTCAAAAGTTATGCATTGTTGCTAAACTGAGTTTTATCTTCCATTTTGAGATATGACTTGTAATAACTTCTCAGGAAAAGCAAGCAACCGAATATCATGTTTACATTTAATGTTTCGCATCCCGTAGAACATGAAAATGAACTTAATTTTGAAATCCGAGCTCTTCTTCAAAAGTTATGCATTGTTAAACTGAGTTATACCTTCCATTTTGAGATATGCCTTGTGATAACTTCTCAGGAAAAGCAAGCAACCGAATATCATGTTTACGTTTAATGTTTCGCATCCGGCAGAAGAAGAAAATGAATTTAATTTTGAAATCCGAGCTCTTCTTCAAAAGTTATGCATTTTTAAACTGAGTTATACCTTCCATTTTGAAATATACCTTGTGATAACTTCTCAGGAAAAGCAAGCAACCGAATATCATGTTTACGTTCAATGTTTCCCATCCCGCAAAACATGAAAATGAACTTAATTTTGAAATCCGAGCTCTTCCTCAAAAGTTATGCATTGTTGCAAAACTGAGTTTTATCTTCAATTTTGAGATATGACTTGTGATAACTTCTCAGGAAAAGCAAGCAACCGAATATCATGTTTACGTTTAATGTTTCGCATCCCGTAGAACATGAAAATGAACTTAATTTTGAAATCCAAGCTCTCCTTCAAAAGTTATGAATTGTTGCTAAATTTTGTACCTTCCATTTTGAGATATGCCCTGTGATAACTTCTCAGGAAAAGATAGCATCCGAATATCATGTTTACATTTAATGTTTCGCATCCCGTAGAACATGAAAATGAACTTAATTTTGAAATCCAAGCTCTCCTTCAAAAGTTATGAATTGTTGCTAGATTTTGTACCTTCCATTTTGAGATATGCCCTGTGATAACTTCTCAGGAAAAGACAGCATCCGAATAACATGTTTAAGTTCAATGTTTCCCATCCCGCAGAACATGAAAATGAAGGTAATTTTGAAATCCGAGCTCTTCCTCAAAAGTTATGCATTGTTGCTAAACTGAGTTTTATCTTCCATTTTGAGATATGACTTGTAATAACTTCTCAGGAAAAGCAAGCAACCGAATATCATGTTTACATTTAATGTTTCGCATCCCGTAGAACATGAAAATGAACTTAATTTTGAAATCCGAGCTCTTCTTCAAAAGTTATGCATTTTTAAACTGATTTATACCTTCCATTTTGAAATATACCTTGTGATAACTTCTCAGGAAAAGCAAGCAACCGAATATCATGTTTACGTTCAATGTTTCCCATCCTGCAAAACATGAAAATGAACTTAATTTTGAAATCCGAGCTCTTCCTCAAAAGTTATGCATTGTTGCAAAACTGAGTTTTATCTTCAATTTTGAGATATGACTTGTGATAACTTCTCAGGAAAAGCAAGCAACTGAATATCATGTTTACATATAATGTTTCGCATCCCGTAGAACATGAAAATGAACTTAATTTTGAAATCCGAGCTCTTCTTCAAAAGTTATGCATTGTTGCTAAACTGAGTTAAAACTTTCATTTTGAGATATACCTTGTGATAACTTCTCAGGAAAAGCAAGCAACCGAATATCATGTTTACGTTTGTTTCGCATCCCGTAGAACAAGAAAATGAACTTAATTTTAAAATCCGAGCTCTTCTTCAAAAGTTATGCATTGCTGCTAAACTGAGTTATACCTTTCATTTTGAGATATACCTTGTGATAACTTATCAGGAAAAGCAAGCAACCGAATATCATTTTTACGTATAATGTTTCGCATTCCGTAGAACATGAAAATGAACTTAATTTTGAAATCCGAGCTCTTCTTCAAAAGTTATGCATTGTTGCTAAACTGAGTTATACCTTTCATTTTGAGATATATCTTGTGATAACTTCTCAGGAAAAGCAAGCAACCGAATATCATGTTTACGTTTAATGTTTCGCATCCCGTAGAACATGAAAATGAACTTAATTTTGAAATCCAAGCTCTCCTTCAAAAGTTATGAATTGTTGCTAAATTTTGTACCTACCATTTTGAGATATGCCCTGTGATAACTTCTCAGGAAAAGATAGCATCCGAATATCATGTTTACGTTTAATGTTTCGCATCCCGTAGAACATGAAAATGAACTTAATTTTGAAATCCAAGCTCTCCTTCAAAAGTTATGAATTGTTGCTAAATTTTGTACCTTCCATTTTGAGATATGCCCTGTGATAACTTCTCAGGAAAAGATAGCATCCGAATAACATGTTTAAGTTCAATGTTTCCCATCCCGCAGAACATGAAAATGAAGGTAATTTTGAAATCCGAGCTCTTCCTCAAAAGTTATGCATTGTTGCTAAACTGAGTTTTATCTTCCATTTTGAGATATGACTTGTGATAACTTCTCAGGAAAAGCAAGCAACCGAATATCATGTTTACGTTTAATGTTTCGCATCCCGTAGAACATGAAAATGAACTTAATTTTGAAATCCGAGCTCTTCTTCAAAAGTTATGCATTGTTGTTAAACTGAGTTATACCTTCCATTTTGAGATATACCTTGTGATAACTTCTCAGGAAAAGCAAGCAACCGAATATCATGTTTATGTTTAATGTTTCGCATCCCGTAGAACATGAAAATGAACTTAACTTTGAAATCCGAGCTCTTCTTCAAAAGTTATGCATTGTTAAACTGAGTTATACCTTCCATTTTGAGATATGCCTTGTGATAACTTCTCAGGAAAAGCAAGCAACCGAATACCATGTTTACGTTTAATGTTTCGCATCCGGCAGAAGAAGAAAATGAACTTAATTTTGAAATCCGAGCTCTTCTTCAAAAGTTATGCATTGTTAAACTGAGTTATACCTTCCATTTTGAAATATACCCTGTGATAACTTCTCAGGAAAAGCAAGCAACCGAATATCATGTTTACGTTTAATGTTTCGCATCCCGTAGAACATGAAAATGAACTTAATTTTGAAATCCAAGCTCTCCTTCAAAAGTTATGAATTGTTGCTAAATTTTGTACCTTCCATTTTGAGATATGCCCTGTGATAACTTCTCAGGAAAAGATAGCATCCGAATAACATGTTTAAGTTCAATGTTTCCCATCCCGCAGAACATGAAAATGAAGGTAATTTTGAAATCCGAGCTCTTCCTCAAAAGTTATGCATTGTTGCTAAACTGAGTTTTATCTTCCATTTTGAGATATGACTTGTAATAACTTCTCAGGAAAAGCAAGCAACCGAATATCATGTTTACGTTTAATGTTTCGCATCCCGTAGAACATGAAAATGAACTTAATTTTGAAATCCGAGCTCTTCTTCAAAAGTTATGCATTGTTATTAAACTGAGTTATACCTTCCATTTTGAGATATGCCTTGTGATAACTTCTCAGGAAAAGCAAGCAACCAAATATCATGTTTACGTTTAATGTTTCGCATGCGGCAGAAGAAGAAAATGAACTTAATTTTGAAATCCGAGCTCTTCTTCAAAAGTTATGCATTGTTAAACTGAGTTATACCTTCCATTTTGAAATATACCTTGTGATAACTTCTCAGGAAAAGCAAGCAACCGAATATCATGTTTACGTTCAATGTTTCCCATCCCGCAGAACATGAAAATGAACTTAATTTTGAAATCCGAGCTCTTCCTCAAAAGTTATGCATTGTTGCTAAACTGAGTTTTATCTTCCATTTTGAGATATGACTTGTGATAACTTCTCAGGAAAAGCAAGCAACCGAATATCATGTTTACATTTAATGTTTCGCATCCCGTAGAACATGAAAATGAACTTAATTTTGAAATCCGAGCTCTTCTTCAAAAGTTATGCATTGTTGCTAAACTGAGTTAAAACTTTCATTTTGAGATATACCTTGTGATAACTTCTCAGGAAAAGCAAGCAACCGAATATCATGTTTACGTTTGTTTCGCATCCCGTAGAACAAGAAAATGAACTTAATTTTGAAATCCGAGCTCTTCTTCAAAAGTTATGCATTGTTGCTAAACTGAGTTAAAACTTTCATTTTGAGATATACCTTGTGATAACTTCTCAGGAAAAGCAAGCAACCGAATATCATGTTTACGTTTGTTTCGCATGCCGTAGAACAAGAAAATGAACTTAATTTTGAAATCCGAGCTCTTCTTCAAAAGTTATGCATTGTTGCTAAACTGAGTTATACCTTTCATTTTGAGATATACCTTGTGATAACTTCTCAGGAAAAGCAGGCAACCGAATATCATTTTTACGTTTAATGTTTCGCATCGCGTAGAACATGAAAATGAACTTAATTTTGAAATCCGAGCTCTTCTTCAAAAGTTATGCATTGTTGTTAAACTGAGTTATACCTTCCATTTTGAGATATGCCTTGTGATAACTTCTCAGGAAAAGCAAGCAACCGAATATCATGTTTACGTTTAATGTTTCGCATCCGGCAGAAGAAGAAAATGAATTTAATTTTGAAATCCGAGCTCTTCTTCAAAAGTTATGCATTTTTAAACTGAGTTATACCTTCCATTTTGAAATATACCTTGTGATAACTTCTCAGGAAAAGCAAGCAACCGAATATCATGTTTACGTTCAATGTTTCCCATCCCGCAAAACATGAAAATGAACTTAATTTTGAAATCCGAGCTCTTCCTCAAAAGTTATGCATTGTTGCAAAACTGAGTTTTATCTTCAATTTTGAGATATGACTTGTGATAACTTCACAGGAAAAGCAAGCAACTGAATATCATGTTTACATTTAATGTTTCGAATAGAACATGAAAATGAACTTAATTTTGAAATCCGAGCTCTTCTTCAAAAGTTATGCATTGTTGCTAAACTGAGTTAAAACTTTCATTTTGAGATATACCTTGTGATAACTTCTCAGGAAAAGCAAGCAACCGAATATCATGTTTACGTTTGTTTCGCATCCCGTAGAACAAGAAAATGAACTTAATTTTAAAATCCGAGCTCTTCTTTAAAAGTTATGCATTGCTGCTAAACTGAGTTATACCTTTCATTTTGAGATATACCTTGTGATAACTTCTCAGGAAAAGCAAGCAACCGAATATCATTTTTACGTATAATGTTTCGCATCCCGTAGAACATGAAAATGAACTTAATTTTGAAATCCGAGCTCTTCTTCAAAAGTTATGCATTGTTGCTAAACTGAGTTATACCTTTCATTTTGAGATATATCTTGTGATAACTTCTCAGGAAAAGCAAGCAACCGAATATCATGTTTACGTTTAATGTTTCGCATCCCGTAGAACATGAAAATGAACTTAATTTTGAAATCCAAGCTCTCCTTCAAAAGTTATGCATTGTTGCTAAATTTTGTACCTTCCATTTTGAGATATGACTTGTGATAACTTCTCAGGAAAAGCAAGCAACTGAATATCATGTTTACATTTAATGTTTCGCATCCCGTAGAACATGAAAATGAACTTAATTTTGAAATCCAAGCTCTTCTTCAAAAGTTATGCATTGTTGTTAAACTGAGTTATACCTAACATTTTGAGATATACCTTGTGATAACTTCTCAGGAAAATCAAGCAACCGAATATCATGTTTATGTTTAATGTTTCGCATCCCGTAGAACATGAAAATGAACTTAACTTTGAAATCCGAGCTCTTCTTCAAAAGTTATGCATTGTTAAACTGAGTTATACCTTCCATTTTGAGATATGCCTTGTGATAACTTCTCAGGAAAAGCAAGCAACCGAATACCATGTTTACGTTTAATGTTTCGCATCCGGCAGAAGAAGAAAATGAACTTAATTTTGAAATCCGAGCTCTTCTTCAAAAGTTATGCATTGTTAAACTGAGTTATACCTTCCATTTTGAAATATACCTTGTGATAACTTCTCAGGAAAAGCAAGCAACCGAATATCATGTTTACGTTTAATGTTTCGCATCCCGTAGAACATGAAAATGAACTTAATTTTGAAATCCAAGCTCTCCTTCAAAAGTTATGAATTGTTGCTAAATTTTGTACCTTCCATTTTGAGATATGCCCTGTGATAACTTCTCAGGAAAAGATAGCATCCGAATAACATGTTTAAGTTCAATGTTTCCCATCCCGCGGAACATGAAAATGAAGGTAATTTTGAAATCCGAGCTCTTCCTCAAAAGTTATGCATTGTTGCTAAACTGAGTTTTATCTTCCATTTTGAGATATGACTTGTAATAACTTCTCAGGAAAAGCAAGCAACCGAATATCATGTTTACATTTAATGTTTCGCATCCCGTAGAACATGAAAATGAACTTAATTTTGAAATCCGAGCTCTTCTTCAAAAGTTATGCATTGTTAAACTGAGTTATACCTTCCATTTTGAGATATGCCTTGTGATAACTTCTCAGGAAAAGCAAGCAACCGAATATCATATTTACGTTTAATGTTTCGCATCCGGCAGAAGAAGAAAATGAATTTAATTTTGAAATCCGAGCTCTTCTTCAAAAGTTATGCATTTTTAAACTGAGTTATACCTTCCATTTTGAAATATACCTTGTGATAACTTCTCAGGAAAAGCAAGCAACCGAATATCATGTTTACGTTCAATGTTTCCCATCCCGCAAAACATGAAAATGAACTTAATTTTGAAATCCGAGCTCTTCCTCAAAAGTTATGCATTGTTGCAAAACTGAGTTTTATCTTCAATTTTGAGATATGACTTGTGATAACTTCTCAGGAAAAGCAAGCAACTGAATATCATGTTTACATTTAATGTTTCGCATCCCGTAGAACATGAAAATGAACTTAATTTTGAAATCCGAGCTCTTCTTCAAAAGTTATGCATTGTTGCTAAACTGAGTTATACCTTTCATTTTGAGATATATCTTGTGATAACTTCTCAGGAAAAGCAAGCAACCGAATATCATGTTTACGTTTAATGTTTCGCATCCCGTAGAACATGAAAATGAACTTAATTTTGAAATCCAAGCTCTCCTTCAAAAGTTATGAATTGTTGCTAAATTTTGTACCTTCCATTTTGAGATATGCCCTGTGATAACTTCTCAGGAAAAGATAGCATCCGAATATCATGTTTACGTTTAATGTTTCGCATCCCGTAGAACATGAAAATGAACTTAATTTTGAAATCCAAGCTCTCCTTCAAAAGTTATGAATTGTTGCTAATTTTTGTACCTTCCATTTTGAGATATGCCCTGTGATAACTTCTCAGGAAAAGACAGCATCCGAATAACATGTTTAAGTTCAATGTTTCCCATCCCGCAGAACATGAAAATGAAGGTAATTTTGAAATCCGAGCTCTTCCTCAAAAGTTATGCATTGTTGCTAAACTGAGTTTTATCTTCCATTTTGAGATATGACTTGTAATAACTTCTCAGGAAAAGCAAGCAACCGAATATCATGTTTACATTTAATGTTTCGCATCCCGTAGAACATGAAAATGAACTTAACTTTGAAATCCGAGCTCTTCTTCAAAAGTTATGCATTGTTAAACTGAGTTATACCTTCCATTTTGAGATATGCCTTGTGATAACTTCTCAGGAAAAGCAAGCAACCGAATACCATGTTTACGTTTAATGTTTCGCATCCGGCAGAAGAAGAAAATGAACTTAATTTTGAAATCCGAGCTCTTCTTCAAAAGTTATGCATTGTTAAACTGAGTTATACCTTCCATTTTGAAATATACCTTGTGATAACTTCTCAGGAAAAGCAAGCAACCGAATATCATGTTTACGTTTAATGTTTCGCATCCCGTAGAACATGAAAATGAACTTAATTTTGAAATCCAAGCTCTCCTTCAAAAGTTATGAATTGTTGCTAAATTTTGTACCTTCCATTTTGAGATATGCCCTGTGATAACTTCTCAGGAAAAGATAGCATCCGAATAACATGTTTAAGTTCAATGTTTCCCATCCCGCAGAACATGAAAATGAAGGTAATTTTGAAATCCGAGCTCTTCCTCAAAAGTTATGCATTGTTGCTAAACTGAGTTTTATCTTCCATTTTGAGATATGACTTGTAATAACTTCTCAGGAAAAGCAAGCAACCGAATATCATGTTTACGTTTAATGTTTCGCATCCCGTAGAACATGAAAATGAACTTAATTTTGAAATCCGAGCTCTTCTTCAAAAGTTATGCATTGTTATTAAACTGAGTTATACCTTCCATTTTGAGATATGCCTTGTGATAACTTCTCAGGAAAAGCAAGCAACCAAATATCATGTTTACGTTTAATGTTTCGCATGCGGCAGAAGAAGAAAATGAATTTTGAAATCCGAGCTCTTCTTCAAAAGTTATGCATTTTTAAACTGATTTATACCTTCCATTTTGAAATATACCTTGTGATAACTTCTCAGGAAAAGCAAGCAACCGAATATCATGTTTACGTTCAATGTTTCCCATCCTGCAAAACATGAAAATGAACTTAATTTTGAAATCCGAGCTCTTCCTCAAAAGTTATGCATTGTTGCAAAACTGAGTTTTATCTTCAATTTTGAGATATGACTTGTGATAACTTCTCAGGAAAAGCAAGCAACTGAATATCATGTTTACATATAATGTTTCGCATCCCGTAGAACATGAAAATGAACTTAATTTTGAAATCCGAGCTCTTCTTCAAAAGTTATGCATTGTTGCTAAACTGAGTTAAAACTTTCATTTTGAGATATACCTTGTGATAACTTCTCAGGAAAAGCAAGCAACCGAATATCATGTTTACGTTTGTTTCGCATCCCGTAGAACAAGAAAATGAACTTAATTTTAAAATCCGAGCTCTTCTTCAAAAGTTATGCATTGCTGCTAAACTGAGTTATACCTTTCATTTTGAGATATACCTTGTGATAACTTATCAGGAAAAGCAAGCAACCGAATATCATTTTTACGTATAATGTTTCGCATTCCGTAGAACATGAAAATGAACTTAATTTTGAAATCCGAGCTCTTCTTCAAAAGTTATGCATTGTTGCTAAACTGAGTTATACCTTTCATTTTGAGATATATCTTGTGATAACTTCTCAGGAAAAGCAAGCAACCGAATATCATGTTTACGTTTAATGTTTCGCATCCCGTAGAACATGAAAATGAACTTAATTTTGAAATCCAAGCTCTCCTTCAAAAGTTATGAATTGTTGCTAAATTTTGTACCTACCATTTTGAGATATGCCCTGTGATAACTTCTCAGGAAAAGATAGCATCCGAATATCATGTTTACGTTTAATGTTTCGCATCCCGTAGAACATGAAAATGAACTTAATTTTGAAATCCAAGCTCTCCTTCAAAAGTTATGAATTGTTGCTAAATTTTGTACCTTCCATTTTGAGATATGCCCTGTGATAACTTCTCAGGAAAAGATAGCATCCGAATAACATGTTTAAGTTCAATGTTTCCCATCCCGCAGAACATGAAAATGAAGGTAATTTTGAAATCCGAGCTCTTCCTCAAAAGTTATGCATTGTTGCTAAACTGAGTTTTATCTTCCATTTTGAGATATGACTTGTGATAACTTCTCAGGAAAAGCAAGCAACCGAATATCATGTTTACGTTTAATGTTTCGCATCCCGTAGAACATGAAAATGAACTTAATTTTGAAATCCGAGCTCTTCTTCAAAAGTTATGCATTGTTGTTAAACTGAGTTATACCTTCCATTTTGAGATATACCTTGTGATAACTTCTCAGGAAAAGCAAGCAACCGAATATCATGTTTATGTTTAATGTTTCGCATCCCGTAGAACATGAAAATGAACTTAACTTTGAAATCCGAGCTCTTCTTCAAAAGTTATGCATTGTTAAACTGAGTTATACCTTCCATTTTGAGATATGCCTTGTGATAACTTCTCAGGAAAAGCAAGCAACCGAATTCCATGTTTACGTTTAATGTTTCGCATCCGGCAGAAGAAGAAAATGAACTTAATTTTGAAATCCGAGCTCTTCTTCAAAAGTTATGCATTGTTAAACTGAGTTATACCTTCCATTTTGAAATATACCCTGTGATAACTTCTCAGGAAAAGCAAGCAACCGAATATCATGTTTACGTTTAATGTTTCGCATCCCGTAGAACATGAAAATGAACTTAATTTTGAAATCCGAGCTCTTCTTCAAAAGTTATGCATTGTTGTTAAACTGAGTTATACCTTCCATTTTGAGATATGCCTTGTGATAACTTCTCAGGAAAAGCAAGCAACCGAATATCATGTTTACGTTTAATGTTTCGCATCCGGCAGAAGAAGAAAATGAATTTAATTTTGAAATCCGAGCTCTTCTTCAAAAGTTATGCATTTTTAAACTGAGTTATACCTTCCATTTTGAAATATACCTTGTGATAACTTCTCAGGAAAAGCAAGCAACCGAATATCATGTTTACGTTCAATGTTTCCCATCCCGCAAAACATGAAAATGAACTTAATTTTGAAATCCGAGCTCTTCCTCAAAAGTTATGCATTGTTGCAAAACTGAGTTTTATCTTCAATTTTGAGATATGACTTGTGATAACTTCTCAGGAAAAGCAAGCAACTGAATATCATGTTTACATTTAATGTTTCGAATAGAACATGAAAATGAACTTAATTTTGAAATCCGAGCTCTTCTTCAAAAGTTATGCATTGTTGCTAAACTGAGTTAAAACTTTCATTTTGAGATATACCTTGTGATAACTTCTCAGGAAAAGCAAGCAACCGAATATCATGTTTACGTTTGTTTCGCATCCCGTAGAACAAGAAAATGAACTTAATTTTAAAATCCGAGCTCTTCTTTAAAAGTTATGCATTGCTGCTAAACTGAGTTATACCTTTCATTTTGAGATATACCTTGTGATAACTTCTCAGGAAAAGCAAGCAACCGAATATCATTTTTACGTATAATGTTTCGCATCCCGTAGAACATGAAAATGAACTTAATTTTGAAATCCGAGCTCTTCTTCAAAAGTTATGCATTGTTGCTAAACTGAGTTATACCTTTCATTTTGAGATATATCTTGTGATAACTTCTCAGGAAAAGCAAGCAACCGAATATCATGTTTACGTTTAATGTTTCGCATCCCGTAGAACATGAAAATGAACTTAATTTTGAAATCCAAGCTCTCCTTCAAAAGTTATGCATTGTTGCTAAATTTTGTACCTTCCATTTTGAGATATGACTTGTGATAACTTCTCAGGAAAAGCAAGCAACTGAATATCATGTTTACATTTAATGTTTCGCATCCCGTAGAACATGAAAATGAACTTAATTTTGAAATCCAAGCTCTTCTTCAAAAGTTATGCATTGTTGTTAAACTGAGTTATACCTAACATTTTGAGATATACCTTGTGATAACTTCTCAGGAAAATCAAGCAACCGAATATCATGTTTATGTTTAATGTTTCGCATCCCGTAGAACATGAAAATGAACTTAACTTTGAAATCCGAGCTCTTCTTCAAAAGTTATGCATTGTTAAACTGAGTTATACCTTCCATTTTGAGATATGCCTTGTGATAACTTCTCAGGAAAAGCAAGCAACCGAATACCATGTTTACGTTTAATGTTTCGCATCCGGCAGAAGAAGAAAATGAACTTAATTTTGAAATCCGAGCTCTTCTTCAAAAGTTATGAATTGTTGCTAAATTTTGTACCTTCCATTTTGAGATATGCCCTGTGATAACTTCTCAGGAAAAGATAGCATCCGAATAACATGTTTAAGTTCAATGTTTCCCATCCCGCAGAACATGAAAATGAAGGTAATTTTGAAATCCGAGCTCTTCCTCAAAAGTTATGCATTGTTGCTAAACTGAGTTTTATCTTCCATTTTGAGATATGACTTGTGATAACTTCTCAGGAAAAGCAAGCAACCGAATATCATGTTTACGTTTGTTTCGCATCCCGTAGAACAAGAAAATGAACTTAATTTTAAAATCCGAGCTCTTCTTCAAAAGTTATGCATTGCTGCTAAACTGAGTTATATCTTTCATTTTGAGATATACCTTGTGATAACTTCTCAGGAAAAGCAAGCAACCGAATATCATTTTTACGTATAATGTTTCGCATCCCGTAGAACATGAAAATGAACTTAATTTTGAAATCCGAGCTCTTCTTCAAAAGTTATGCATTGTTGCTAAACTGAGTTATACCTTTCATTTTGAGATATATCTTGTGATAACTTCTCAGGAAAAGCAAGCAACCGAATATCATGTTTACGTTTAATGTTTCGCATCCCGTAGAACATGAAAATGAACTTAATTTTGAAATCCAAGCTCTCCTTCAAAAGTTATGAATTGTTGCTAAATTTTGTACCTTCCATTTTGAGATATGCCCTGTGATAACTTCTCAGGAAAAGATAGCATCCGAATATCATGTTTACGTTTAATGTTTCGCATCCCGTAGAACATGAAAATGAACTTAATTTTGAAATCCAAGCTCTCCTTCAAAAGTTATGAATTGTTGCTAAATTTTGTACCTTCCATTTTGAGATATGCCCTGTGATAACTTCTCAGGAAAAGATAGCATCCGAATAACATGTTTAAGTTCAATGTTTCCCATCCCGCAGAACATGAAAATGAAGGTAATTTTGAAATCCGAGCTCTTCCTCAAAAGTTATGCATTGTTGCTAAACTGAGTTTTATCTTCCATTTTGAGATATGACTTGTGATAACTTCTCAGGAAAAGCAAGCAACCGAATATCATGTTTACGTTTAATGTTTCGCATCCCGTAGAACATGAAAATGAACTTAATTTTGAAATCCGAGCTCTTCTTCAAAAGTTATGCATTGTTGTTAAACTGAGTTATACCTTCCATTTTGAGATATACCTTCTGATAACTTCTCAGGAAAAGCAAGCAACCGAATATCATGTTTATGTTTAATGTTTCGCATCCCGTAGAACATGAAAATGAACTTAACTTTGAAATCCGAGCTCTTCTTCAAAAGTTATGCATTGTTAAACTGAGTTATACCTTCCATTTTGAGATATGCCTTGTGATAACTTCTCAGGAAAAGCAAGCAACCGAATACCATGTTTACGTTTAATGTTTCGCATCCGGCAGAAGAAAATGAACTTAATTTTGAAATCCGAGCTCTTCTTCAAAAGTTATGCATTGTTAAACTGAGTTATACCTTCCATTTTGAAATATACCTTGTGATAACTTCTCAGGAAAAGCAAGCAACCGAATATCATGTTTACGTTTAATGTTTCGCATCCCGTAGAACATGAAAATGAACTTAATTTTGAAATCCAAGCTCTCCTTCAAAAGTTATGAATTGTTGCTAAATTTTGTACCTTCCATTTTGAGATATGCCCTGTGATAACTTCTCAGGAAAAGATAGCATCCGAATAACATGTTTAAGTTCAATGTTTCCCATCCCGCAGAACATGAAAATGAAGGTAATTTTGAAATCCGAGCTCTTCCTCAAAAGTTATGCATTGTTGCTAAACTGAGTTTTATCTTCCATTTTGAGATATGACTTGTAATAACTTCTCAGGAAAAGCAAGCAACCGAATATCATGTTTACATTTAATGTTTCGCATCCCGTAGAACATGAAAATGAACTTAATTTTGAAATCCGAGCTCTTCTTCAAAAGTTATGCATTGTTAAACTGAGTTATACCTTCCATTTTGAGATATGCCTTGTGATAACTTCTCAGGAAAAGCAAGCAACCGAATATCATGTTTACGTTTAATGTTTCGCATCCGGCAGAAGAAGAAAATGAATTTAATTTTGAAATCCGAGCTCTTCTTCAAAAGTTATGCATTTTTAAACTGAGTTATACCTTCCATTTTGAAATATACCTTGTGATAACTTCTCAGGAAAAGCAAGCAACCGAATATCATGTTTACGTTCAATGTTTCCCATCCCGCAAAACATGAAAATGAACTTAATTTTGAAATCCGAGCTCTTCCTCAAAAGTTATGCATTGTTGCAAAACTGAGTTTTATCTTCAATTTTGAGATATGACTTGTGATAACTTCTCAGGAAAAGCAAGCAACTGAATATCATGTTTACATTTAATGTTTCGCATCCCGTAGAACATGAAAATGAACTTAATTTTGAAATCCGAGCTCTTCTTCAAAAGTTATGCATTGTTGCTAAACTGAGTTATACCTTTCATTTTGAGATATATCTTGTGATAACTTCTCAGGAAAAGCAAGCAACCGAATATCATGTTTACGTTTGTTTCGCATCCCGTAGAACAAGAAAATGAACTTAATTTTAAAATCCGAGCTCTTCTTCAAAAGTAATGCATTGCTGCTAAACTGAGTTATATCTTTCATTTTGAGATATACCTTGTGATAACTTCTCAGGAAAAGCAAGCAACCGAATATCATTTTTACGTATAATGTTTCGCATCCCGTAGAACATGAAAATGAACTTAATTTTGAAATCCGAGCTCTTCTTCAAAAGTTATGCATTGTTGCTAAACTGAGTTATACCTTTCATTTTGAGATATATCTTGTGATAACTTCTCAGGAAAAGCAAGCAACCGAATATCATGTTTACGTTTAATGTTTCGCATCTCGTAGAACATGAAAATGAACTTAATTTTGAAATCCAAGCTCTCCTTCAAAAGTTATGAATTGTTCCTAAATTTTGTACCTTCCATTTTGAGATATGCCCTGTGATAACTTCTCAGGAAAAGATAGCATCCGAATATCATGTTTACGTTTAATGTTTCGCATCCCGTAGAACATGAAAATGAACTTAATTTTGAAATCCAAGCTCTCCTTCAAAAGTTATGAATTGTTGCTAAATTTTGTACCTTCCATTTTGAGATATGCCCTGTGATAACTTCTCAGGAAAAGATAGCATCCGAATAACATGTTTAAGTTCAATGTTTCCCATCCCGCAGAACATGAAAATGAAGGTAATTTTGAAATCCGAGCTCTTCCTCAAAAGTTATGCATTGTTGCTAAACTGAGTTTTATCTTCCATTTTGAGATATGACTTGTGATAACTTCTCAGGAAAAGCAAGCAACCGAATATCATGTTTACGTTTAATGTTTCGCATCCCGTAGAACATGAAAATGAACTTAATTTTGAAATCCGAGCTCTTCTTCAAAAGTTATGCATTGTTGTTAAACTGAGTTATACCTTCCATTTTGAGATATACCTTGTGATAACTTCTCAGGAAAAGCAAGCAACCGAATATCATGTTTATGTTTAATGTTTCGCATCCCGTAGAACATGAAAATGAACTTAACTTTGAAATCCGAGCTCTTCTTCAAAAGTTATGCATTGTTAAACTGAGTTATACCTTCCATTTTGAGATATGCCTTGTGATAACTTCTCAGGAAAAGCAAGCAACCGAATACCATGTTTACGTTTAATGTTTCGCATCCGGCAGAAGAAAATGAACTTAATTTTGAAATCCGAGCTCTTCTTCAAAAGTTATGCATTGTTAAACTGAGTTATACCTTCCATTTTGAAATATACCTTGTGATAACTTCTCAGGAAAAGCAAGCAACCGAATATCATGTTTACGTTTAATGTTTCGCATCCCGTAGAACATGAAAATGAACTTAATTTTGAAATCCAAGCTCTCCTTCAAAAGTTATGAATTGTTGCTAAATTTTGTACCTTCCATTTTGAGATATGCCCTGTGATAACTTCTCAGGAAAAGATAGCATCCGAATAACATGTTTAAGTTCAATGTTTCCCATCCCGCAGAACATGAAAATGAAGGTAATTTTGAAATCCGAGCTCTTCCTCAAAAGTTATGCATTGTTGCTAAACTGAGTTTTATCTTCCATTTTGAGATATGACTTGTAATAACTTCTCAGGAAAAGCAAGCAACCGAATATCATGTTTACATTTAATGTTTCGCATCCCGTAGAACATGAAAATGAACTTAATTTTGAAATCCGAGCTCTTCTTCAAAAGTTATGCATTGTTAAACTGAGTTATACCTTCCATTTTGAGATATGCCTTGTGATAACTTCTCAGGAAAAGCAAGCAACCGAATATCATGTTTACGTTTAATGTTTCGCATCCGGCAGAAGAAGAAAATGAATTTAATTTTGAAATCCGAGCTCTTCTTCAAAAGTTATGCATTTTTAAACTGAGTTATACCTTCCATTTTGAAATATACCTTGTGATAACTTCTCAGGAAAAGCAAGCAACCGAATATCATGTTTACGTTCAATGTTTCCCATCCCGCAAAACATGAAAATGAACTTAATTTTGAAATCCGAGCTCTTCCTCAAAAGTTATGCATTGTTGCAAAACTGAGTTTTATCTTCAATTTTGAGATATGACTTGTGATAACTTCTCAGGAAAAGCAAGCAACCGAATATCATGTTTACGTTTAATGTTTCGCATCCCGTAGAACATGAAAATGAACTTAATTTTGAAATCCAAGCTCTCCTTCAAAAGTTATGAATTGTTGCTAAATTTTGTACCTTCCATTTTGAGATATGCCCTGTGATAACTTCTCAGGAAAAGATAGCATCCGAATATCATGTTTACATTTAATGTTTCGCATCCCGTAGAACATGAAAATGAACTTAATTTTGAAATCCAAGCTCTCCTTCAAAAGTTATGAATTGTTGCTAGATTTTGTACCTTCCATTTTGAGATATGCCCTGTGATAACTTCTCAGGAAAAGACAGCATCCGAATAACATGTTTAAGTTCAATGTTTCCCATCCCGCAGAACATGAAAATGAAGGTAATTTTGAAATCCGAGCTCTTCCTCAAAAGTTATGCATTGTTGCTAAACTGAGTTTTATCTTCCATTTTGAGATATGACTTGTAATAACTTCTCAGGAAAAGCAAGCAACCGAATATCATGTTTACATTTAATGTTTCGCATCCCGTAGAACATGAAAATGAACTTAATTTTGAAATCCGAGCTCTTCTTCAAAAGTTATGCATTTTTAAACTGATTTATACCTTCCATTTTGAAATATACCTTGTGATAACTTCTCAGGAAAAGCAAGCAACCGAATATCATGTTTACGTTCAATGTTTCCCATCCTGCAAAACATGAAAATGAACTTAATTTTGAAATCCGAGCTCTTCCTCAAAAGTTATGCATTGTTGCAAAACTGAGTTTTATCTTCAATTTTGAGATATGACTTGTGATAACTTCTCAGGAAAAGCAAGCAACTGAATATCATGTTTACATATAATGTTTCGCATCCCGTAGAACATGAAAATGAACTTAATTTTGAAATCCGAGCTCTTCTTCAAAAGTTATGCATTGTTGCTAAACTGAGTTAAAACTTTCATTTTGAGATATACCTTGTGATAACTTCTCAGGAAAAGCAAGCAACCGAATATCATGTTTACGTTTGTTTCGCATCCCGTAGAACAAGAAAATGAACTTAATTTTAAAATCCGAGCTCTTCTTCAAAAGTTATGCATTGCTGCTAAACTGAGTTATACCTTTCATTTTGAGATATACCTTGTGATAACTTATCAGGAAAAGCAAGCAACCGAATATCATTTTTACGTATAATGTTTCGCATTCCGTAGAACATGAAAATGAACTTAATTTTGAAATCCGAGCTCTTCTTCAAAAGTTATGCATTGTTGCTAAACTGAGTTATACCTTTCATTTTGAGATATATCTTGTGATAACTTCTCAGGAAAAGCAAGCAACCGAATATCATGTTTACGTTTAATGTTTCGCATCCCGTAGAACATGAAAATGAACTTAATTTTGAAATCCAAGCTCTCCTTCAAAAGTTATGAATTGTTGCTAAATTTTGTACCTACCATTTTGAGATATGCCCTGTGATAACTTCTCAGGAAAAGATAGCATCCGAATATCATGTTTACGTTTAATGTTTCGCATCCCGTAGAACATGAAAATGAACTTAATTTTGAAATCCAAGCTCTCCTTCAAAAGTTATGAATTGTTGCTAAATTTTGTACCTTCCATTTTGAGATATGCCCTGTGATAACTTCTCAGGAAAAGATAGCATCCGAATAACATGTTTAAGTTCAATGTTTCCCATCCCGCAGAACATGAAAATGAAGGTAATTTTGAAATCCGAGCTCTTCCTCAAAAGTTATGCATTGTTGCTAAACTGAGTTTTATCTTCCATTTTGAGATATGACTTGTGATAACTTCTCAGGAAAAGCAAGCAACCGAATATCATGTTTACGTTTAATGTTTCGCATCCCGTAGAACATGAAAATGAACTTAATTTTGAAATCCGAGCTCTTCTTCAAAAGTTATGCATTGTTGTTAAACTGAGTTATACCTTCCATTTTGAGATATACCTTGTGATAACTTCTCAGGAAAAGCAAGCAACCGAATATCATGTTTATGTTTAATGTTTCGCATCCCGTAGAACATGAAAATGAACTTAACTTTGAAATCCGAGCTCTTCTTCAAAAGTTATGCATTGTTAAACTGAGTTATACCTTCCATTTTGAGATATGCCTTGTGATAACTTCTCAGGAAAAGCAAGCAACCGAATACCATGTTTACGTTTAATGTTTCGCATCCGGCAGAAGAAGAAAATGAACTTAATTTTGAAATCCGAGCTCTTCTTCAAAAGTTATGCATTGTTAAACTGAGTTATACCTTCCATTTTGAAATATACCCTGTGATAACTTCTCAGGAAAAGCAAGCAACCGAATATCATGTTTACGTTTAATGTTTCGCATCCCGTAGAACATGAAAATGAACTTAATTTTGAAATCCAAGCTCTCCTTCAAAAGTTATGAATTGTTGCTAAATTTTGTACCTTCCATTTTGAGATATGCCCTGTGATAACTTCTCAGGAAAAGATAGCATCCGAATAACATGTTTAAGTTCAATGTTTCCCATCCCGCAGAACATGAAAATGAAGGTAATTTTGAAATCCGAGCTCTTCCTCAAAAGTTATGCATTGTTGCTAAACTGAGTTTTATCTTCCATTTTGAGATATGACTTGTAATAACTTCTCAGGAAAAGCAAGCAACCGAATATCATGTTTACGTTTAATGTTTCGCATCCCGTAGAACATGAAAATGAACTTAATTTTGAAATCCGAGCTCTTCTTCAAAAGTTATGCATTGTTATTAAACTGAGTTATACCTTCCATTTTGAGATATGCCTTGTGATAACTTCTCAGGAAAAGCAAGCAACCAAATATCATGTTTACGTTTAATGTTTCGCATGCGGCAGAAGAAGAAAATGAACTTAATTTTGAAATCCGAGCTCTTCTTCAAAAGTTATGCATTGTTAAACTGAGTTATACCTTCCATTTTGAAATATACCTTGTGATAACTTCTCAGGAAAAGCAAGCAACCGAATATCATGTTTACGTTCAATGTTTCCCATCCCGCAGAACATGAAAATGAACTTAATTTTGAAATCCGAGCTCTTCCTCAAAAGTTATGCATTGTTGCTAAACTGAGTTTTATCTTCCATTTTGAGATATGACTTGTGATAACTTCTCAGGAAAAGCAAGCAACCGAATATCATGTTTACATTTAATGTTTCGCATCCCGTAGAACATGAAAATGAACTTAATTTTGAAATCCGAGCTCTTCTTCAAAAGTTATGCATTGTTGCTAAACTGAGTTAAAACTTTCATTTTGAGATATACCTTGTGATAACTTCTCAGGAAAAGCAAGCAACCGAATATCATGTTTACGTTTGTTTCGCATCCCGTAGAACAAGAAAATGAACTTAATTTTGAAATCCGAGCTCTTCTTCAAAAGTTATGCATTGTTGCTAAACTGAGTTAAAACTTTCATTTTGAGATATACCTTGTGATAACTTCTCAGGAAAAGCAAGCAACCGAATATCATGTTTACGTTTGTTTCGCATGCCGTAGAACAAGAAAATGAACTTAATTTTGAAATCCGAGCTCTTCTTCAAAAGTTATGCATTGTTGCTAAACTGAGTTATACCTTTCATTTTGAGATATACCTTGTGATAACTTCTCAGGAAAAGCAGGCAACCGAATATCATTTTTACGTTTAATGTTTCGCATCGCGTAGAACATGAAAATGAACTTAATTTTGAAATCCGAGCTCTTCTTCAAAAGTTATGCATTGTTGTTAAACTGAGTTATACCTTCCATTTTGAGATATGCCTTGTGATAACTTCTCAGGAAAAGCAAGCAACCGAATATCATGTTTACGTTTAATGTTTCGCATCCGGCAGAAGAAGAAAATGAATTTAATTTTGAAATCCGAGCTCTTCTTCAAAAGTTATGCATTTTTAAACTGAGTTATACCTTCCATTTTGAAATATACCTTGTGATAACTTCTCAGGAAAAGCAAGCAACCGAATATCATGTTTACGTTCAATGTTTCCCATCCCGCAAAACATGAAAATGAACTTAATTTTGAAATCCGAGCTCTTCCTCAAAAGTTATGCATTGTTGCAAAACTGAGTTTTATCTTCAATTTTGAGATATGACTTGTGATAACTTCACAGGAAAAGCAAGCAACTGAATATCATGTTTACATTTAATGTTTCGAATAGAACATGAAAATGAACTTAATTTTGAAATCCGAGCTCTTCTTCAAAAGTTATGCATTGTTGCTAAACTGAGTTAAAACTTTCATTTTGAGATATACCTTGTGATAACTTCTCAGGAAAAGCAAGCAACCGAATATCATGTTTACGTTTGTTTCGCATCCCGTAGAACAAGAAAATGAACTTAATTTTAAAATCCGAGCTCTTCTTTAAAAGTTATGCATTGCTGCTAAACTGAGTTATACCTTTCATTTTGAGATATACCTTGTGATAACTTCTCAGGAAAAGCAAGCAACCGAATATCATTTTTACGTATAATGTTTCGCATCCCGTAGAACATGAAAATGAACTTAATTTTGAAATCCGAGCTCTTCTTCAAAAGTTATGCATTGTTGCTAAACTGAGTTATACCTTTCATTTTGAGATATATCTTGTGATAACTTCTCAGGAAAAGCAAGCAACCGAATATCATGTTTACGTTTAATGTTTCGCATCCCGTAGAACATGAAAATGAACTTAATTTTGAAATCCAAGCTCTCCTTCAAAAGTTATGCATTGTTGCTAAATTTTGTACCTTCCATTTTGAGATATGACTTGTGATAACTTCTCAGGAAAAGCAAGCAACTGAATATCATGTTTACATTTAATGTTTCGCATCCCGTAGAACATGAAAATGAACTTAATTTTGAAATCCAAGCTCTTCTTCAAAAGTTATGCATTGTTGTTAAACTGAGTTATACCTAACATTTTGAGATATACCTTGTGATAACTTCTCAGGAAAATCAAGCAACCGAATATCATGTTTATGTTTAATGTTTCGCATCCCGTAGAACATGAAAATGAACTTAACTTTGAAATCCGAGCTCTTCTTCAAAAGTTATGCATTGTTAAACTGAGTTATACCTTCCATTTTGAGATATGCCTTGTGATAACTTCTCAGGAAAAGCAAGCAACCGAATACCATGTTTACGTTTAATGTTTCGCATCCGGCAGAAGAAGAAAATGAACTTAATTTTGAAATCCGAGCTCTTCTTCAAAAGTTATGCATTGTTAAACTGAGTTATACCTTCCATTTTGAAATATACCTTGTGATAACTTCTCAGGAAAAGCAAGCAACCGAATATCATGTTTACGTTTAATGTTTCGCATCCCGTAGAACATGAAAATGAACTTAATTTTGAAATCCAAGCTCTCCTTCAAAAGTTATGAATTGTTGCTAAATTTTGTACCTTCCATTTTGAGATATGCCCTGTGATAACTTCTCAGGAAAAGATAGCATCCGAATAACATGTTTAAGTTCAATGTTTCCCATCCCGCGGAACATGAAAATGAAGGTAATTTTGAAATCCGAGCTCTTCCTCAAAAGTTATGCATTGTTGCTAAACTGAGTTTTATCTTCCATTTTGAGATATGACTTGTAATAACTTCTCAGGAAAAGCAAGCAACCGAATATCATGTTTACATTTAATGTTTCGCATCCCGTAGAACATGAAAATGAACTTAATTTTGAAATCCGAGCTCTTCTTCAAAAGTTATGCATTGTTAAACTGAGTTATACCTTCCATTTTGAGATATGCCTTGTGATAACTTCTCAGGAAAAGCAAGCAACCGAATATCATATTTACGTTTAATGTTTCGCATCCGGCAGAAGAAGAAAATGAATTTAATTTTGAAATCCGAGCTCTTCTTCAAAAGTTATGCATTTTTAAACTGAGTTATACCTTCCATTTTGAAATATACCTTGTGATAACTTCTCAGGAAAAGCAAGCAACCGAATATCATGTTTACGTTCAATGTTTCCCATCCCGCAAAACATGAAAATGAACTTAATTTTGAAATCCGAGCTCTTCCTCAAAAGTTATGCATTGTTGCAAAACTGAGTTTTATCTTCAATTTTGAGATATGACTTGTGATAACTTCTCAGGAAAAGCAAGCAACTGAATATCATGTTTACATTTAATGTTTCGCATCCCGTAGAACATGAAAATGAACTTAATTTTGAAATCCGAGCTCTTCTTCAAAAGTTATGCATTGTTGCTAAACTGAGTTATACCTTTCATTTTGAGATATATCTTGTGATAACTTCTCAGGAAAAGCAAGCAACCGAATATCATGTTTACGTTTAATGTTTCGCATCCCGTAGAACATGAAAATGAACTTAATTTTGAAATCCAAGCTCTCCTTCAAAAGTTATGAATTGTTGCTAAATTTTGTACCTTCCATTTTGAGATATGCCCTGTGATAACTTCTCAGGAAAAGATAGCATCCGAATATCATGTTTACGTTTAATGTTTCGCATCCCGTAGAACATGAAAATGAACTTAATTTTGAAATCCAAGCTCTCCTTCAAAAGTTATGAATTGTTGCTAATTTTTGTACCTTCCATTTTGAGATATGCCCTGTGATAACTTCTCAGGAAAAGACAGCATCCGAATAACATGTTTAAGTTCAATGTTTCCCATCCCGCAGAACATGAAAATGAAGGTAATTTTGAAATCCGAGCTCTTCCTCAAAAGTTATGCATTGTTGCTAAACTGAGTTTTATCTTCCATTTTGAGATATGACTTGTAATAACTTCTCAGGAAAAGCAAGCAACCGAATATCATGTTTACATTTAATGTTTCGCATCCCGTAGAACATGAAAATGAACTTAACTTTGAAATCCGAGCTCTTCTTCAAAAGTTATGCATTGTTAAACTGAGTTATACCTTCCATTTTGAGATATGCCTTGTGATAACTTCTCAGGAAAAGCAAGCAACCGAATACCATGTTTACGTTTAATGTTTCGCATCCGGCAGAAGAAGAAAATGAACTTAATTTTGAAATCCGAGCTCTTCTTCAAAAGTTATGCATTGTTAAACTGAGTTATACCTTCCATTTTGAAATATACCTTGTGATAACTTCTCAGGAAAAGCAAGCAACCGAATATCATGTTTACGTTTAATGTTTCGCATCCCGTAGAACATGAAAATGAACTTAATTTTGAAATCCAAGCTCTCCTTCAAAAGTTATGAATTGTTGCTAAATTTTGTACCTTCCATTTTGAGATATGCCCTGTGATAACTTCTCAGGAAAAGATAGCATCCGAATAACATGTTTAAGTTCAATGTTTCCCATCCCGCAGAACATGAAAATGAAGGTAATTTTGAAATCCGAGCTCTTCCTCAAAAGTTATGCATTGTTGCTAAACTGAGTTTTATCTTCCATTTTGAGATATGACTTGTAATAACTTCTCAGGAAAAGCAAGCAACCGAATATCATGTTTACGTTTAATGTTTCGCATCCCGTAGAACATGAAAATGAACTTAATTTTGAAATCCGAGCTCTTCTTCAAAAGTTATGCATTGTTATTAAACTGAGTTATACCTTCCATTTTGAGATATGCCTTGTGATAACTTCTCAGGAAAAGCAAGCAACCAAATATCATGTTTACGTTTAATGTTTCGCATGCGGCAGAAGAAGAAAATGAATTTTGAAATCCGAGCTCTTCTTCAAAAGTTATGCATTTTTAAACTGATTTATACCTTCCATTTTGAAATATACCTTGTGATAACTTCTCAGGAAAAGCAAGCAACCGAATATCATGTTTACGTTCAATGTTTCCCATCCTGCAAAACATGAAAATGAACTTAATTTTGAAATCCGAGCTCTTCCTCAAAAGTTATGCATTGTTGCAAAACTGAGTTTTATCTTCAATTTTGAGATATGACTTGTGATAACTTCTCAGGAAAAGCAAGCAACTGAATATCATGTTTACATATAATGTTTCGCATCCCGTAGAACATGAAAATGAACTTAATTTTGAAATCCGAGCTCTTCTTCAAAAGTTATGCATTGTTGCTAAACTGAGTTAAAACTTTCATTTTGAGATATACCTTGTGATAACTTCTCAGGAAAAGCAAGCAACCGAATATCATGTTTACGTTTGTTTCGCATCCCGTAGAACAAGAAAATGAACTTAATTTTAAAATCCGAGCTCTTCTTCAAAAGTTATGCATTGCTGCTAAACTGAGTTATACCTTTCATTTTGAGATATACCTTGTGATAACTTATCAGGAAAAGCAAGCAACCGAATATCATTTTTACGTATAATGTTTCGCATTCCGTAGAACATGAAAATGAACTTAATTTTGAAATCCGAGCTCTTCTTCAAAAGTTATGCATTGTTGCTAAACTGAGTTATACCTTTCATTTTGAGATATATCTTGTGATAACTTCTCAGGAAAAGCAAGCAACCGAATATCATGTTTACGTTTAATGTTTCGCATCCCGTAGAACATGAAAATGAACTTAATTTTGAAATCCAAGCTCTCCTTCAAAAGTTATGAATTGTTGCTAAATTTTGTACCTACCATTTTGAGATATGCCCTGTGATAACTTCTCAGGAAAAGATAGCATCCGAATATCATGTTTACGTTTAATGTTTCGCATCCCGTAGAACATGAAAATGAACTTAATTTTGAAATCCAAGCTCTCCTTCAAAAGTTATGAATTGTTGCTAAATTTTGTACCTTCCATTTTGAGATATGCCCTGTGATAACTTCTCAGGAAAAGATAGCATCCGAATAACATGTTTAAGTTCAATGTTTCCCATCCCGCAGAACATGAAAATGAAGGTAATTTTGAAATCCGAGCTCTTCCTCAAAAGTTATGCATTGTTGCTAAACTGAGTTTTATCTTCCATTTTGAGATATGACTTGTGATAACTTCTCAGGAAAAGCAAGCAACCGAATATCATGTTTACGTTTAATGTTTCGCATCCCGTAGAACATGAAAATGAACTTAATTTTGAAATCCGAGCTCTTCTTCAAAAGTTATGCATTGTTGTTAAACTGAGTTATACCTTCCATTTTGAGATATACCTTGTGATAACTTCTCAGGAAAAGCAAGCAACCGAATATCATGTTTATGTTTAATGTTTCGCATCCCGTAGAACATGAAAATGAACTTAACTTTGAAATCCGAGCTCTTCTTCAAAAGTTATGCATTGTTAAACTGAGTTATACCTTCCATTTTGAGATATGCCTTGTGATAACTTCTCAGGAAAAGCAAGCAACCGAATTCCATGTTTACGTTTAATGTTTCGCATCCGGCAGAAGAAGAAAATGAACTTAATTTTGAAATCCGAGCTCTTCTTCAAAAGTTATGCATTGTTAAACTGAGTTATACCTTCCATTTTGAAATATACCCTGTGATAACTTCTCAGGAAAAGCAAGCAACCGAATATCATGTTTACGTTTAATGTTTCGCATCCCGTAGAACATGAAAATGAACTTAATTTTGAAATCCGAGCTCTTCTTCAAAAGTTATGCATTGTTGTTAAACTGAGTTATACCTTCCATTTTGAGATATGCCTTGTGATAACTTCTCAGGAAAAGCAAGCAACCGAATATCATGTTTACGTTTAATGTTTCGCATCCGGCAGAAGAAGAAAATGAATTTAATTTTGAAATCCGAGCTCTTCTTCAAAAGTTATGCATTTTTAAACTGAGTTATACCTTCCATTTTGAAATATACCTTGTGATAACTTCTCAGGAAAAGCAAGCAACCGAATATCATGTTTACGTTCAATGTTTCCCATCCCGCAAAACATGAAAATGAACTTAATTTTGAAATCCGAGCTCTTCCTCAAAAGTTATGCATTGTTGCAAAACTGAGTTTTATCTTCAATTTTGAGATATGACTTGTGATAACTTCTCAGGAAAAGCAAGCAACTGAATATCATGTTTACATTTAATGTTTCGAATAGAACATGAAAATGAACTTAATTTTGAAATCCGAGCTCTTCTTCAAAAGTTATGCATTGTTGCTAAACTGAGTTAAAACTTTCATTTTGAGATATACCTTGTGATAACTTCTCAGGAAAAGCAAGCAACCGAATATCATGTTTACGTTTGTTTCGCATCCCGTAGAACAAGAAAATGAACTTAATTTTAAAATCCGAGCTCTTCTTTAAAAGTTATGCATTGCTGCTAAACTGAGTTATACCTTTCATTTTGAGATATACCTTGTGATAACTTCTCAGGAAAAGCAAGCAACCGAATATCATTTTTACGTATAATGTTTCGCATCCCGTAGAACATGAAAATGAACTTAATTTTGAAATCCGAGCTCTTCTTCAAAAGTTATGCATTGTTGCTAAACTGAGTTATACCTTTCATTTTGAGATATATCTTGTGATAACTTCTCAGGAAAAGCAAGCAACCGAATATCATGTTTACGTTTAATGTTTCGCATCCCGTAGAACATGAAAATGAACTTAATTTTGAAATCCAAGCTCTCCTTCAAAAGTTATGCATTGTTGCTAAATTTTGTACCTTCCATTTTGAGATATGACTTGTGATAACTTCTCAGGAAAAGCAAGCAACTGAATATCATGTTTACATTTAATGTTTCGCATCCCGTAGAACATGAAAATGAACTTAATTTTGAAATCCAAGCTCTTCTTCAAAAGTTATGCATTGTTGTTAAACTGAGTTATACCTAACATTTTGAGATATACCTTGTGATAACTTCTCAGGAAAATCAAGCAACCGAATATCATGTTTATGTTTAATGTTTCGCATCCCGTAGAACATGAAAATGAACTTAACTTTGAAATCCGAGCTCTTCTTCAAAAGTTATGCATTGTTAAACTGAGTTATACCTTCCATTTTGAGATATGCCTTGTGATAACTTCTCAGGAAAAGCAAGCAACCGAATACCATGTTTACGTTTAATGTTTCGCATCCGGCAGAAGAAGAAAATGAACTTAATTTTGAAATCCGAGCTCTTCTTCAAAAGTTATGCATTGTTAAACTGAGTTATACCTTCCATTTTGAAATATACCTTGTGATAACTTCTCAGGAAAAGCAAGCAACCGAATATCATGTTTACGTTTAATGTTTCGCATCCCGTAGAACATGAAAATGAACTTAATTTTGAAATCCAAGCTCTCCTTCAAAAGTTATGAATTGTTGCTAAATTTTGTACCTTCCATTTTGAGATATGCCCTGTGATAACTTCTCAGGAAAAGATAGCATCCGAATAACATGTCTAAGTTCAATGTTTCCCATCCCGCGGAACATGAAAATGAAGGTAATTTTGAAATCCGAGCTCTTCCTCAAAAGTTATGCATTGTTGCTAAACTGAGTTTTATCTTCCATTTTGAGATATGACTTGTAATAACTTCTCAGGAAAAGCAAGCAACCGAATATCATGTTTACATTTAATGTTTCGCATCCCGTAGAACATGAAAATGAACTTAATTTTGAAATCCGAGCTCTTCTTCAAAAGTTATGCATTGTTAAACTGAGTTATACCTTCCATTTTGAGATATGCCTTGTGATAACTTCTCAGGAAAAGCAAGCAACCGAATATCATATTTACGTTTAATGTTTCGCATCCGGCAGAAGAAGAAAATGAATTTAATTTTGAAATCCGAGCTCTTCTTCAAAAGTTATGCATTTTTAAACTGAGTTATACCTTCCATTTTGAAATATACCTTGTGATAACTTCTCAGGAAAAGCAAGCAACCGAATATCATGTTTACGTTCAATGTTTCCCATCCCGCAAAACATGAAAATGAACTTAATTTTGAAATCCGAGCTCTTCCTCAAAAGTTATGCATTGTTGCAAAACTGAGTTTTATCTTCAATTTTGAGATATGACTTGTGATAACTTCTCAGGAAAAGCAAGCAACTGAATATCATGTTTACATTTAATGTTTCGCATCCCGTAGAACATGAAAATGAACTTAATTTTGAAATCCGAGCTCTTCTTCAAAAGTTATGCATTGTTGCTAAACTGAGTTATACCTTTCATTTTGAGATATATCTTGTGATAACTTCTCAGGAAAAGCAAGCAACCGAATATCATGTTTACGTTTAATGTTTCGCATCCCGTAGAACATGAAAATGAACTTAATTTTGAAATCCAAGCTCTCCTTCAAAAGTTATGAATTGTTGCTAAATTTTGTACCTTCCATTTTGAGATATGCCCTGTGATAACTTCTCAGGAAAAGATAGCATCCGAATATCATGTTTACGTTTAATGTTTCGCATCCCGTAGAACATGAAAATGAACTTAATTTTGAAATCCAAGCTCTCCTTCAAAAGTTATGAATTGTTGCTAATTTTTGTACCTTCCATTTTGAGATATGCCCTGTGATAACTTCTCAGGAAAAGACAGCATCCGAATAACATGTTTAAGTTCAATGTTTCCCATCCCGCAGAACATGAAAATGAAGGTAATTTTGAAATCCGAGCTCTTCCTCAAAAGTTATGCATTGTTGCTAAACTGAGTTTTATCTTCCATTTTGAGATATGACTTGTAATAACTTCTCAGGAAAAGCAAGCAACCGAATATCATGTTTACATTTAATGTTTCGCATCCCGTAGAACATGAAAATGAACTTAACTTTGAAATCCGAGCTCTTCTTCAAAAGTTATGCATTGTTAAACTGAGTTATACCTTCCATTTTGAGATATGCCTTGTGATAACTTCTCAGGAAAAGCAAGCAACCGAATACCATGTTTACGTTTAATGTTTCGCATCCGGCAGAAGAAGAAAATGAACTTAATTTTGAAATCCGAGCTCTTCTTCAAAAGTTATGCATTGTTAAACTGAGTTATACCTTCCATTTTGAAATATACCTTGTGATAACTTCTCAGGAAAAGCAAGCAACCGAATATCATGTTTACGTTTAATGTTTCGCATCCCGTAGAACATGAAAATGAACTTAATTTTGAAATCCAAGCTCTCCTTCAAAAGTTATGAATTGTTGCTAAATTTTGTACCTTCCATTTTGAGATATGCCCTGTGATAACTTCTCAGGAAAAGATAGCATCCGAATAACATGTTTAAGTTCAATGTTTCCCATCCCGCAGAACATGAAAATGAAGGTAATTTTGAAATCCGAGCTCTTCCTCAAAAGTTATGCATTGTTGCTAAACTGAGTTTTATCTTCCATTTTGAGATATGACTTGTAATAACTTCTCAGGAAAAGCAAGCAACCGAATATCATGTTTACGTTTAATGTTTCGCATCCCGTAGAACATGAAAATGAACTTAATTTTGAAATCCGAGCTCTTCTTCAAAAGTTATGCATTGTTATTAAACTGAGTTATACCTTCCATTTTGAGATATGCCTTGTGATAACTTCTCAGGAAAAGCAAGCAACCAAATATCATGTTTACGTTTAATGTTTCGCATGCGGCAGAAGAAGAAAATGAATTTTGAAATCCGAGCTCTTCTTCAAAAGTTATGCATTTTTAAACTGATTTATACCTTCCATTTTGAAATATACCTTGTGATAACTTCTCAGGAAAAGCAAGCAACCGAATATCATGTTTACGTTCAATGTTTCCCATCCTGCAAAACATGAAAATGAACTTAATTTTGAAATCCGAGCTCTTCCTCAAAAGTTATGCATTGTTGCAAAACTGAGTTTTATCTTCAATTTTGAGATATGACTTGTGATAACTTCTCAGGAAAAGCAAGCAACTGAATATCATGTTTACATATAATGTTTCGCATCCCGTAGAACATGAAAATGAACTTAATTTTGAAATCCGAGCTCTTCTTCAAAAGTTATGCATTGTTGCTAAACTGAGTTAAAACTTTCATTTTGAGATATACCTTGTGATAACTTCTCAGGAAAAGCAAGCAACCGAATATCATGTTTACGTTTGTTTCGCATCCCGTAGAACAAGAAAATGAACTTAATTTTAAAATCCGAGCTCTTCTTCAAAAGTTATGCATTGCTGCTAAACTGAGTTATACCTTTCATTTTGAGATATACCTTGTGATAACTTATCAGGAAAAGCAAGCAACCGAATATCATTTTTACGTATAATGTTTCGCATTCCGTAGAACATGAAAATGAACTTAATTTTGAAATCCGAGCTCTTCTTCAAAAGTTATGCATTGTTGCTAAACTGAGTTATACCTTTCATTTTGAGATATATCTTGTGATAACTTCTCAGGAAAAGCAAGCAACCGAATATCATGTTTACGTTTAATGTTTCGCATCCCGTAGAACATGAAAATGAACTTAATTTTGAAATCCAAGCTCTCCTTCAAAAGTTATGAATTGTTGCTAAATTTTGTACCTACCATTTTGAGATATGCCCTGTGATAACTTCTCAGGAAAAGATAGCATCCGAATATCATGTTTACGTTTAATGTTTCGCATCCCGTAGAACATGAAAATGAACTTAATTTTGAAATCCAAGCTCTCCTTCAAAAGTTATGAATTGTTGCTAAATTTTGTACCTTCCATTTTGAGATATGCCCTGTGATAACTTCTCAGGAAAAGATAGCATCCGAATAACATGTTTAAGTTCAATGTTTCCCATCCCGCAGAACATGAAAATGAAGGTAATTTTGAAATCCGAGCTCTTCCTCAAAAGTTATGCATTGTTGCTAAACTGAGTTTTATCTTCCATTTTGAGATATGACTTGTGATAACTTCTCAGGAAAAGCAAGCAACCGAATATCATGTTTACGTTTAATGTTTCGCATCCCGTAGAACATGAAAATGAACTTAATTTTGAAATCCGAGCTCTTCTTCAAAAGTTATGCATTGTTGTTAAACTGAGTTATACCTTCCATTTTGAGATATACCTTGTGATAACTTCTCAGGAAAAGCAAGCAACCGAATATCATGTTTATGTTTAATGTTTCGCATCCCGTAGAACATGAAAATGAACTTAACTTTGAAATCCAAGCTCTTCTTCAAAAGTTATGCATTGTTAAACTGAGTTATACCTTCCATTTTGAGATATGCCTTGTGATAACTTCTCAGGAAAAGCAAGCAACCGAATTCCATGTTTACGTTTAATGTTTCGCATCCGGCAGAAGAAGAAAATGAACTTAATTTTGAAATCCGAGCTCTTCTTCAAAAGTTATGCATTGTTAAACTGAGTTATACCTTCCATTTTGAAATATACCCTGTGATAACTTCTCAGGAAAAGCAAGCAACCGAATATCATGTTTACGTTTAATGTTTCGCATCCCGTAGAACATGAAAATGAACTTAATTTTGAAATCCAAGCTCTCCTTCAAAAGTTATGAATTGTTGCTAAATTTTGTACCTTCCATTTTGAGATATGCCCTGTGATAACTTCTCAGGAAAAGATAGCATCCGAATAACATGTTTAAGTTCAATGTTTCCCATCCCGCAGAACATGAAAATGAAGGTAATTTTGAAATCCGAGCTCTTCCTCAAAAGTTATGCATTGTTGCTAAACTGAGTTTTATCTTCCATTTTGAGATATGACTTGTAATAACTTCTCAGGAAAAGCAAGCAACCGAATATCATGTTTACGTTTAATGTTTCGCATCCCGTAGAACATGAAAATGAACTTAATTTTGAAATCCGAGCTCTTCTTCAAAAGTTATGCATTGTTATTAAACTGAGTTATACCTTCCATTTTGAGATATGCCTTGTGATAACTTCTCAGGAAAAGCAAGCAACCAAATATCATGTTTACGTTTAATGTTTCGCATGCGGCAGAAGAAGAAAATGAACTTAATTTTGAAATCCGAGCTCTTCTTCAAAAGTTATGCATTGTTAAACTGAGCTATACCTTCCATTTTGAAATATACCTTGTGATAACTTCTCAGGAAAAGCAAGCAACCGAATATCATGTTTACGTTCAATGTTTCCCATCCCGCAGAACATGAAAATGAAGGTAATTTTGAAATCCGAGCTCTTCCTCAAAAGTTATGCATTGTTGCTAAACTGAGTTTTATCTTCCATTTTGAGATATGACTTGTGATAACTTCTCAGGAAAAGCAAGCAACCGAATATCATGTTTACATTTAATGTTTCGCATCCCGTAGAACATGAAAATGAACTTAATTTTGAAATCCGAGCTCTTCTTCAAAAGTTATGCATTGTTGCTAAACTGAGTTAAAACTTTCATTTTGAGATATACCTTGTGATAACTTCTCAGGAAAAGCAAGCAACCGAATATCATGTTTACGTTTGTTTCGCATCCCGTAGAACAAGAAAATGAACTTAATTTTGAAATCCGAGCTCTTCTTCAAAAGTTATGCATTGTTGCTAAACTGAGTTAAAACTTTCATTTTGAGATATACCTTGTGATAACTTCTCAGGAAAAGCAAGCAACCGAATATCATGTTTACGTTTGTTTCGCATGCCGTAGAACAAGAAAATGAACTTAATTTTGAAATCCGAGCTCTTCTTCAAAAGTTATGCATTGTTGCTAAACTGAGTTATACCTTTCATTTTGAGATATACCTTGTGATAACTTCTCAGGAAAAGCAGGCAACTGAATATCATTTTTACGTTTAATGTTTCGCATCCCGTAGAACATGAAAATGAACTTAATTTTGAAATCCGAGCTCTTCTTCAAAAGTTATGCATTGTTGTTAAACTGAGTTATACCTTCCATTTTGAGATATGCCTTGTGATAACTTCTCAGGAAAAGCAAGCAACCGAATATCATGTTTACGTTTAATGTTTCGCATCCGGCAGAAGAAGAAAATGAATTTAATTTTGAAATCCGAGCTCTTCTTCAAAAGTTATGCATTTTTAAACTGAGTTATACCTTCCATTTTGAAATATACCTTGTGATAACTTCTCAGGAAAAGCAAGCAACCGAATATCATGTTTACGTTCAATGTTTCCCATCCCGCAAAACATGAAAATGAACTTAATTTTGAAATCCGAGCTCTTCCTCAAAAGTTATGCATTGTTGCAAAACTGAGTTTTATCTTCAATTTTGAGATATGACTTGTGATAACTTCTCAGGAAAAGCAAGCAACTGAATATCATGTTTACATTTAATGTTTCGAATAGAACATGAAAATGAACTTAATTTTGAAATCCGAGCTCTTCTTCAAAAGTTATGCATTGTTGCTAAACTGAGTTAAAACTTTCATTTTGAGATATACCTTGTGATAACTTCTCAGGAAAAGCAAGCAACCGAATATCATGTTTACGTTTGTTTCGCATCCCGTAGAACAAGAAAATGAACTTAATTTTAAAATCCGAGCTCTTCTTTAAAAGTTATGCATTGCTGCTAAACTGAGTTATACCTTTCATTTTGAGATATACCTTGTGATAACTTCTCAGGAAAAGCAAGCAACCGAATATCATTTTTACGTATAATGTTTCGCATCCCGTAGAACATGAAAATGAACTTAATTTTGAAATCCGAGCTCTTCTTCAAAAGTTATGCATTGTTGCTAAACTGAGTTATACCTTTCATTTTGAGATATATCTTGTGATAACTTCTCAGGAAAAGCAAGCAACCGAATATCATGTTTACGTTTAATGTTTCGCATCCCGTAGAACATGAAAATGAACTTAATTTTGAAATCCAAGCTCTCCTTCAAAAGTTATGCATTGTTGCTAAATTTTGTACCTTCCATTTTGAGATATGACTTGTGATAACTTCTCAGGAAAAGCAAGCAACTGAATATCATGTTTACATTTAATGTTTCGCATCCCGTAGAACATGAAAATGAACTTAATTTTGAAATCCAAGCTCTTCTTCAAAAGTTATGCATTGTTGTTAAACTGAGTTATACCTAACATTTTGAGATATACCTTGTGATAACTTCTCAGGAAAAGCAAGCAACCGAATATCATGTTTATGTTTAATGTTTCGCATCCCGTAGAACATGAAAATGAACTTAACTTTGAAATCCGAGCTCTTCTTCAAAAGTTATGCATTGTTAAACTGAGTTATACCTTCCATTTTGAAATATACCTTGTGATAACTTCTCAGGAAAAGCAAGCAACCGAATATCATGTTTACGTTTAATGTTTCGCATCCCGTAGAACATGAAAATGAACTTAATTTTGAAATCCAAGCTCTCCTTCAAAAGTTATGAATTGTTGCTAAATTTTGTACCTTCCATTTTGAGATATGCCCTGTGATAACTTCTCAGGAAAAGATAGCATCCGAATAACATGTTTAAGTTCAATGTTTCCCATCCCGCGGAACATGAAAATGAAGGTAATTTTGAAATCCGAGCTCTTCCTCAAAAGTTATGCATTGTTGCTAAACTGAGTTTTATCTTCCATTTTGAGATATGACTTGTAATAACTTCTCAGGAAAAGCAAGCAACCGAATATCATGTTTACATTTAATGTTTCGCATCCCGTAGAACATGAAAATGAACTTAATTTTGAAATCCGAGCTCTTCTTCAAAAGTTATGCATTGTTAAACTGAGTTATACCTTCCATTTTGAGATATGCCTTGTGATAACTTCTCAGGAAAAGCAAGCAACCGAATATCATATTTACGTTTAATGTTTCGCATCCGGCAGAAGAAGAAAATGAATTTAATTTTGAAATCCGAGCTCTTCTTCAAAAGTTATGCATTTTTAAACTGAGTTATACCTTCCATTTTGAAATATACCTTGTGATAACTTCTCAGGAAAAGCAAGCAACCGAATATCATGTTTACGTTCAATGTTTCCCATCCCGCAAAACATGAAAATGAACTTAATTTTGAAATCCGAGCTCTTCCTCAAAAGTTATGCATTGTTGCTAAACTGAGTTTTATCTTCAATTTTGAGATATGACTTGTGATAACTTCTCAGGAAAAACAAGCAACTGAATATCATGTTTACATTTAATGTTTCGCATCCCGTAGAACATGAAAATGAACTTAATTTTGAAATCCGAGCTCTTCTTCAAAAGTTATGCATTGTTGCTAAACTGAGTTATACCTTTCATTTTGAGATATATCTTGTGATAACTTCTCAGGAAAAGCAAGCAACCGAATATCATGTTTACGTTTAATGTTTCGCATCCCGTAGAACATGAAAATGAACTTAATTTTGAAATCCAAGCTCTCCTTCAAAAGTTATGAATTGTTGCTAAATTTTGTACCTTCCATTTTGAGATATGCCCTGTGATAACTTCTCAGGAAAAGATAGCATCCGAATATCATGTTTACGTTTAATGTTTCGCATCCCGTAGAACATGAAAATGAACTTAATTTTGAAATCCAAGCTCTCCTTCAAAAGTTATGAATTGTTGCTAATTTTTGTACCTTCCATTTTGAGATATGCCCTGTGATAACTTCTCAGGAAAAGACAGCATCCGAATAACATGTTTAAGTTCAATGTTTCCCATCCCGCAGAACATGAAAATGAAGGTAATTTTGAAATCCGAGCTCTTCCTCAAAAGTTATGCATTGTTGCTAAACTGAGTTTTATCTTCCATTTTGAGATATGACTTGTAATAACTTCTCAGGAAAAGCAAGCAACCGAATATCATGTTTACATTTAATGTTTCGCATCCCGTAGAACATGAAAATGAACTTAACTTTGAAATCCGAGCTCTTCTTCAAAAGTTATGCATTGTTAAACTGAGTTATACCTTCCATTTTGAGATATGCCTTGTGATAACTTCTCAGGAAAAGCAAGCAACCGAATACCATGTTTACGTTTAATGTTTCGCATCCGGCAGAAGAAGAAAATGAACTTAATTTTGAAATCCGAGCTCTTCTTCAAAAGTTATGCATTGTTAAACTGAGTTATACCTTCCATTTTGAAATATACCTTGTGATAACTTCTCAGGAAAAGCAAGCAACCGAATATCATGTTTACGTTTAATGTTTCGCATCCCGTAGAACATGAAAATGAACTTAATTTTGAAATCCAAGCTCTCCTTCAAAAGTTATGAATTGTTGCTAAATTTTGTACCTTCCATTTTGAGATATGCCCTGTGATAACTTCTCAGGAAAAGATAGCATCCGAATAACATGTTTAAGTTCAATGTTTCCCATCCCGCAGAACATGAAAATGAAGGTAATTTTGAAATCCGAGCTCTTCCTCAAAAGTTATGCATTGTTGCTAAACTGAGTTTTATCTTCCATTTTGAGATATGACTTGTAATAACTTCTCAGGAAAAGCAAGCAACCGAATATCATGTTTACGTTTAATGTTTCGCATCCCGTAGAACATGAAAATGAACTTAATTTTGAAATCCGAGCTCTTCTTCAAAAGTTATGCATTGTTATTAAACTGAGTTATACCTTCCATTTTGAGATATGCCTTGTGATAACTTCTCAGGAAAAGCAAGCAACCAAATATCATGTTTACGTTTAATGTTTCGCATGCGGCAGAAGAAGAAAATGAATTTTGAAATCCGAGCTCTTCTTCAAAAGTTATGCATTGTTAAACTGAGTTATACCTTCCATTTTGAAATATACCTTGTGATAACTTCTCAGGAAAAGCAAGCAACCGAATATCATGTTTACGTTCAATGTTTCCCATCCCGCAGAACATGAAAATGAACTTAATTTTGAAATCCGAGCTCTTCCTCAAAAGTTATGCATTGTTGCTAAACTGAGTTTTATCTTCCATTTTGAGATATGACTTGTGATAACTTCTCAGGAAAAGCAAACAACCAAATATCATGTTTACATTTAATGTTTCGCATCCCGTAGAACATGAAAATGAACTAAATTTTGAAATCTGAGCTCTTCTTCAAAAGTTATGCATTGTTGCTAAACTGAGTTAAAACTTTCATTTTGAGATATACCTTGTGATAACTTCTCAGGAAAAGCAAGCAACCGAATATCATGTTTACGTTTGTTTCGCATCCCGTAGAACAAGAAAATGAACTTAATTTTGAAATCCGAGCTCTTCTTCAAAAGTTATGCATTGTTGCTAAACTGAGTTAAAACTTTCATTTTGAGATATACCTTGTGATAACTTCTCAGGAAAAGCAAGCAACCGAATATCATGTTTACGTTTGTTTCGCATGCCGTAGAACAAGAAAATGAACTTAATTTTGAAATCCGAGCTCTTCTTCAAAAGTTATGCATTGTTGCTAAACTGAGTTATACCTTTCATTTTGAGATATACCTTGTGATAACTTCTCAGGAAAAGCAAGCAACCGAATATCATTTTTACGTTTAATGTTTCGCATCCCGTAGAACATGAAAATGAACTTAATTTTGAAATCCGAGCTCTTCTTCAAAAGTTATGCATTGTTGTTAAACTGAGTTATACCTTCCATTTTGAGATATGCCTTGTGATAACTTCTCAGGAAAAGCAAGCAACCGAATATCATGTTTACGTTTAATGTTTCGCATCCGGCAGAAGAAGAAAATGAATTTAATTTTGAAATCCGAGCTCTTCTTCAAAAGTTATGCATTTTTAAACTGAGTTATACCTTCCATTTTGAAATATACCTTGTGATAACTTCTCAGGAAAAGCAAGCAACCGAATATCATGTTTACGTTCAATGTTTCCCATCCCGCAAAACATGAAAATGAACTTAATTTTGAAATCCGAGCTCTTCCTCAAAAGTTATGCATTGTTGCAAAACTGAGTTTTATCTTCAATTTTGAGATATGACTTGTGATAACTTCTCAGGAAAAGCAAGCAACTGAATATCATGTTTACATTTAATGTTTCGCATCCCGTAGAACATGAAAATGAACTTAATTTTGAAATCCGAGCTCTTCTTCAAAAGTTATGCATTGTTGTTAAACTGAGTTATACCTTCCATTTTGAGATATACCTTGTGATAACTTCTCAGGAAAAGCAAGCAACCGAATATCATGTTTATGTTTAATGTTTCGCATCCCGTAGAACATGAAAATGAACTTAACTTTGAAATCCGAGCTCTTCTTCAAAAGTTATGCATTGTTAAACTGAGTTATACCTTCCATTTTGAGATATGCCTTGTGATAACTTCTCAGGAAAACCAAGCAACCGAATACCATGTTTACGTTTAATGTTTCGCATCCGGCAGAAGAAGAAAATGAACTTAATTTTGAAATCCGAGCTCTTCTTCAAAAGTTATGCATTGTTAAACTGAGTTATACCTTCCATTTTGAAATATACCTTGTGATAACTTCTCAGGAAAAGCAAGCAACCGAATATCATGTTTACGTTTAATGTTTCGCATCCCGTAGAACATGAAAATGAACTTAATTTTGAAATCCAAGCTCTCCTTCAAAAGTTATGAATTGTTGCTAAATTTTGTACCTTCCATTTTGAGATATGCCCTGTGATAACTTCTCAGGAAAAGATAGCATCCGAATAACATGTTTAAGTTCAATGTTTCCCATCCCGCAGAACATGAAAATGAAGGTAATTTTGAAATCCGAGCTCTTCCTCAAAAGTTATGCATTGTTGCTAAACTGAGTTTTATCTTCCATTTTGAGATATGACTTGTAATAACTTCTCAGGAAAAGCAAGCAACCGAATATCATGTTTACGTTTAATGTTTCGCATGCGGCAGAAGAAGAAAATGAATTTTGAAATCCGAGCTCTTCTTCAAAAGTTATGCATTGTTAAACTGAGTTATACCTTCCATTTTGAAATATACCTTGTGATAACTTCTCAGGAAAAGCAAGCAACCGAATATCATGTTTACGTTCAATGTTTCCCATCCCGCAGAACATGAAAATGAACTTAATTTTGAAATCCGAGCTCTTCCTCAAAAGTTATGCATTGTTGCTAAACTGAGTTTTATCTTCCATTTTGAGATATGACTTGTGATAACTTCTCAGGAAAAGCAAACAACCAAATATCATGTTTACATTTAATGTTTCGCATCCCGTAGAACATGAAAATGAACTAAATTTTGAAATCCGAGCTCTTCTTCAAAAGTTATGCATTGTTGCTAAACTGAGTTAAAACTTTCATTTTGAGATATACCTTGTGATAACTTCTCAGGAAAAGCAAGCAACCGAATATCATGTTTACGTTTGTTTCGCATCCCGTAGAACAAGAAAATGAACTTAATTTTGAAATCCGAGCTCTTCTTCAAAAGTTATGCATTGTTGCTAAACTGAGTTAAAACTTTCATTTTGAGATATACCTTGTGATAACTTCTCAGGAAAAGCAAGCAACCGAATATCATGTTTACGTTTGTTTCGCATGCCGTAGAACAAGAAAATGAACTTAATTTTGAAATCCGAGCTCTTCTTCAAAAGTTATGCATTGTTGCTAAACTGAGTTATACCTTTCATTTTGAGATATACCTTGTGATAACTTCTCAGGAAAAGCAAGCAACCTAATATCATTTTTACGTTTAATGTTTCGCATCCGGCAGAAGAAGAAAATGAATTTAATTTTGAAATCCGAGCTCTTCTTCAAAAGTTATGCATTTTTAAACTGAGTTATACCTTCCATTTTGAAATATACCTTGTGATAACTTCTCAGGAAAAGCAAGCAACCGAATATCATGTTTACGTTCAATGTTTCCCATCCCGCAAAACATGAAAATGAACTTAATTTTGAAATCCGAGCTCTTCCTCAAAAGTTATGCATTGTTGCAAAACTGAGTTTTATCTTCAATTTTGAGATATGACTTGTGATAACTTCTCAGGAAAAGCAAGCAACTGAATATCATGTTTACATTTAATGTTTCGCATAGAACATGAAAATGAACTTAATTTTGAAATCCGAGCTCTTCTTCAAAAGTTATGCATTGTTGCTAAACTGAGTTAAAACTTTCATTTTGAGATATACCTTGTGATAACTTCTCAGGAAAAGCAAGCAACCGAATATCATGTTTACGTTTGTTTCGCATCCCGTAGAACAAGAAAATGAACTTAATTTTAAAATCCGAGCTCTTCTTTAAAAGTTATGCATTGCTGCTAAACTGAGTTATACCTTTCATTTTGAGATATACCTTGTGATAACTTCTCAGGAAAAGCAAGCAACCGAATATCATTTTTACGTATAATGTTTCGCATCCCGTAGAACATGAAAATGAACTTAATTTTGAAATCCGAGCTCTTCTTCAAAAGTTATGCATTGTTGCTAAACTGAGTTATACCTTTCATTTTGAGATATATCTTGTGATAACTTCTCAGGAAAAGCAAGGAACCGAATATCATGTTTACGTTTAATGTTTCGCATCCCGTAGAACATGAAAATGAACTTAATTTTGAAATCCAAGCTCTCCTTCAAAAGTTATGCATTGTTGCTAAATTTTGTACCTTCCATTTTGAGATATGACTTGTGATAACTTCTCAGGAAAAGCAAGCATCCGAATATCATGTTTACGTTTAATGTTTCGCATCCCGTAGAACATGAAAATGAACTTAATTTTGAAATCCAAGCTCTCCTTCAAAAGTTATGAATTGTTGCTAGATTTTGTACCTTCCATTTTGAGATATGCCCTGTGATAACTTCTCAGGAAAAGACAGCATCCGAATAACATGTTTAAGTTCAATGTTTCCCATCCCGCAGAACATGAAAATGAAGGTAATTTTGAAATCCGAGCTCTTCCTCAAAAGTTATGCATTGTTGCTAAACTGAGTTTTATCTTCCATTTTGAGATATGACTTGTAATAACTTCTCAGGAAAAGCAAGCAACCGAATATCATGTTTACATTTAATGTTTCGCATCCCGTAGAACATGAAAATGAACTTAATTTTGAAATCCGAGCTCTTCTTCAAAAGTTATGCATTTTTAAACTGATTTATACCTTCCATTTTGAAATATACCTTGTGATAACTTCTCAGGAAAAGCAAGCAACCGAATATCATGTTTAGGTTCAATGTTTCCCATCCTGCAAAACATGAAAATGAACTTAATTTTGAAATCCGAGCTCTTCCTCAAAAGTTATGCATTGTTGCTAAATTTTGTACCTTCCATTTTGAGATATGCCCTGTGATAACTTCTCAGGAAAAGATAGCATCCGAATAACATGTTTAAGTTCAATGTTTCCCATCCCGCAGAACATGAAAATGAAGGTAATTTTGAAATCCGAGCTCTTCCTCAAAAGTTATGCATTGTTGCTAAACTGAGTTTTATCTTCCATTTTGAGATATGACTTGTAATAACTTCTCAGGAAAAGCAAGCAACCGAATATCATGTTTACATTTAATGTTTCGCATCCCGTAGAACATGAAAATGAACTTAATTTTGAAATCCGAGCTCTTCTTCAAAAGTTATGCATTGTTAAACTGAGTTATACCTTCCATTTTGAGATATGCCTTGTGATAACTTCTCAGGAAAAGCAAGCAACCGAATATCATATTTACGTTTAATGTTTCGCATCCGGCAGAAGAAGAAAATGAATTTAATTTTGAAATCCGAGCTCTTCTTCAAAAGTTATGCATTTTTAAACGGAGTTATACCTTCCATTTTGAAATATACCTTGTGATAACTTCTCAGGAAAAGCAAGCAACCGAATATCATGTTTACGTTCAATGTTTCCCATCCCGCAAAACATGAAAATGAACTTAATTTTGAAATCCGAGCTCTTCCTCAAGAGTTATGCATTGTTGCAAAACTGAGTTTTATCTTCAATTTTGAGATATGACTTGTGATAACTTCTCAGGAAAAGCAAGCTACTGAATATCATGTTTACATTTAATGTTTCGCATCCCGTAGAACATGAAAATGAACTTAATTTTGAAATCCGAGCTCTTCTTCAAAAGTTATGCATTGTTGCTAAACTGAGTTATACCTTTCATTTTGAGATATATCTTGTGATAACTTCTCAGGAAAAGCAAGCAACCGAATATCATGTTTACGTTTAATGTTTCGCATCCCGTAGAACATGAAAATGAACTTAATTTTGAAATCCAAGCTCTCCTTCAAAAGTTATGAATTGTTGCTAAATTTTGTACCTTCCATTTTGAGATATGCCCTGTGATAACTTCTCAGGAAAAGATAGCATCCGAATATCATGTTTACATTTAATGTTTCGCATCCCGTAGAACATGAAAATGAACTTAATTTTGAAATCCAAGCTCTCCTTCAAAAGTTATGAATTGTTGCTAGATTTTGTACCTTCCATTTTGAGATATGCCCTGTGATAACTTCTCAGGAAAAGACAGCATCCGAATAACATATTTAAGTTCAATGTTTCCCATCCCGCAGAACATGAAAATGAAGGTAATTTTGAAATCCGAGCTCTTCCTCAAAAGTTATGCATTGTTGCTAAACTGAGTTTTATCTTCCATTTTGAGATATGACTTGTAATAACTTCTCAGGAAAAGCAAGCAACCGAATATCATGTTTACATTTAATGTTTCGCATCCCGTAGAACATGAAAATGAACTTAATTTTGAAATCCGAGCTCTTCTTCAAAAGTTATGCATTTTTAAACTGATTTATACCTTCCATTTTGAAATATACCTTGTGATAACTTCTCAGGAAAAGCAAGCAACCGAATATCATGTTTACGTTCAATGTTTCCCATCCTGCAAAACATGAAAATGAACTTAATTTTGAAATCCGAGCTCTTCCTCAAAAGTTATGCATTGTTGCAAAACTGAGTTTTATCTTCAATTTTGAGATATGACTTGTGATAACTTCTCAGGAAAAGCAAGCAACTGAATATCATGTTTACATATAATGTTTCGCATCCCGTAGAACATGAAAATGAACTTAATTTTGAAATCCGAGCTCTTCTTCAAAAGTTATGCATTGTTGCTAAACTGAGTTAAAACTTTCATTTTGAGATATACCTTGTGATAACTTCTCAGGAAAAGCAAGCAACCGAATATCATGTTTACGTTTGTTTCGCATCCCGTAGAACAAGAAAATGAACTTAATTTTGAAATCCGAGCTCTTCTTCAAAAGTTATGCATTGCTGCTAAACTGAGTTATACCTTTCATTTTGAGATATACCTTGTGATAACTTCTCAGGAAAAGCAAGCAACCGAATATCATTTTTACGTATAATGTTTCGCATCCCGTAGAACATGAAAATGAACTTAATTTTGAAATCCGAGCTCTTCTTCAAAAGTTATGCATTGTTGCTAAACTGAGTTATACCTTTCATTTTGAGATATATCTTGTGATAACTTCTCAGGAAAAGCAAGCAACCGAATATCATGTTTACGTTTAATGTTTCGCATCCCGTAGAACATGAAAATGAACTTAATTTTGAAATCCAAGCTCTCCTTCAAAAGTTATGAATTGTTGCTAAATTTTGTACCTTCCATTTTGAGATATGCCCTGTGATAACTTCTCAGGAAAAGATAGCATCCGAATATCATGTTTACGTTTAATGTTTCGCATCCCGTAGAACATGAAAATGAACTTAATTTTGAAATCCAAGCTCTCCTTCAAAAGTTATGAATTGTTGCTAAATTTTGTACCTTCCATTTTGAGATATGCCCTGTGATAACTTCTCAGGAAAAGATAGCATCCGAATAACATGTTTAAGTTCAATGTTTCCCATCCCGCAGAACATGAAAATGAAGGTAATTTTGAAATCCGAGCTCTTCCTCAAAAGTTATGCATTGTTGCTAAACTGAGTTTTATCTTCCATTTTGAGATATGACTTGTGATAACTTCTCAGGAAAAGCAAGCAACCGAATATCATGTTTACGTTTAATGTTTCGCATCCCGTAGAACATGAAAATGAACTTAATTTTGAAATCCGAGCTCTTCTTCAAAAGTTATGCATTGTTGCTAAATTTTGTACCTTCCATTTTGAGATATGCCCTGTGATAACTTCTCAGGAAAAGCAAGCAACCAAATATCATGTTTACGTTTAATGTTTCGCATGCGGCAGAAGAAGAAAATGAACTTAATTTTGAAATCTGAGCTCTTCTTCAAAAGTTATGCATTGTTAAACTGAGTTATACCTTCCATTTTGAAATATACCTTGTGATAACTTCTCAGGAAAAGCAAGCAACCGAATATCATGTTTACGTTCAATGTTTCCCATCCCGCAGAACATGAAAATGAACTTAATTTTGAAATCCGAGCTCTTCCTCAAAAGTTATGCATTGTTGCTAAACTGAGTTTTATCTTCCATTTTGAGATATGACTTGTGATAACTTCTCAGGAAAAGCAAACAACCAAATATCATGTTTACATTTAATGTTTCGCATCCCGTAGAACATGAAAATGAACTAAATTTTGAAATCCGAGCTCTTCTTCAAAAGTTATGCATTGTTGCTAAACTGAGTTAAAACTTTCATTTTGAGATATACCTTGTGATAACTTCTCAGGAAAAGCAAGCAACCGAATATCATGTTTACGTTTGTTTCGCATGCCGTAGAACAAGAAAATGAACTTAATTTTGAAATCCGAGCTCTTCTTCAAAAGTTATGCATTGTTGCTAAACTGAGTTATACCTTTCATTTTGAGATATACCTTGTGATAACTTCTCAGGAAAAGCAAGCAACCGAATATCATTTTTACGTTTAATGTTTCGCATCCCGTAGAACATGAAAATGAACTTAATTTTGAAATCCGAGCTCTTCTTCAAAAGTTATGCATTGTTGTTAAACTGAGTTATACCTTCCATTTTGAGATATGCCTTGTGATAACTTCTCAGGAAAAGCAAGCAACCGAATATCATGTTTACGTTTAATGTTTCGCATCCGGCAGAAGAAGAAAATGAATTTAATTTTGAAATCCGAGCTCTTCTTCAAAAGTTATGCATTTTTAAACTGAGTTATACCTTCCATTTTGAAATATACCTTGTGATAACTTCTCAGGAAAAGCAAGCAACCGAATATCATGTTTACGTTCAATGTTTCCCATCCCGCAAAACATGAAAATGAACTTAATTTTGAAATCCGAGCTCTTCCTCAAAAGTTATGCATTGTTGCAAAACTGAGTTTTATCTTCAATTTTGAGATATGACTTGTGATAACTTCTCAGGAAAAGCAAGCAACTGAATATCATGTTTACATTTAATGTTTCGCATCCCGTAGAACATGAAAATGAACTTAATTTTGAAATCCGAGCTCTTCTTCAAAAGTTATGCATTGTTGCTAAACTGAGTTAAAACTTTCATTTTGAGATATACCTTGTGATAACTTCTCAGGAAAAGCAAGCAACCGAATATCATGTTTACGTTTGTTTCGCATGCCGTAGAACAAGAAAATGAACTTAATTTTGAAATCCGAGCTCTTCTTCAAAAGTTATGCATTGCTGCTAAACTGAGTTATACCTTTCATTTTGAGATATACCTTGTGATAACTTCTCAGGAAAAGCAAGCAACCGAATATCATTTTTACGTATAATGTTTCGCATCCCGTAGAACATGAAAATGAACTTAATTTTGAAATCCGAGCTCTTCTTCAAAAGTTATGCATTGTTGCTAAACTGAGTTATACCTTTCATTTTGAGATATATCTTGTGATAACTTCTCAGGAAAAGCAAGCAACCGAATATCATGTTTACGTTTAATGTTTCGCATCCCGTAGAACATGAAAATGAACTTAATTTTGAAATGCAAGCTCTCCTTCAAAAGTTATGCATTGTTGCTAAATTTTGTACCTTCCATTTTGAGATATGACTTGTGATAACTTCTCAGGAAAAGCAAGCATCCGAATATCATGTTTACGTTTAATGTTTCGCATCCCGTAGAACATGAAAATGAACTTAATTTTGAAATCCAAGCTCTCCTTCAAAAGTTATGAATTGTTGCTAGATTTTGTACCTTCCATTTTGAGATATGCCCTGTGATAACTTCTCAGGAAAAGACAGCATCCGAATAACATGTTTAAGTTCAATGTTTCCCATCCCGCAGAACATGAAAATGAAGGTAATTTTGAAATCCGAGCTCTTCCTCAAAAGTTATGCATTGTTGCTAAACTGAGTTTTATCTTCCATTTTGAGATATGACTTGTAATAACTTCTCAGGAAAAGCAAGCAACCGAATATCATGTTTACATTTAATGTTTCGCATCCCGTAGAACATGAAAATGAACTTAATTTTGAAATCCGAGCTCTTCTTCAAAAGTTATGCATTTTTAAACTGATTTATACCTTCCATTTTGAAATATACCTTGTGATAACTTCTCAGGAAAAGCAAGCAACCGAATATCATGTTTAGGTTCAATGTTTCCCATCCTGCAAAACATGAAAATGAACTTAATTTTGAAATCCGAGCTCTTCCTCAAAAGTTATGCATTGTTGCAAAACTGAGTTTTATCTTCAATTTTGAGATATGACTTGTGATAACTTCTCAGGAAAAGCAAGCAACTGAATATCATGTTTACATTTAATGTTTCGCATCCCGTAGAACATGAAAATGAACTTAATTTTGAAATCCGAGCTCTTCTTCAAAAGTTATGCATTGTTGCTAAACTGAGTTAAAACTTTCATTTTGAGATATACCTTGTGATAACTTCTCAGGAAAAGCAAGCAACCGAATATCATGTTTAGGTTCAATGTTTCCCATCCTGCAAAACATGAAAATGAACTTAATTTTGAAATACGAGCTCTTCCTCAAAAGTTATGCATTGTTGCAAAACTGAGTTTTATCTTCAATTTTGAGATATGTCTTGTGATAACTTCTCAGGAAAAGCAAGCAACCGAATATCATGTTTACGTTTAATGTTTCGCATCCCGTAGAACATGAAAATGAACTTAATTTTGAAATCCAAGCTCTCCTTCAAAAGTTATGAATTGTTGCTAAATTTTGTACCTTCCATTTTGAGATATGCCCTGTGATAACTTCTCAGGAAAAGATAGCATCCGAATATCATGTTTACGTTTAATGTTTCGCATCCCGTAGAACATGAAAATGAACTTAATTTTGAAATCCGAGCTCTTCTTCAAAAGTTATGCATTGTTGTTAAACTGAGTTATACCTTCCATTTTGAGATATACCTTGTGATAACTTCTCAGGAAAAGCAAGCAACCGAATATCATGTTTATGTTTAATGTTTCGCATCCCGTAGAACATGAAAATGAACTTAACTTTGAAATCCGAGCTCTTCTTCAAAAGTTATGCATTGTTAAACTGAGTTATACCTTCCATTTGGAGATATGCCTTGTGATAACTTCTCAGGAAAAGCAAGCAACCGAATTCCATGTTTACGTTTAATGTTTCGCATCCGGCAGAAGAAGAAAATGAACTTAATTTTGAAATCCGAGCTCTTCTTCAAAAGTTATGCATTGTTAAACTGAGTTATACCTTCCATTTTGAAATATACCCTGTGATAACTTCTCAGGAAAAGCAAGCAACCGAATATCATGTTTACGTTTAATGTTTCGCATCCCGTAGAACATGAAAATGAACTTAATTTTGAAATCCAAGCTCTCCTTCAAAAGTTATGAATTGTTGCTAAATTTTGTACCTTCCATTTTGAGATATGCCCTGTGATAACTTCTCAGGAAAAGATAGCATCCGAATAACATGTTTAAGTTCAATGTTTCCCATCCCGCAGAACATGAAAATGAAGGTAATTTTGAAATCCGAGCTCTTCCTCAAAAGTTATGCATTGTTGCTAAACTGAGTTTTATCTTCCATTTTGAGATATGACTTGTAATAACTTCTCAGGAAAAGCAAGCAACCGAATATCATGTTTACGTTTAATGTTTCGCATCCCGTAGAACATGAAAATGAACTTAATTTTGAAATCCGAGCTCTTCTTCAAAAGTTATGCATTGTTATTAAACTGAGTTATACCTTCCATTTTGAGATATGCCTTGTGATAACTTCTCAGGAAAAGCAAGCAACCAAATATCATGTTTACGTTTAATGTTTCGCATGCGGCAGAAGAAGAAAATGAACTTAATTTTGAAATCCGAGCTCTTCTTCAAAAGTTATGCATTGTTAAACTGAGTTATACCTTCCATTTTGAAATATACCTTGTGATAACTTCTCAGGAAAAGCAAGCAACCGAATATCATGTTTACGTTCAATGTTTCCCATCCCGCAGAACATGAAAATGAACTTAATTTTGAAATCTGAGCTCTTCCTCAAAAGTTATGCATTGTTGCTAAACTGAGTTTTATCTTCCATTTTGAGATATGACTTGTGATAACTTCTCAGGAAAAGCAAGCAACCGAATATCATGTTTACATTTAATGTTTCGCATCCCGTAGAACATGAAAATGAACTTAATTTTGAAATCCGAGCTCTTCTTCAAAAGTTATGCATTGTTGCTAAACTGAGTTAAAACTTTCATTTTGAGATATACCTTGTGATAACTTCTCAGGAAAAGCAAGCAACCGAATATCATGTTTACGTTTGTTTCGCATCCCGTAGAACAAGAAAATGAACTTAATTTTGAAATCCGAGCTCTTCTTCAAAAGTTATGCATTGTTGCTAAACTGAGTTAAAACTTTCATTTTGAGATATACCTTGTGATAACTTCTCAGGAAAAGCAAGCAACCGAATATCATGTTTACGTTTGTTTCGCATGCCGTAGAACAAGAAAATGAACTTAATTTTGAAATCCGAGCTCTTCTTCAAAAGTTATGCATTGTTGCTAAACTGAGTTATACCTTTCATTTTGAGATATACCTTGTGATAACTTCTCAGGAAAAGCAGGCAACCGAATATCATTTTTACGTTTAATGTTTCGCATCCCGTAGAACATGAAAATGAACTTAATTTTGAAATCCGAGCTCTTCTTCAAAAGTTATGCATTGTTGTTAAACTGAGTTATACCTTCCATTTTGAGATATGCCTTGTGATAACTTCTCAGGAAAAGCAAGCAACCGAATATCATGTTTACGTTTAATGTTTCGCATCCGGCAGAAGAAGAAAATGAATTTAATTTTGAAATCCGAGCTCTTCTTCAAAAGTTATGCATTTTTAAACTGAGTTATACCTTCCATTTTGAAATATACCTTGTGATAACTTCTCAGGAAAAGCAAGCAACCGAATATCATGTTTACGTTCAATGTTTCCCATCCCGCAAAACATGAAAATGAACTTAATTTTGAAATCCGAGCTCTTCCTCAAAAGTTATGCATTGTTGCAAAACTGAGTTTTATCTTCAATTTTGAGATATGACTTGTGATAACTTCTCAGGAAAAGCAAGCAACTGAATATCATGTTTACATTTAATGTTTCGAATAGAACATGAAAATGAACTTAATTTTGAAATCCGAGCTCTTCTTCAAAAGTTATGCATTGTTGCTAAACTGAGTTAAAACTTTCATTTTGAGATATACCTTGTGATAACTTCTCAGGAAAAGCAAGCAACCGAATATCATGTTTACGTTTGTTTCGCATCCCGTAGAACAAGAAAATGAACTTAATTTTAAAATCCGAGCTCTTCTTTAAAAGTTATGCATTGCTGCTAAACTGAGTTATACCTTTCATTTTGAGATATACCTTGTGATAACTTCTCAGGAAAAGCAAGCAACCGAATATCATTTTTACGTATAATGTTTCGCATCCCGTAGAACATGAAAATGAACTTAATTTTGAAATCCGAGCTCTTCTTCAAAAGTTATGCATTGTTGCTAAACTGAGTTATACCTTTCATTTTGAGATATATCTTGTGATAACTTCTCAGGAAAAGCAAGCAACCGAATATCATGTTTACGTTTAATGTTTCGCATCCCGTAGAACATGAAAATGAACTTAATTTTGAAATCCAAGCTCTCCTTCAAAAGTTATGCATTGTTGCTAAATTTTGTACCTTCCATTTTGAGATATGACTTGTGATAACTTCTCAGGAAAAGCAAGCAACTGAATATCATGTTTACATTTAATGTTTCGCATCCCGTAGAACATGAAAATGAACTTAATTTTGAAATCCAAGCTCTTCTTCAAAAGTTATGCATTGTTGTTAAACTGAGTTATACCTAACATTTTGAGATATACCTTGTGATAACTTCTCAGGAAAAGCAAGCAACCGAATATCATGTTTATGTTTAATGTTTCGCATCCCGTAGAACATGAAAATGAACTTAACTTTGAAATCCGAGCTCTTCTTCAAAAGTTATGCATTGTTAAACTGAGTTATACCTTCCATTTTGAGATATGCCTTGTGATAACTTCTCAGGAAAAGCAAGCAACCGAATACCATGTTTACGTTTAATGTTTCGCATCCGGCAGAAGAAGAAAATGAACTTAATTTTGAAATCCGAGCTCTTCTTCAAAAGTTATGCATTGTTAAACTGAGTTATACCTTCCATTTTGAAATATACCTTGTGATAACTTCTCAGGAAAAGCAAGCAACCGAATATCATGTTTACGTTTAATGTTTCGCATCCCGTAGAACATGAAAATGAACTTAATTTTGAAATCCAAGCTCTCCTTCAAAAGTTATGAATTGTTGCTAAATTTTGTACCTTCCATTTTGAGATATGCCCTGTGATAACTTCTCAGGAAAAGATAGCATCCGAATAACATGTTTAAGTTCAATGTTTCCCATCCCGCGGAACATGAAAATGAAGGTAATTTTGAAATCCGAGCTCTTCCTCAAAAGTTATGCATTGTTGCTAAACTGAGTTTTATCTTCCATTTTGAGATATGACTTGTAATAACTTCTCAGGAAAAGCAAGCAACCGAATATCATGTTTACATTTAATGTTTCGCATCCCGTAGAACATGAAAATGAACTTAATTTTGAAATCCGAGCTCTTCTTCAAAAGTTATGCATTGTTAAACTGAGTTATACCTTCCATTTTGAGATATGCCTTGTGATAACTTCTCAGGAAAAGCAAGCAACCGAATATCATATTTACGTTTAATGTTTCGCATCCGGCAGAAGAAGAAAATGAATTTAATTTTGAAATCCGAGCTCTTCTTCAAAAGTTATGCATTTTTAAACTGAGTTATACCTTCCATTTTGAAATATACCTTGTGATAACTTCTCAGGAAAAGCAAGCAACCGAATATCATGTTTACGTTCAATGTTTCCCATCCCGCAAAACATGAAAATGAACTTAATTTTGAAATCCGAGCTCTTCCTCAAAAGTTATGCATTGTTGCAAAACTGAGTTTTATCTTCAATTTTGAGATATGACTTGTGATAACTTCTCAGGAAAAGCAAGCAACTGAATATCATGTTTACATTTAATGTTTCGCATCCCGTAGAACATGAAAATGAACTTAATTTTGAAATCCGAGCTCTTCTTCAAAAGTTATGCATTGTTGCTAAACTGAGTTATACCTTTCATTTTGAGATATATCTTGTGATAACTTCTCAGGAAAAGCAAGCAACCGAATATCATGTTTACGTTTAATGTTTCGCATCCCGTAGAACATGAAAATGAACTTAATTTTGAAATCCAAGCTCTCCTTCAAAAGTTATGAATTGTTGCTAAATTTTGTACCTTCCATTTTGAGATATGCCCTGTGATAACTTCTCAGGAAAAGATAGCATCCGAATATCATGTTTACGTTTAATGTTTCGCATCCCGTAGAACATGAAAATGAACTTAATTTTGAAATCCAAGCTCTCCTTCAAAAGTTATGAATTGTTGCTAATTTTTGTACCTTCCATTTTGAGATATGCCCTGTGATAACTTCTCAGGAAAAGACAGCATCCGAATAACATGTTTAAGTTCAATGTTTCCCATCCCGCAGAACATGAAAATGAAGGTAATTTTGAAATCCGAGCTCTTCCTCAAAAGTTATGCATTGTTGCTAAACTGAGTTTTATCTTCCATTTTGAGATATGACTTGTAATAACTTCTCAGGAAAAGCAAGCAACCGAATATCATGTTTACATTTAATGTTTCGCATCCCGTAGAACATGAAAATGAACTTAACTTTGAAATCCGAGCTCTTCTTCAAAAGTTATGCATTGTTAAACTGAGTTATACCTTCCATTTTGAGATATGCCTTGTGATAACTTCTCAGGAAAAGCAAGCAACCGAATACCATGTTTACGTTTAATGTTTCGCATCCGGCAGAAGAAGAAAATGAACTTAATTTTGAAATCCGAGCTCTTCTTCAAAAGTTATGCATTGTTAAACTGAGTTATACCTTCCATTTTGAAATATACCTTGTGATAACTTCTCAGGAAAAGCAAGCAACCGAATATCATGTTTACGTTTAATGTTTCGCATCCCGTAGAACATGAAAATGAACTTAATTTTGAAATCCAAGCTCTCCTTCAAAAGTTATGAATTGTTGCTAAATTTTGTACCTTCCATTTTGAGATATGCCCTGTGATAACTTCTCAGGAAAAGATAGCATCCGAATAACATGTTTAAGTTCAATGTTTCCCATCCCGCAGAACATGAAAATGAAGGTAATTTTGAAATCCGAGCTCTTCCTCAAAAGTTATGCATTGTTGCTAAACTGAGTTTTATCTTCCATTTTGAGATATGACTTGTAATAACTTCTCAGGAAAAGCAAGCAACCGAATATCATGTTTACGTTTAATGTTTCGCATCCCGTAGAACATGAAAATGAACTTAATTTTGAAATCCGAGCTCTTCTTCAAAAGTTATGCATTGTTATTAAACTGAGTTATACCTTCCATTTTGAGATATGCCTTGTGATAACTTCTCAGGAAAAGCAAGCAACCAAATATCATGTTTACGTTTAATGTTTCGCATGCGGCAGAAGAAGAAAATGAATTTTGAAATCCGAGCTCTTCTTCAAAAGTTATGCATTGTTAAACTGAGTTATACCTTCCATTTTGAAATATACCTTGTGATAACTTCTCAGGAAAAGCAAGCAACCGAATATCATGTTTACGTTCAATGTTTCCCATCCCGCAGAACATGAAAATGAACTTAATTTTGAAATCCGAGCTCTTCCTCAAAAGTTATGCATTGTTGCTAAACTGAGTTTTATCTTCCATTTTGAGATATGACTTGTGATAACTTCTCAGGAAAAGCAAACAACCAAATATCATGTTTACATTTAATGTTTCGCATCCCGTAGAACATGAAAATGAACTAAATTTTTAAATCTGAGCTCTTCTTCAAAAGTTATGCATTGTTGCTAAACTGAGTTAAAACTTTCATTTTGAGATATACCTTGTGATAACTTCTCAGGAAAAGCAAGCAACCGAATATCATGTTTACGTTTGTTTCGCATCCCGTAGAACAAGAAAATGAACTTAATTTTGAAATCCGAGCTCTTCTTCAAAAGTTATGCATTGTTGCTAAACTGAGTTAAAACTTTCATTTTGAGATATACCTTGTGATAACTTCTCAGGAAAAGCAAGCAACCGAATATCATGTTTACGTTTGTTTCGCATGCCGTAGAACAAGAAAATGAACTTAATTTTGAAATCCGAGCTCTTCTTCAAAAGTTATGCATTGTTGCTAAACTGAGTTATACCTTTCATTTTGAGATATACCTTGTGATAACTTCTCAGGAAAAGCAAGCAACCGAATATCATTTTTACGTTTAATGTTTCGCATCCCGTAGAACATGAAAATGAACTTAATTTTGAAATCCGAGCTCTTCTTCAAAAGTTATGCATTGTTGTTAAACTGAGTTATACCTTCCATTTTGAGATATGCCTTGTGATAACTTCTCAGGAAAAGCAAGCAACCGAATATCATGTTTACGTTTAATGTTTCGCATCCGGCAGAAGAAGAAAATGAATTTAATTTTGAAATCCGAGCTCTTCTTCAAAAGTTATGCATTTTTAAACTGAGTTATACCTTCCATTTTGAAATATACCTTGTGATAACTTCTCAGGAAAAGCAAGCAACCGAATATCATGTTTACGTTCAATGTTTCCCATCCCGCAAAACATGAAAATGAACTTAATTTTGAAATCCGAGCTCTTCCTCAAAAGTTATGCATTGTTGCAAAACTGAGTTTTATCTTCAATTTTGAGATATGACTTGTGATAACTTCTCAGGAAAAGCAAGCAACTGAATATCATGTTTACATTTAATGTTTCGCATCCCGTAGAACATGAAAATGAACTTAATTTTGAAATCCGAGCTCTTCTTCAAAAGTTATGCATTGTTGTTAAACTGAGTTATACCTTCCATTTTGAGATATACCTTGTGATAACTTCTCAGGAAAAGCAAGCAACCGAATATCATGTTTATGTTTAATGTTTCGCATCCCGTAGAACATGAAAATGAACTTAACTTTGAAATCCGAGCTCTTCTTCAAAAGTTATGCATTGTTAAACTGAGTTATACCTTCCATTTTGAGATATGCCTTGTGATAACTTCTCAGGAAAACCAAGCAACCGAATACCATGTTTACGTTTAATGTTTCGCATCCGGCAGAAGAAGAAAATGAACTTAATTTTGAAATCCGAGCTCTTCTTCAAAAGTTATGCATTGTTAAACTGAGTTATACCTTCCATTTTGAAATATACCTTGTGATAACTTCTCAGGAAAAGCAAGCAACCGAATATCATGTTTACGTTTAATGTTTCGCATCCCGTAGAACATGAAAATGAACTTAATTTTGAAATCCAAGCTCTCCTTCAAAAGTTATGAATTGTTGCTAAATTTTGTACCTTCCATTTTGAGATATGCCCTGTGATAACTTCTCAGGAAAAGATAGCATCCGAATAACATGTTTAAGTTCAATGTTTCCCATCCCGCAGAACATGAAAATGAAGGTAATTTTGAAATCCGAGCTCTTCCTCAAAAGTTATGCATTGTTGCTAAACTGAGTTTTATCTTCCATTTTGAGATATGACTTGTAATAACTTCTCAGGAAAAGCAAGCAACCGAATATCATGTTTACGTTTAATGTTTCGCATGCGGCAGAAGAAGAAAATGAATTTTGAAATCCGAGCTCTTCTTCAAAAGTTATGCATTGTTAAACTGAGTTATACCTTCCATTTTGAAATATACCTTGTGATAACTTCTCAGGAAAAGCAAGCAACCGAATATCATGTTTACGTTCAATGTTTCCCATCCCGCAGAACATGAAAATGAACTTAATTTTGAAATCCGAGCTCTTCCTCAAAAGTTATGCATTGTTGCTAAACTGAGTTTTATCTTCCATTTTGAGATATGACTTGTGATAACTTCTCAGGAAAAGCAAACAACCAAATATCATGTTTACATTTAATGTTTCGCATCCCGTAGAACATGAAAATGAACTAAATTTTGAAATCCGAGCTCTTCTTCAAAAGTTATGCATTGTTGCTAAACTGAGTTTTATCTTCCATTTTGAGATATGACTTGTGATAACTTCTCAGGAAAAGCAAGCAACTGAATATCATGTTTACATTTAATGTTTCGCATAGAACATGAAAATGAACTTAATTTTGAAATCCGAGCTCTTCTTCAAAAGTTATGCATTGTTGCTAAACTGAGTTAAAACTTTCATTTTGAGATATACCTTGTGATAACTTCTCAGGAAAAGCAAGCAACCGAATATCATGTTTACGTTTGTTTCGCATCCCGTAGAACAAGAAAATGAACTTAATTTTAAAATCCGAGCTCTTCTTTAAAAGTTATGCATTGCTGCTAAACTGAGTTATACCTTTCATTTTGAGATATACCTTGTGATAACTTCTCAGGAAAAGCAAGCAACCGAATATCATTTTTACGTATAATGTTTCGCATCCCGTAGAACATGAAAATGAACTTAATTTTGAAATCCGAGCTCTTCTTCAAAAGTTATGCATTGTTGCTAAACTGAGTTATACCTTTCATTTTGAGATATATCTTGTGATAACTTCTCAGGAAAAGCAAGCAACCGAATATCATGTTTACGTTTAATGTTTCGCATCCCGTAGAACATGAAAATGAACTTAATTTTGAAATCCAAGCTCTCCTTCAAAAGTTATGCATTGTTGCTAAATTTTGTACCTTCCATTTTGAGATATGACTTGTGATAACTTCTCAGGAAAAGCAAGCATCCGAATATCATGTTTACGTTTAATGTTTCGCATCCCGTAGAACATGAAAATGAACTTAATTTTGAAATCCAAGCTCTCCTTCAAAAGTTATGAATTGTTGCTAGATTTTGTACCTTCCATTTTGAGATATGCCCTGTGATAACTTCTCAGGAAAAGACAGCATCCGAATAACATGTTTAAGTTCAATGTTTCCCATCCCGCAGAACATGAAAATGAAGGTAATTTTGAAATCCGAGCTCTTCCTCAAAAGTTATGCATTGTTGCTAAACTGAGTTTTATCTTCCATTTTGAGATATGACTTGTAATAACTTCTCAGGAAAAGCAAGCAACCGAATATCATGTTTACATTTAATGTTTCGCATCCCGTAGAACATGAAAATGAACTTAATTTTGAAATCCGAGCTCTTCTTCAAAAGTTATGCATTTTTAAACTGATTTATACCTTCCATTTTGAAATATACCTTGTGATAACTTCTCAGGAAAAGCAAGCAACCGAATATCATGTTTAGGTTCAATGTTTCCCATCCTGCAAAACATGAAAATGAACTTAATTTTGAAATCCGAGCTCTTCCTCAAAAGTTATGCATTGTTGCTAAATTTTGTACCTTCCATTTTGAGATATGCCCTGTGATAACTTCTCAGGAAAAGATAGCATCCGAATAACATGTTTAAGTTCAATGTTTCCCATCCCGCAGAACATGAAAATGAAGGTAATTTTGAAATCCGAGCTCTTCCTCAAAAGTTATGCATTGTTGCTAAACTGAGTTTTATCTTCCATTTTGAGATATGACTTGTAATAACTTCTCAGGAAAAGCAAGCAACCGAATATCATGTTTACATTTAATGTTTCGCATCCCGTAGAACATGAAAATGAACTTAATTTTGAAATCCGAGCTCTTCTTCAAAAGTTATGCATTGTTAAACTGAGTTATACCTTCCATTTTGAGATATGCCTTGTGATAACTTCTCAGGAAAAGCAAGCAACCGAATATCATATTTACGTTTAATGTTTCGCATCCGGCAGAAGAAGAAAATGAATTTAATTTTGAAATCCGAGCTCTTCTTCAAAAGTTATGCATTTTTAAACGGAGTTATACCTTCCATTTTGAAATATACCTTGTGATAACTTCTCAGGAAAAGCAAGCAACCGAATATCATGTTTACGTTCAATGTTTCCCATCCCGCAAAACATGAAAATGAACTTAATTTTGAAATCCGAGCTCTTCCTCAAGAGTTATGCATTGTTGCAAAACTGAGTTTTATCTTCAATTTTGAGATATGACTTGTGATAACTTCTCAGGAAAAGCAAGCTACTGAATATCATGTTTACATTTAATGTTTCGCATCCCGTAGAACATGAAAATGAACTTAATTTTGAAATCCGAGCTCTTCTTCAAAAGTTATGCATTGTTGCTAAACTGAGTTATACCTTTCATTTTGAGATATATCTTGTGATAACTTCTCAGGAAAAGCAAGCAACCGAATATCATGTTTACGTTTAATGTTTCGCATCCCGTAGAACATGAAAATGAACTTAATTTTGAAATCCAAGCTCTCCTTCAAAAGTTATGAATTGTTGCTAAATTTTGTACCTTCCATTTTGAGATATGCCCTGTGATAACTTCTCAGGAAAAGATAGCATCCGAATATCATGTTTACATTTAATGTTTCGCATCCCGTAGAACATGAAAATGAACTTAATTTTGAAATCCAAGCTCTCCTTCAAAAGTTATGAATTGTTGCTAGATTTTGTACCTTCCATTTTGAGATATGCCCTGTGATAACTTCTCAGGAAAAGACAGCATCCGAATAACATATTTAAGTTCAATGTTTCCCATCCCGCAGAACATGAAAATGAAGGTAATTTTGAAATCCGAGCTCTTCCTCAAAAGTTATGCATTGTTGCTAAACTGAGTTTTATCTTCCATTTTGAGATATGACTTGTAATAACTTCTCAGGAAAAGCAAGCAACCGAATATCATGTTTACATTTAATGTTTCGCATCCCGTAGAACATGAAAATGAACTTAATTTTGAAATCCGAGCTCTTCTTCAAAAGTTATGCATTTTTAAACTGATTTATACCTTCCATTTTGAAATATACCTTGTGATAACTTCTCAGGAAAAGCAAGCAACCGAATATCATGTTTACGTTCAATGTTTCCCATCCTGCAAAACATGAAAATGAACTTAATTTTGAAATCCGAGCTCTTCCTCAAAAGTTATGCATTGTTGCAAAACTGAGTTTTATCTTCAATTTTGAGATATGACTTGTGATAACTTCTCAGGAAAAGCAAGCAACTGAATATCATGTTTACATATAATGTTTCGCATCCCGTAGAACATGAAAATGAACTTAATTTTGAAATCCGAGCTCTTCTTCAAAAGTTATGCATTGTTGCTAAACTGAGTTAAAACTTTCATTTTGAGATATACCTTGTGATAACTTCTCAGGAAAAGCAAGCAACCGAATATCATGTTTACGTTTGTTTCGCATCCCGTAGAACAAGAAAATGAACTTAATTTTGAAATCCGAGCTCTTCTTCAAAAGTTATGCATTGCTGCTAAACTGAGTTATACCTTTCATTTTGAGATATACCTTGTGATAACTTCTCAGGAAAAGCAAGCAACCGAATATCATTTTTACGTATAATGTTTCGCATCCCGTAGAACATGAAAATGAACTTAATTTTGAAATCCGAGCTCTTCTTCAAAAGTTATGCATTGTTGCTAAACTGAGTTATACCTTTCATTTTGAGATATATCTTGTGATAACTTCTCAGGAAAAGCAAGCAACCGAATATCATGTTTACGTTTAATGTTTCGCATCCCGTAGAACATGAAAATGAACTTAATTTTGAAATCCAAGCTCTCCTTCAAAAGTTATGAATTGTTGCTAAATTTTGTACCTTCCATTTTGAGATATGCCCTGTGATAACTTCTCAGGAAAAGATAGCATCCGAATATCATGTTTACGTTTAATGTTTCGCATCCCGTAGAACATGAAAATGAACTTAATTTTGAAATCCAAGCTCTCCTTCAAAAGTTATGAATTGTTGCTAAATTTTGTACCTTCCATTTTGAGATATGCCCTGTGATAACTTCTCAGGAAAAGATAGCATCCGAATAACATGTTTAAGTTCAATGTTTCCCATCCCGCAGAACATGAAAATGAAGGTAATTTTGAAATCCGAGCTCTTCCTCAAAAGTTATGCATTGTTGCTAAACTGAGTTTTATCTTCCATTTTGAGATATGACTTGTGATAACTTCTCAGGAAAAGCAAGCAACCGAATATCATGTTTACGTTTAATGTTTCGCATCCCGTAGAACATGAAAATGAACTTAATTTTGAAATCCGAGCTCTTCTTCAAAAGTTATGCATTGTTGCTAAATTTTGTACCTTCCATTTTGAGATATGCCCTGTGATAACTTCTCAGGAAAAGCAAGCAACCAAATATCATGTTTACGTTTAATGTTTCGCATGCGGCAGAAGAAGAAAATGAACTTAATTTTGAAATCTGAGCTCTTCTTCAAAAGTTATGCATTGTTAAACTGAGTTATACCTTCCATTTTGAAATATACCTTGTGATAACTTCTCAGGAAAAGCAAGCAACCGAATATCATGTTTACGTTCAATGTTTCCCATCCCGCAGAACATGAAAATGAACTTAATTTTGAAATCCGAGCTCTTCCTCAAAAGTTATGCATTGTTGCTAAACTGAGTTTTATCTTCCATTTTGAGATATGACTTGTGATAACTTCTCAGGAAAAGCAAACAACCAAATATCATGTTTACATTTAATGTTTCGCATCCCGTAGAACATGAAAATGAACTAAATTTTGAAATCCGAGCTCTTCTTCAAAAGTTATGCATTGTTGCTAAACTGAGTTAAAACTTTCATTTTGAGATATACCTTGTGATAACTTCTCAGGAAAAGCAAGCAACCGAATATCATGTTTACGTTTGTTTCGCATCCCGTAGAACAAGAAAATGAACTTAATTTTGAAATCCGAGCTCTTCTTCAAAAGTTATGCATTGTTGCTAAACTGAGTTAAAACTTTCATTTTGAGATATACCTTGTGATAACTTCTCAGGAAAAGCAAGCAACCGAATATCATGTTTACGTTTGTTTCGCATGCCGTAGAACAAGAAAATGAACTTAATTTTGAAATCCGAGCTCTTCTTCAAAAGTTATGCATTGTTGCTAAACTGAGTTATACCTTTCATTTTGAGATATACCTTGTGATAACTTCTCAGGAAAAGCAAGCAACCGAATATCATTTTTACGTTTAATGTTTCGCATCCCGTAGAACATGAAAATGAACTTAATTTTGAAATCCGAGCTCTTCTTCAAAAGTTATGCATTGTTGTTAAACTGAGTTATACCTTCCATTTTGAGATATGCCTTGTGATAACTTCTCAGGAAAAGCAAGCAACCGAATATCATGTTTACGTTTAATGTTTCGCATCCGGCAGAAGAAGAAAATGAATTTAATTTTGAAATCCGAGCTCTTCTTCAAAAGTTATGCATTTTTAAACTGAGTTATACCTTCCATTTTGAAATATACCTTGTGATAACTTCTCAGGAAAAGCAAGCAACCGAATATCATGTTTACGTTCAATGTTTCCCATCCCGCAAAACATGAAAATGAACTTAATTTTGAAATCCGAGCTCTTCCTCAAAAGTTATGCATTGTTGCAAAACTGAGTTTTATCTTCAATTTTGAGATATGACTTGTGATAACTTCTCAGGAAAAGCAAGCAACTGAATATCATGTTTACATTTAATGTTTCGCATCCCGTAGAACATGAAAATGAACTTAATTTTGAAATCCGAGCTCTTCTTCAAAAGTTATGCATTGTTGCTAAACTGAGTTAAAACTTTCATTTTGAGATATACCTTGTGATAACTTCTCAGGAAAAGCAAGCAACCGAATATCATGTTTACGTTTGTTTCGCATGCCGTAGAACAAGAAAATGAACTTAATTTTGAAATCCGAGCTCTTCTTCAAAAGTTATGCATTGCTGCTAAACTGAGTTATACCTTTCATTTTGAGATATACCTTGTGATAACTTCTCAGGAAAAGCAAGCAACCGAATATCATTTTTACGTATAATGTTTCGCATCCCGTAGAACATGAAAATGAACTTAATTTTGAAATCCGAGCTCTTCTTCAAAAGTTATGCATTGTTGCTAAACTGAGTTATACCTTTCATTTTGAGATATATCTTGTGATAACTTCTCAGGAAAAGCAAGCAACCGAATATCATGTTTACGTTTAATGTTTCGCATCCCGTAGAACATGAAAATGAACTTAATTTTGAAATGCAAGCTCTCCTTCAAAAGTTATGCATTGTTGCTAAATTTTGTACCTTCCATTTTGAGATATGACTTGTGATAACTTCTCAGGAAAAGCAAGCATCCGAATATCATGTTTACGTTTAATGTTTCGCATCCCGTAGAACATGAAAATGAACTTAATTTTGAAATCCAAGCTCTCCTTCAAAAGTTATGAATTGTTGCTAGATTTTGTACCTTCCATTTTGAGATATGCCCTGTGATAACTTCTCAGGAAAAGACAGCATCCGAATAACATGTTTAAGTTCAATGTTTCCCATCCCGCAGAACATGAAAATGAAGGTAATTTTGAAATCCGAGCTCTTCCTCAAAAGTTATGCATTGTTGCTAAACTGAGTTTTATCTTCCATTTTGAGATATGACTTGTAATAACTTCTCAGGAAAAGCAAGCAACCGAATATCATGTTTACATTTAATGTTTCGCATCCCGTAGAACATGAAAATGAACTTAATTTTGAAATCCGAGCTCTTCTTCAAAAGTTATGCATTTTTAAACTGATTTATACCTTCCATTTTGAAATATACCTTGTGATAACTTCTCAGGAAAAGCAAGCAACCGAATATCATGTTTAGGTTCAATGTTTCCCATCCTGCAAAACATGAAAATGAACTTAATTTTGAAATCCGAGCTCTTCCTCAAAAGTTATGCATTGTTGCAAAACTGAGTTTTATCTTCAATTTTGAGATATGACTTGTGATAACTTCTCAGGAAAAGCAAGCAACTGAATATCATGTTTACATTTAATGTTTCGCATCCCGTAGAACATGAAAATGAACTTAATTTTGAAATCCGAGCTCTTCTTCAAAAGTTATGCATTGTTGCTAAACTGAGTTAAAACTTTCATTTTGAGATATACCTTGTGATAACTTCTCAGGAAAAGCAAGCAACCGAATATCATGTTTAGGTTCAATGTTTCCCATCCTGCAAAACATGAAAATGAACTTAATTTTGAAATACGAGCTCTTCCTCAAAAGTTATGCATTGTTGCAAAACTGAGTTTTATCTTCAATTTTGAGATATGTCTTGTGATAACTTCTCAGGAAAAGCAAGCAACCGAATATCATGTTTACGTTTAATGTTTCGCATCCCGTAGAACATGAAAATGAACTTAATTTTGAAATCCAAGCTCTCCTTCAAAAGTTATGAATTGTTGCTAAATTTTGTACCTTCCATTTTGAGATATGCCCTGTGATAACTTCTCAGGAAAAGATAGCATCCGAATATCATGTTTACGTTTAATGTTTCGCATCCCGTAGAACATGAAAATGAACTTAATTTTGAAATCCAAGCTCTCCTTCAAAAGTTATGAATTGTTGCTAAATTTTGTACCTTCCATTTTGAGATATGCCCTGTGATAACTTCTCAGGAAAAGATAGCATCCGAATAACATGTTTAAGTTCAATGTTTCCCATCCCGCAGAACATGAAAATGAAGGTAATTTTGAAATCCGAGCTCTTCCTCAAAAGTTATGCATTGTTGCTAAACTGAGTTTTATCTTCCATTTTGAGATATGACTTGTGATAACTTCTCAGGAAAAGCAAGCAACCGAATATCATGTTTACGTTTAATGTTTCGCATCCCGTAGAACATGAAAATGAACTTAATTTTGAAATCCGAGCTCTTCTTCAAAAGTTATGCATTGTTGTTAAACTGAGTTATACCTTCCATTTTGAGATGTACCTTGTGATAACTTCTCAGGAAAAGCAAGCAACCGAATATCATGTTTATGTTTAATGTTTCGCATCCCGTAGAACATGAAAATGAACTTAACTTTGAAATCCGAGCTCTTCTTCAAAAGTTATGCATTGTTAAACTGAGTTATACCTTCCATTTTGAGATATGCCTTGTGATAACTTCTCAGGAAAAGCAAGCAACCGAATACCATGTTTACGTTTAATGTTTCGCATCCGGCAGAAGAAGAAAATGAACTTAATTTTGAAATCCGAGCTCTTCTTCAAAAGTTATGCATTGTTAAACTGAGTTATACCTTCCATTTTGAAATATACCTTGTGATAACTTCTCAGGAAAAGCAAGCAACCGAATATCATGTTTACGTTTAATGTTTCGCATCCTGTAGAACATGAAAATGAACTTAATTTTGAAATCCAAGCTCTCCTTCAAAAGTTATGAATTGTTGCTAAATTTTGTACCTTCCATTTTGAGATATGCCATGTGATAACTTCTCAGGAAAAGATAGCATCCGAATAACATGTTTAAGTTCAATGTTTCCCATCCCGCAGAACATGAAAATGAAGGTAATTTTGAAATCCGAGCTCTTCTTCAAAAGTTATGCATTGTTGCTAAACTGAGTTTTATCTTCCATTTTGAGATATGACTTGTAATAACTTCTCAGGAAAAGCAAGCAACCGAATATCATGTTTACGTTCAATGTTTCCCATCCCGCAAAACATGAAAATGAACTTAATTTTGAAATCCGAGCTCTTCCTCAAAAGTTATGCATTGTTGCAAAACTGAGTTATACCTTTCATTTTGAGATATACCTTGTGATAACTTCTCAGGAAAAGCAAGCAACCGAATATCATTTTTACGTTTAATGTTTCGCATCCCGTAGAACATGAAAATGAACTTAATTTTGAAATCCGAGCTCTTCTTCAAAAGTTATGCATTGTTGTTAAACTGAGTTATACCTTCCATTTTGAGATATGCCTTGTGATAACTTCTCAGGAAAAGCAAGCAACCGAATATCATGTTTACGTTTAATGTTTCGCATCCGGCAGAAGAAGAAAATGAATTTAATTTTGAAATCCGAGCTCTTCTTCAAAAGTTATGCATTTTTAAACTGAGTTATACCTTCCATTTTGAAATATACCTTGTGATAACTTCTCAGGAAAAGCAAGCAACCGAATATCATGTTTACGTTCAATGTTTCCCATCCCGCAAAACATGAAAATGAACTTAATTTTGAAATCCGAGCTCTTCCTCAAAAGTTATGCATTGTTGCAAAACTGAGTTTTATCTTCAATTTTGAGATATGACTTGTGATAACTTCTCAGGAAAAGCAAGCAACTGAATATCATGTTTACATTTAATGTTTCGCATCCCGTAGAACATGAAAATGAACTTAATTTTGAAATCCGAGCTCTTCTTCAAAAGTTATGCATTGTTGTTAAACTGAGTTATACCTTCCATTTTGAGATATACCTTGTGATAACTTCTCAGGAAAAGCAAGCAACCGAATATCATGTTTATGTTTAATGTTTCGCATCCCGTAGAACATGAAAATGAACTTAACTTTGAAATCCGAGCTCTTCTTCAAAAGTTATGCATTGTTAAACTGAGTTATACCTTCCATTTTGAGATATGCCTTGTGATAACTTCTCAGGAAAACCAAGCAACCGAATACCATGTTTACGTTTAATGTTTCGCATCCGGCAGAAGAAGAAAATGAACTTAATTTTGAAATCCGAGCTCTTCTTCAAAAGTTATGCATTGTTAAACTGAGTTATACCTTCCATTTTGAAATATACCTTGTGATAACTTCTCAGGAAAAGCAAGCAACCGAATATCATGTTTACGTTTAATGTTTCGCATCCCGTAGAACATGAAAATGAACTTAATTTTGAAATCCAAGCTCTCCTTCAAAAGTTATGAATTGTTGCTAAATTTTGTACCTTCCATTTTGAGATATGCCCTGTGATAACTTCTCAGGAAAAGATAGCATCCGAATAACATGTTTAAGTTCAATGTTTCCCATCCCGCAGAACATGAAAATGAAGGTAATTTTGAAATCCGAGCTCTTCCTCAAAAGTTATGCATTGTTGCTAAACTGAGTTTTATCTTCCATTTTGAGATATGACTTGTAATAACTTCTCAGGAAAAGCAAGCAACCGAATATCATGTTTACGTTTAATGTTTCGCATGCGGCAGAAGAAGAAAATGAATTTTGAAATCCGAGCTCTTCTTCAAAAGTTATGCATTGTTAAACTGAGTTATACCTTCCATTTTGAAATATACCTTGTGATAACTTCTCAGGAAAAGCAAGCAACCGAATATCATGTTTACGTTCAATGTTTCCCATCCCGCAGAACATGAAAATGAACTTAATTTTGAAATCCGAGCTCTTCCTCAAAAGTTATGCATTGTTGCTAAACTGAGTTTTATCTTCCATTTTGAGATATGACTTGTGATAACTTCTCAGGAAAAGCAAACAACCAAATATCATGTTTACATTTAATGTTTCGCATCCCGTAGAACATGAAAATGAACTAAATTTTGAAATCCGAGCTCTTCTTCAAAAGTTATGCATTGTTGCTAAACTGAGTTAAAACTTTCATTTTGAGATATACCTTGTGATAACTTCTCAGGAAAAGCAAGCAACCGAATATCATGTTTACGTTTGTTTCGCATCCCGTAGAACAAGAAAATGAACTTAATTTTGAAATCCGAGCTCTTCTTCAAAAGTTATGCATTGTTGCTAAACTGAGTTAAAACTTTCATTTTGAGATATACCTTGTGATAACTTCTCAGGAAAAGCAAGCAACCGAATATCATGTTTACGTTTGTTTCGCATGCCGTAGAACAAGAAAATGAACTTAATTTTGAAATCCGAGCTCTTCTTCAAAAGTTATGCATTGTTGCTAAACTGAGTTATACCTTTCATTTTGAGATATACCTTGTGATAACTTCTCAGGAAAAGCAAGCAACCGAATATCATTTTTACGTTTAATGTTTCGCATCCGGCAGAAGAAGAAAATGAATTTAATTTTGAAATCCGAGCTCTTCTTCAAAAGTTATGCATTTTTAAACTGAGTTATACCTTCCATTTTGAAATATACCTTGTGATAACTTCTCAGGAAAAGCAAGCAACCGAATATCATGTTTACGTTCAATGTTTCCCATCCCGCAAAACATGAAAATGAACTTAATTTTGAAATCCGAGCTCTTCCTCAAAAGTTATGCATTGTTGCAAAACTGAGTTTTATCTTCAATTTTGAGATATGACTTGTGATAACTTCTCAGGAAAAGCAAGCAACTGAATATCATGTTTACATTTAATGTTTCGCATAGAACATGAAAATGAACTTAATTTTGAAATCCGAGCTCTTCTTCAAAAGTTATGCATTGTTGCTAAACTGAGTTAAAACTTTCATTTTGAGATATACCTTGTGATAACTTCTCAGGAAAAGCAAGCAACCGAATATCATGTTTACGTTTGTTTCGCATCCCGTAGAACAAGAAAATGAACTTAATTTTAAAATCCGAGCTCTTCTTTAAAAGTTATGCATTGCTGCTAAACTGAGTTATACCTTTCATTTTGAGATATACCTTGTGATAACTTCTCAGGAAAAGCAAGCAACCGAATATCATTTTTACGTATAATGTTTCGCATCCCGTAGAACATGAAAATGAACTTAATTTTGAAATCCGAGCTCTTCTTCAAAAGTTATGCATTGTTGCTAAACTGAGTTATACCTTTCATTTTGAGATATATCTTGTGATAACTTCTCAGGAAAAGCAAGCAACCGAATATCATGTTTACGTTTAATGTTTCGCATCCCGTAGAACATGAAAATGAACTTAATTTTGAAATCCAAGCTCTCCTTCAAAAGTTATGCATTGTTGCTAAATTTTGTACCTTCCATTTTGAGATATGACTTGTGATAACTTCTCAGGAAAAGCAAGCATCCGAATATCATGTTTACGTTTAATGTTTCGCATCCCGTAGAACATGAAAATGAACTTAATTTTGAAATCCAAGCTCTCCTTCAAAAGTTATGAATTGTTGCTAGATTTTGTACCTTCCATTTTGAGATATGCCCTGTGATAACTTCTCAGGAAAAGACAGCATCCGAATAACATGTTTAAGTTCAATGTTTCCCATCCCGCAGAACATGAAAATGAAGGTAATTTTGAAATCCGAGCTCTTCCTCAAAAGTTATGCATTGTTGCTAAACTGAGTTTTATCTTCCATTTTGAGATATGACTTGTAATAACTTCTCAGGAAAAGCAAGCAACCGAATATCATGTTTACATTTAATGTTTCGCATCCCGTAGAACATGAAAATGAACTTAATTTTGAAATCCGAGCTCTTCTTCAAAAGTTATGCATTTTTAAACTGATTTATACCTTCCATTTTGAAATATACCTTGTGATAACTTCTCAGGAAAAGCAAGCAACCGAATATCATGTTTAGGTTCAATGTTTCCCATCCTGCAAAACATGAAAATGAACTTAATTTTGAAATCCGAGCTCTTCCTCAAAAGTTATGCATTGTTGCTAAATTTTGTACCTTCCATTTTGAGATATGCCCTGTGATAACTTCTCAGGAAAAGATAGCATCCGAATAACATGTTTAAGTTCAATGTTTCCCATCCCGCAGAACATGAAAATGAAGGTAATTTTGAAATCCGAGCTCTTCCTCAAAAGTTATGCATTGTTGCTAAACTGAGTTTTATCTTCCATTTTGAGATATGACTTGTAATAACTTCTCAGGAAAAGCAAGCAACCGAATATCATGTTTACATTTAATGTTTCGCATCCCGTAGAACATGAAAATGAACTTAATTTTGAAATCCGAGCTCTTCTTCAAAAGTTATGCATTGTTAAACTGAGTTATACCTTCCATTTTGAGATATGCCTTGTGATAACTTCTCAGGAAAAGCAAGCAACCGAATATCATATTTACGTTTAATGTTTCGCATCCGGCAGAAGAAGAAAATGAATTTAATTTTGAAATCCGAGCTCTTCTTCAAAAGTTATGCATTTTTAAACGGAGTTATACCTTCCATTTTGAAATATACCTTGTGATAACTTCTCAGGAAAAGCAAGCAACCGAATATCATGTTTACGTTCAATGTTTCCCATCCCGCAAAACATGAAAATGAACTTAATTTTGAAATCCGAGCTCTTCCTCAAGAGTTATGCATTGTTGCAAAACTGAGTTTTATCTTCAATTTTGAGATATGACTTGTGATAACTTCTCAGGAAAAGCAAGCTACTGAATATCATGTTTACATTTAATGTTTCGCATCCCGTAGAACATGAAAATGAACTTAATTTTGAAATCCGAGCTCTTCTTCAAAAGTTATGCATTGTTGCTAAACTGAGTTATACCTTTCATTTTGAGATATATCTTGTGATAACTTCTCAGGAAAAGCAAGCAACCGAATATCATGTTTACGTTTAATGTTTCGCATCCCGTAGAACATGAAAATGAACTTAATTTTGAAATCCAAGCTCTCCTTCAAAAGTTATGAATTGTTGCTAAATTTTGTACCTTCCATTTTGAGATATGCCCTGTGATAACTTCTCAGGAAAAGATAGCATCCGAATATCATGTTTACATTTAATGTTTCGCATCCCGTAGAACATGAAAATGAACTTAATTTTGAAATCCAAGCTCTCCTTCAAAAGTTATGAATTGTTGCTAGATTTTGTACCTTCCATTTTGAGATATGCCCTGTGATAACTTCTCAGGAAAAGACAGCATCCGAATAACATATTTAAGTTCAATGTTTCCCATCCCGCAGAACATGAAAATGAAGGTAATTTTGAAATCCGAGCTCTTCCTCAAAAGTTATGCATTGTTGCTAAACTGAGTTTTATCTTCCATTTTGAGATATGACTTGTAATAACTTCTCAGGAAAAGCAAGCAACCGAATATCATGTTTACATTTAATGTTTCGCATCCCGTAGAACATGAAAATGAACTTAATTTTGAAATCCGAGCTCTTCTTCAAAAGTTATGCATTTTTAAACTGATTTATACCTTCCATTTTGAAATATACCTTGTGATAACTTCTCAGGAAAAGCAAGCAACCGAATATCATGTTTACGTTCAATGTTTCCCATCCTGCAAAACATGAAAATGAACTTAATTTTGAAATCCGAGCTCTTCCTCAAAAGTTATGCATTGTTGCAAAACTGAGTTTTATCTTCAATTTTGAGATATGACTTGTGATAACTTCTCAGGAAAAGCAAGCAACTGAATATCATGTTTACATATAATGTTTCGCATCCCGTAGAACATGAAAATGAACTTAATTTTGAAATCCGAGCTCTTCTTCAAAAGTTATGCATTGTTGCTAAACTGAGTTAAAACTTTCATTTTGAGATATACCTTGTGATAACTTCTCAGGAAAAGCAAGCAACCGAATATCATGTTTACGTTTGTTTCGCATCCCGTAGAACAAGAAAATGAACTTAATTTTGAAATCCGAGCTCTTCTTCAAAAGTTATGCATTGCTGCTAAACTGAGTTATACCTTTCATTTTGAGATATACCTTGTGATAACTTCTCAGGAAAAGCAAGCAACCGAATATCATTTTTACGTATAATGTTTCGCATCCCGTAGAACATGAAAATGAACTTAATTTTGAAATCCGAGCTCTTCTTCAAAAGTTATGCATTGTTGCTAAACTGAGTTATACCTTTCATTTTGAGATATATCTTGTGATAACTTCTCAGGAAAAGCAAGCAACCGAATATCATGTTTACGTTTAATGTTTCGCATCCCGTAGAACATGAAAATGAACTTAATTTTGAAATCCAAGCTCTCCTTCAAAAGTTATGAATTGTTGCTAAATTTTGTACCTTCCATTTTGAGATATGCCCTTTGATAACTTCTCAGGAAAAGATAGCATCCGAATATCATGTTTACGTTTAATGTTTCGCATCCCGTAGAACATGAAAATGAACTTAATTTTGAAATCCAAGCTCTCCTTCAAAAGTTATGAATTGTTGCTAAATTTTGTACCTTCCATTTTGAGATATGCCCTGTGATAACTTCTCAGGAAAAGATAGCATCCGAATAACATGTTTAAGTTCAATGTTTCCCATCCCGCAGAACATGAAAATGAAGGTAATTTTGAAATCCGAGCTCTTCCTCAAAAGTTATGCATTGTTGCTAAACTGAGTTTTATCTTCCATTTTGAGATATGACTTGTGATAACTTCTCAGGAAAAGCAAGCAACCAAATATCATGTTTACGTTTAATGTTTCGCATCCCGTAGAACATGAAAATGAACTTAATTTTGAAATCCGAGCTCTTCTTCAAAAGTTATGCATTGTTGCTAAATTTTGTACCTTCCATTTTGAGATATGCCCTGTGATAACTTCTCAGGAAAAGCAAGCAACCAAATATCATGTTTACGTTTAATGTTTCGCATGCGGCAGAAGAAGAAAATGAACTTAATTTTGAAATCTGAGCTCTTCTTCAAAAGTTATGCATTGTTAAACTGAGTTATACCTTCCATTTTGAAATATACCTTGTGATAACTTCTCAGGAAAAGCAAGCAACCGAATATCATGTTTACGTTCAATGTTTCCCATCCCGCAGAACATGAAAATGAACTTAATTTTGAAATCCGAGCTCTTCCTCAAAAGTTATGCATTGTTGCTAAACTGAGTTTTATCTTCCATTTTGAGATATGACTTGTGATAACTTCTCAGGAAAAGCAAACAACCAAATATCATGTTTACATTTAATGTTTCGCATCCCGTAGAACATGAAAATGAACTAAATTTTGAAATCCGAGCTCTTCTTCAAAAGTTATGCATTGTTGCTAAACTGAGTTAAAACTTTCATTTTGAGATATACCTTGTGATAACTTCTCAGGAAAAGCAAGCAACCGAATATCATGTTTACGTTTGTTTCGCATCCCGTAGAACAAGAAAATGAACTTAATTTTGAAATCCGAGCTCTTCTTCAAAAGTTATGCATTGTTGCTAAACTGAGTTAAAACTTTCATTTTGAGATATACCTTGTGATAACTTCTCAGGAAAAGCAAGCAACCGAATATCATGTTTACGTTTGTTTCGCATGCCGTAGAACAAGAAAATGAACTTAATTTTGAAATCCGAGCTCTTCTTCAAAAGTTATGCATTGTTGCTAAACTGAGTTATACCTTTCATTTTGAGATATACCTTGTGATAACTTCTCAGGAAAAGCAAGCAACCGAATATCATTTTTACGTTTAATGTTTCGCATCCCGTAGAACATGAAAATGAACTTAATTTTGAAATCCGAGCTCTTCTTCAAAAGTTATGCATTGTTGTTAAACTGAGTTATACCTTCCATTTTGAGATATGCCTTGTGATAACTTCTCAGGAAAAGCAAGCAACCGAATATCATGTTTACGTTTAATGTTTCGCATCCGGCAGAAGAAGAAAATGAATTTAATTTTGAAATCCGAGCTCTTCTTCAAAAGTTATGCATTTTTAAACTGAGTTATACCTTCCATTTTGAAATATACCTTGTGATAACTTCTCAGGAAAAGCAAGCAACCGAATATCATGTTTACGTTCAATGTTTCCCATCCCGCAAAACATGAAAATGAACTTAATTTTGAAATCCGAGCTCTTCCTCAAAAGTTATGCATTGTTGCAAAACTGAGTTTTATCTTCAATTTTGAGATATGACTTGTGATAACTTCTCAGGAAAAGCAAGCAACTGAATATCATGTTTACATTTAATGTTTCGCATCCCGTAGAACATGAAAATGAACTTAATTTTGAAATCCGAGCTCTTCTTCAAAAGTTATGCATTGTTGCTAAACTGAGTTAAAACTTTCATTTTGAGATATACCTTGTGATAACTTCTCAGGAAAAGCAAGCAACCGAATATCATGTTTACGTTTGTTTCGCATGCCGTAGAACAAGAAAATGAACTTAATTTTGAAATCCGAGCTCTTCTTCAAAAGTTATGCATTGCTGCTAAACTGAGTTATACCTTTCATTTTGAGATATACCTTGTGATAACTTCTCAGGAAAAGCAAGCAACCGAATATCATTTTTACGTATAATGTTTCGCATCCCGTAGAACATGAAAATGAACTTAATTTTGAAATCCGAGCTCTTCTTCAAAAGTTATGCATTGTTGCTAAACTGAGTTATACCTTTCATTTTGAGATATATCTTGTGATAACTTCTCAGGAAAAGCAAGCAACCGAATATCATGTTTACGTTTAATGTTTCGCATCCCGTAGAACATGAAAATGAACTTAATTTTGAAATGCAAGCTCTCCTTCAAAAGTTATGCATTGTTGCTAAATTTTGTACCTTCCATTTTGAGATATGACTTGTGATAACTTCTCAGGAAAAGCAAGCATCCGAATATCATGTTTACGTTTAATGTTTCGCATCCCGTAGAACATGAAAATGAACTTAATTTTGAAATCCAAGCTCTCCTTCAAAAGTTATGAATTGTTGCTAGATTTTGTACCTTCCATTTTGAGATATGCCCTGTGATAACTTCTCAGGAAAAGACAGCATCCGAATAACATGTTTAAGTTCAATGTTTCCCATCCCGCAGAACATGAAAATGAAGGTAATTTTGAAATCCGAGCTCTTCCTCAAAAGTTATGCATTGTTGCTAAACTGAGTTTTATCTTCCATTTTGAGATATGACTTGTAATAACTTCTCAGGAAAAGCAAGCAACCGAATATCATGTTTACATTTAATGTTTCGCATCCCGTAGAACATGAAAATGAACTTAATTTTGAAATCCGAGCTCTTCTTCAAAAGTTATGCATTTTTAAACTGATTTATACCTTCCATTTTGAAATATACCTTGTGATAACTTCTCAGGAAAAGCAAGCAACCGAATATCATGTTTAGGTTCAATGTTTCCCATCCTGCAAAACATGAAAATGAACTTAATTTTGAAATCCGAGCTCTTCCTCAAAAGTTATGCATTGTTGCAAAACTGAGTTTTATCTTCAATTTTGAGATATGACTTGTGATAACTTCTCAGGAAAAGCAAGCAACTGAATATCATGTTTACATTTAATGTTTCGCATCCCGTAGAACATGAAAATGAACTTAATTTTGAAATCCGAGCTCTTCTTCAAAAGTTATGCATTGTTGCTAAACTGAGTTAAAACTTTCATTTTGAGATATACCTTGTGATAACTTCTCAGGAAAAGCAAGCAACCGAATATCATGTTTAGGTTCAATGTTTCCCATCCTGCAAAACATGAAAATGAACTTAATTTTGAAATACGAGCTCTTCCTCAAAAGTTATGCATTGTTGCAAAACTGAGTTTTATCTTCAATTTTGAGATATGTCTTGTGATAACTTCTCAGGAAAAGCAAGCAACCGAATATCATGTTTACGTTTAATGTTTCGCATCCCGTAGAACATGAAAATGAACTTAATTTTGAAATCCAAGCTCTCCTTCAAAAGTTATGAATTGTTGCTAAATTTTGTACCTTCCATTTTGAGATATGCCCTGTGATAACTTCTCAGGAAAAGATAGCATCCGAATATCATGTTTACGTTTAATGTTTCGCATCCCGTAGAACATGAAAATGAACTTAATTTTGAAATCCGAGCTCTTCCTCAAAAGTTATGCATTGTTGCTAAACTGAGTTTTATCTTCCATTTTGAGATATGACTTGTGATAACTTCTCAGGAAAAGCAAGCAACCGAATATCATGTTTACGTTTAATGTTTCGCATCCCGTAGAACATGAAAATGAACTTAATTTTGAAATCCGAGCTCTTCTTCAAAAGTTATGCATTGTTGTTAAACTGAGTTATACCTTCCATTTTGAGATGTACCTTGTGATAACTTCTCAGGAAAAGCAAGCAACCGAATATCATGTTTATGTTTAATGTTTCGCATCCCGTAGAACATGAAAATGAACTTAACTTTGAAATCCGAGCTCTTCTTCAAAAGTTATGCATTGTTAAACTGAGTTATACCTTCCATTTTGAGATATGCCTTGTGATAACTTCTCAGGAAAAGCAAGCAACCGAATACCATGTTTACGTTTAATGTTTCGCATCCGGCAGAAGAAGAAAATGAACTTAATTTTGAAATCCGAGCTCTTCTTCAAAAGTTATGCATTGTTAAACTGAGTTATACCTTCCATTTTGAAATATACCTTGTGATAACTTCTCAGGAAAAGCAAGCAACCGAATATCATGTTTACGTTTAATGTTTCGCATCCTGTAGAACATGAAAATGAACTTAATTTTGAAATCCAAGCTCTCCTTCAAAAGTTATGAATTGTTGCTAAATTTTGTACCTTCCATTTTGAGATATGCCATGTGATAACTTCTCAGGAAAAGATAGCATCCGAATAACATGTTTAAGTTCAATGTTTCCCATCCCGCAGAACATGAAAATGAAGGTAATTTTGAAATCCGAGCTCTTCTTCAAAAGTTATGCATTGTTGCTAAACTGAGTTTTATCTTCCATTTTGAGATATGACTTGTAATAACTTCTCAGGAAAAGCAAGCAACCGAATATCATGTTTACGTTCAATGTTTCCCATCCCGCAAAACATGAAAATGAACTTAATTTTGAAATCCGAGCTCTTCCTCAAAAGTTATGCATTGTTGCAAAACTGAGTTTTATCTTCAATTTTGAGATATGACTTGTGATAACCTCTCAGGAAAAGCAAGCAACTGAATATCATGTTTACATTTAATGTTTCGCATCCCGTAGAACATGAAAATGAACTTAATTTTGAAATCTGAGCTCTTCTTCAAAAGTTATGCATTGTTGCTAAACTGAGTTAAAACTTTCATTTTGAGATATACCTTGTGATAACTTCTCAGGAAAAGCAAGCAACCGAATATCATGTTTACGTTTGTTTCGCATCCCGTAGAACAAGAAAATGAACTTAATTTTAAAATCCGAGCTCTTCTTCAAAAGTTATGCATTGCTGCTAAACTGAGTTATACCTTTCATTTTGAGGTATACCTTGTGATAACTTCTCAGGAAAAGCAAGCAACCGAATATCATTTTTACGTATAATGTTTCGCATCCCGTAGAACATGAAAATGAACTTAATTTTGAAATCCGAGCTCTTCTTCAAAAGTTATGCATTGTTGCTAAACTGAGTTATACCTTTCATTTTGAGATATATCTTGTGATAACTTCTCAGGAAAAGCAAGCAACGGAATATCATGTTTACGTTTAATGTTTCGCATCCCGTAGAACATGAAAATGAACTTAATTTTGAAATCCAAGCTCTCCTTCAAAAGTTATGAATTGTTGCTAAATTTTGTACCTTCCATTTTGAGATATGCCCTGTGATAACTTCTCAGGAAAAGATAGCATCCGAATATCATGTTTACGTTTAATGTTTCGCATCCCGTAGAACATGAAAATGAACTTAATTTTGAAATCCAAGCTCTCCTTCAAAAGTTATGAATTGTTGCTAAATTTTGTACCTTCCATTTTGAGATATGCCCTGTGATAACTTCTCAGGAAAAGATAGCATCCGAATAACATGTTTAAGTTCAATGTTTCCCATCCCGCAGAACATGAAAATGAAGGTAATTTTGAAATCTGAGCTCTTCCTCAAAAGTTATGCATTGTTGCTAAACTGAGTTTTATCTTCCATTTTGAGATATGACTTGTGATAACTTCTCAGGAAAAGCAAGCAACCGAATATCATGTTTACGTTTAATGTTTCGCATCCCGTAGAACATGAAAATGAACTTAATTTTGAAATCCGAGCTCTTCTTCAAAAGTTATGCATTTTTAAACTGATTTATACCTTCCATTTTGAAATATACCTTGTGATAACTTCTCAGGAAAAGCAAGCAACCGAATATCATGTTTAGGTTCAATGTTTCCCATCCTGCAAAACATGAAAATGAACTTAATTTTGAAATCCGAGCTCTTCCTCAAAAGTTATGCATTGTTGCAAAACTGAGTTTTATCTTCAATTTTGAGATATGACTTGTGATAACTTCTCAGGAAAAGCAAGCAACTGAATATCATGTTTACATTTAATGTTTCGCATCCCGTAGAACATGAAAATGAACTTAATTTTGAAATCCGAGCTCTTCTTCAAAAGTTATGCATTGTTGCTAAACTGAGTTAAAACTTTCATTTTGAGATATACCTTGTGATAACTTCTCAGGAAAAGCAAGCAACCGAATATCATGTTTAGGTTCAATGTTTCCCATCCTGCAAAACATGAAAATGAACTTAATTTTGAAATCCGAGCTCTTCCTCAAAAGTTATGCATTGTTGCAAAACTGAGTTTTATCTTCAATTTTGAGATATGACTTGTGATAACTTCTCAGGAAAAGCAAGCAACCGAATATCATGTTTACGTTTAATGTTTCGCATCCCGTAGAACATGAAAATGAACTTAATTTTGAAATCCAAGCTCTCCTTCAAAAGTTATGAATTGTTGCTAAATTTTGTACCTTCCATTTTGAGATATGCCCTGTGATAACTTCTCAGGAAAAGATAGCATCCGAATATCATGTTTACGTTTAATGTTTCGCATCCCGTAGAACATGAAAATGAACTTAATTTTGAAATCCAAGCTCTCCTTCAAAAGTTATGAATTGTTGCTAAATTTTGTACCTTCCATTTTGAGATATGCCCTGTGATAACTTCTCAGGAAAAGATAGTATCCGAATAACATGTTTAAGTTCAATGTTTCCCATCCCGCAGAACATGAAAATGAAGGTAATTTTGAAATCCGAGCTCTTCCTCAAAAGTTATGCATTGTTGCTAAACTGAGTTTTATCTTCCATTTTGAGATATGACTTGTGATAACTTCTCAGGAAAAGCAAGCAACCGAATATCATGTTTACGTTTAATGTTTCGCATCCCGTAGAACATGAAAATGAACTTAATTTTGAAATCCGAGCTCTTCTTCAAAAGTTATGCATTGTTGTTAAACTGAGTTATACCTTCCATTTTGAGATATACCTTGTGATAACTTCTCAGGAAAAGCAAGCAACCGAATATCATGTTTATGTTTAATGTTTCGCATCCCGTAGAACATGAAAATGAACTTAACTTTGAAATCCGAGCTCTTCTTCAAAAGTTATGCATTGTTAAACTGAGTTATACCTTCCATTTTGAGATATGCCTTGTGATAACTTCTCAGGAAAAGCAAGCAACCGAATACCATGTTTACGTTTAATGTTTCGCATCCGGCAGAAGAAGAAAATGAACTTAATTTTGAAATCCGAGCTCTTCTTCAAAAGTTATGCATTGTTAAACTGAGTTATACCTTCCATTTTGAAATATACCTTGTGATAACTTCTCAGGAAAAGCAAGCAACCGAATATCATGTTTACGTTTAATGTTTCGCATCCCGTAGAACATGAAAATGAACTTAATTTTGAAATCCAAGCTCTCCTTCAAAAGTTATGAATTGTTGCTAAATTTTGTACCTTCCATTTTGAGATATGCCCTGTGATAACTTCTCAGGAAAAGATAGCATCCGAATAACATGTTTAAGTTCAATGTTTCCCATCCCGCAGAACATGAAAATGAAGGTAATTTTGAAATCCGAGCTCTTCCTCAAAAGTTATGCATTGTTGCTAAACTGAGTTTTATCTTCCATTTTGAGATATGACTTGTGATAACTTCTCAGGAAAAGCAAGCAACCGAATATCACGTTTACATTTAATGTTTCGCATCCCGTAGAACATGAAAATGAACTTAATTTTGAAATCCGAGCTCTTCTTCAAAAGTTATGCATTGTTAAACTGAGTTATACCTTCCATTTTGAGATATGCCTTGTGATAACTTCTCAGGAAAAGCAAGCAACCGAATATCATGTTTACGTTTAATGTTTCGCATCCGGCAGAAGAAGAAAATGAATTTAATTTTGAAATCCGAGCTCTTCTTCAAAAGTTATGCATTTTTAAACTGAGTTATACCTTCCATTTTGAAATATACCTTGTGATAACTTCTCAGGAAAAGCAAGCAACCGAATATCATGTTTACGTTCAATGTTTCCCATCCCGCAAAACATGAAAATGAACTTAATTTTGAAATCCGAGCTCTTCCTCAAAAGTTATGCATTGTTGCAAAACTGAGTTTTATCTTCAATTTTGAGATATGACTTGTGATAACCTCTCAGGAAAAGCAAGCAACTGAATATCATGTTTACATTTAATGTTTCGCATCCCGTAGAACATGAAAATGAACTTAATTTTGAAATCTGAGCTCTTCTTCAAAAGTTATGCATTGTTGCTAAACTGAGTTAAAACTTTCATTTTGAGATATACCTTGTGATAACTTCTCAGGAAAAGCAAGCAACCGAATATCATGTTTACGTTTGTTTCGCATCCCGTAGAACAAGAAAATGAACTTAATTTTAAAATCCGAGCTCTTCTTCAAAAGTTATGCATTGCTGCTAAACTGAGTTATACCTTTCATTTTGAGATATACCTTGTGATAACTTCTCAGGAAAAGCAAGCAACCGAATATCATTTTTACGTATAATGTTTCGCATCCCGTAGAACATGAAAATGAACTTAATTTTGAAATCCGAGCTCTTCTTCAAAAGTTATGCATTGTTGCTAAACTGAGTTATACCTTTCATTTTGAGATATATCTTGTGATAACTTCTCAGGAAAAGCAAGCAACCGAATATCATGTTTACGTTTAATGTTTCGCATCCCGTAGAACATGAAAATGAACTTAATTTTGAAATCCAAGCTCTTCTTCAAAAGTTATGAATTGTTGCTAAATTTTGTACCTTCCATTTTGAGATATGCCCTGTGATAACTTCTCAGGAAAAGATAGCATCCGAATATCATGTTTACGTTTAATGTTTCGCATCCCGTAGAACATGAAAATGAACTTAATTTTGAAATCCAAGCTCTCCTTCAAAAGTTATGAATTGTTGCTAAATTTTGTACCTTCCATTTTGAGATATGCCCTGTGATAACTTCTCAGGAAAAGATAGCATCCGAATAACATGTTTAAGTTCAATGTTTCCCATCCCGCAGAACATGAAAATGAAGGTAATTTTGAAATCCGAGCTCTTCCTCAAAAGTTATGCATTGTTGCTAAACTGAGTTTTATCTTCCATTTTGAGATATGACTTGTGATAACTTCTCAGGAAAAGCAAGCAACCGAATATCATGTTTACGTTTAATGTTTCGCATCCCGTAGAACATGAAAATGAACTTAATTTTGAAATCCGAGCTCTTCTTCAAAAGTTATGCATTGTTGTTAAACTGAGTTATACCTTCCATTTTGAGATATACCTTGTGATAACTTCTCAGGAAAAGCAAGCAACCGAATATCATGTTTATGTTTAATGTTTCGCATCCCGTAGAACATGAAAATGAACTTAACTTTGAAATCCGAGCTCTTCTTCAAAAGTTATGCATTGTTAAACTGAGTTATACCTTCCATTTTGAGATATGCCTTGTGATAACTTCTCAGGAAAAGCAAGCAACCGAATACCATGTTTACGTTTAATGTTTCGCATCCGGCAGAAGAAGAAAATGAACTTAATTTTGAAATCCGAGCTCTTCTTCAAAAGTTATGCATTGTTAAACTGAGTTATACCTTCCATTTTGAAATATACCTTGTGATAACTTCTCAGGAAAAGCAAGCAACCGAATATCATGTTTACGTTTAATGTTTCGCATCCCGTAGAACATGAAAATGAACTTAATTTTGAAATCCAAGCTCTCCTTCAAAAGTTATGAATTGTTGCTAAATTTTGTACCTTCCATTTTGAGATATGCCCTGTGATAACTTCTCAGGAAAAGATAGCATCCGAATAACATGTTTAAGTTCAATGTTTCCCATCCCGCAGAACATGAAAATGAAGGTAATTTTGAAATCCGAGCTCTTCCTCAAAAGTTATGCATTGTTGCTAAACTGAGTTTTATCTTCCATTTTGAGATATGACTTGTAATAACTTCTCAGGAAAAGCAAGCAACCGAATATCATGTTTACATTTAATGTTTCGCATCCCGTAGAACATGAAAATGAACTTAATTTTGAAATCCGAGCTCTTCTTCAAAAGTTATGCATTGTTAAACTGAGTTATACCTTCCATTTTGAGATATGCCTTGTGATAACTTCTCAGGAAAAGCAAGCAACCGAATATCATGTTTACGTTTAATGTTTCGCATCCGGCAGAAGAAGAAAATGAATTTAATTTTGAAATCCGAGCTCTTCTTCAAAAGTTATGCATTTTTAAACTGAGTTATACCTTCCATTTTGAAATATACCTTGTGATAACTTCTCAGGAAAAGCAAGCAACCGAATATCATGTTTACGTTCAATGTTTCCCATCCCGCAAAACATGAAAATGAACTTAATTTTGAAATCCGAGCTCTTCCTCAAAAGTTATGCATTGTTGCAAAACTGAGTTTTATCTTCAATTTTGAGATATGACTTGTGATAACTTCTCAGGAAAAGCAAGCAACTGAATATCATGTTTACATTTAATGTTTCGCATCCCGTAGAACATGAAAATGAACTTAATTTTGAAATCCGAGCTCTTCTTCAAAAGTTATGCATTGTTGCTAAACTGAGTTATACCTTTCATTTTGAGATATATCTTGTGATAACTTCTCAGGAAAAGCAAGCAACCGAATATCATGTTTACGTTTAATGTTTCGCATCCCGTAGAACATGAAAATGAACTTAATTTTGAAATCCAAGCTCTCCTTCAAAAGTTATGAATTGTTGCTAAATTTTGTACCTTCCATTTTGAGATATGCCCTGTGATAACTTCTCAGGAAAAGATAGCATCCGAATATCATGTTTACATTTAATGTTTCGCATCCCGTAGAACATGAAAATGAACTTAATTTTGAAATCCAAGCTCTCCTTCAAAAGTTATGAATTGTTGCTAGATTTTGTACCTTCCATTTTGAGATATGCCCTGTGATAACTTCTCAGGAAAAGACAGCATCCGAATAACATGTTTAAGTTCAATGTTTCCCATCCCGCAGAACATGAAAATGAAGGTAATTTTGAAATCCGAGCTCTTCCTCAAAAGTTATGCATTGTTGCTAAACTGAGTTTTATCTTCCATTTTGAGATATGACTTGTAATAACTTCTCAGGAAAAGCAAGCAACCGAATATCATGTTTACATTTAATGTTTCGCATCCCGTAGAACATGAAAATGAACTTAATTTTGAAATCCGAGCTCTTCTTCAAAAGTTATGCATTTTTAAACTGATTTATACCTTCCATTTTGAAATATACCTTGTGATAACTTCTCAGGAAAAGCAAGCAACCGAATATCATGTTTAGGTTCAATGTTTCCCATCCTGCAAAACATGAAAATGAACTTAATTTTGAAATCCGAGCTCTTCCTCAAAAGTTATGCATTGTTGCAAAACTGAGTTTTATCTTCAATTTTTTTTTTTTTTTAAAAAAGAGTTTTTATTAATTTTCTACAAACAAACAAGACAAACAAAACATAAAAACATCAAATCTTATATATACATCCAGTGTGTCAGTTGGTTCATCATTTTTGTGCATTCATTCTGTAGTCTCAATTACAATTATGTTACATAACAACTCATATTGTCAATCCAAACTTATATATCCTAATATCACTAAAAAAAAAGAAATTTTTGACTATATTTTTAATCATTTATGCTTAATGAGCTAACAATACTTTAAACCAGTTTACTCTATAACAAATCATCTAGTCATATCAAATCAATCCTAAAAAATCCTTTATAAATATAATATCAAATAACAAAATAATGACAAAATAAAGATATTCCTTACTATCTAGCATTCTAAATATTCTATTATCGTATTTTATCATCTAGCCATTTATAAAAAAGATCCCAAATTTCATAAAATTGTTTATCCTCTTGCTCTCTAATTTCAAATGTCAATCTGCTCATCTCAGCACATTCCAATATTTTCTTAATAATTTCTTCCTGTAATGGTATTTTCTCATTCTTCCAATTTTTAGCAAATACAATCCTGGCCGCTGTTAATACATTTACAATCAGGTATTTCAAATCTTTACTATATATATCAGGTAAAATTCCCAATAAGAAGATCTCTGGTTTCAAATCTATATGTTTCTTTGTCATTTTTTCCAACCACATGCGAATTATAGTCCAATATTTTCTAGCATCCTCACAAGTCCACCACATATGGTAATACGAGCCGGGTATCTGATGACATTTCCAGCATTTTTCAGATTTGTTCTTAAACATTCTTGCTATTCTTGTCGGAGGAAAGTGCCACCTGTAAAACATCTTATACAAGTTTTCTTTATATGCTGTTGACATTGTCATTTTATAATTTTGAGACCACAATTTCTGCCATTTCTCCAAATCAATCCCATATCCAAAATTCTTCCCCCAAACAATCATAGTTTCTTTGACTTGTTCTTCCTCTAATTTCATTCCCAGTAAATAACCATATAATTTTTTAATCACCTTCTCATCAGTACCCATCAAGATCTTATCTAAATCAGTCTGTTTATCATAAAATCCCTCCGTTTTAGAATCTTCATCATACCTTGAGTGTATTTGTGCATATGAAAACCAATTCATCCTTATACCTTGTTCTTCTAAGTTTTGGATCGATTTAAGTTCACCCTTTTCATCCAAAAGTTCCCCATATCTAACTGTTTGTTCCTTCTTGTAAATTATAGGATAGGAAAATGCTTCAATGGTCGATAACCAAACTGGAATTTTCAAATAACATTGTCTTTTTATCTTCTCCCAATTTAACCACAAAGACTCCCGTACATAATGTCTTCTAAAATAACCCTGTGTTTTAGTTCCCTTATACCATAAAAAAGCATGCCAACCCAACAGCAAATCATGCCCTTCTAATGTCAACAACCTATGTTTCCTTAATGTTATCCATTCTTTGACCCACATCAAACTTGCAGCTTGATAATACAATTCCCAATTAGGCAGACCAAAACCTCCTCTAATTCTAGCATCTTGCAAAAGCTTTAGCTTTATTCTCGCTTTTTTACCTTGCCATATAAACTTCAACATAATTTTATTTAAATCTTCAAAATAGTCTTTTCCAAGCCTTATTGGTATTGTTTGAAACAAAAATAAAATTCTAGGTAAGATATTCATCTTAATTGTTGAAATTCTCCCTATTAATGACAATTGCAAGTTTTCCCACTTCTTCAAATCTGTAGTTATCTGTTGTTTAAGTTTAATATAATTATTCTCCTTTAATGTGCTACATCTTGTTGTCAAATATATCCCCAAATACTTAACCTTATTTGTAACTTGAATTTTCAAAAGATCTGCCAATTCTTCTCTCTGTCTCAATAACATATTCTTTGTCAAAATCTTTGTTTTATCTTTGTTTATTTTCAAACCAGCCACCTCTCCATATGACTCTATCCTTTCCAGTAACTTTGGAGCTGTTTCAATTGGATCTTCCAAAATAAAAGCTAAATCATCAGCAAAAGCTTGTAGCTTAAATTCTTCCTTCTTAATTTTCATTCCTTTTATGCTTTTATCATCCCTAATATTTCTATTCAAGACTTCCAAGGTCAACACAAATAACAAAGGAGATAGGGGGCATCCTTGTCTTGTGCCTTTCCTTATATTAATAAAATCTGTAAGTTCCCCCTCCATCATTACCCTTGCTGTCTGTTTATTGTATATAGCTTCTATTGCTTGAATAAATTTTTTAGCAAAACCCATCTGCTCCAATAATAATAACATAAATCTCCAGTTCACGTTGTCAAATGCTTTTTGAGCATCTAGGAATATCAAAGCCATTTGCTTTTCAGGATGAGCCTCATAATATTCCAAAGTGTCCAAGATTACTCTCATATTGTCTCTAATTTGTCTCTTTGGCAGAAATCCATTTTGATCTGAGTGAATAAAATTATTTAAATATTTTTTAAGTCTTTCTGCTAAGATTGAAGCAAAGATTTTATAGTCTGCATTCAATAAAGAAATAGGTCTATAATTCTTAATTTGCAATGGGTCAGTCTCTTCCTTTGGTATAAGTGTAATATAAGCCTCTGACCATGTTTTAGGTATCATCTTTTTTAACATAACTTCATTCATAACTTCTAACAATGGGATGCTCAATAATTCTTGAAATGTTTTATAAAATTCTACTGGAAGCCCATCTGGGCCCGGAGCTTTCCCATTATTTTGTCTCTTAAATGCTTCATTTAGTTCCATCATTGTTATATTGCTTTCTAGCATTTCTTCAGTCTCTTTAGGTATCTTTGGTAGATTAGCTTCCTGTAAATACTGTTTGACTTTTCCTTCATCAATATTCTCTTGTTTATATAATTGCCCATAAAAATCTCGGATAATTTCTTTTTTCTCCTTATTCCCATAACAAACTTGGCCTTGTTCATCTATTAACTTCAATATTTTTCTTGATTCCTTCTCTTTTCTCAATTTATATGCTAGCCATCTACCTGGTTTATTTGCATCTTCAAAATAATTCTGTTTAGAGTTTCTAATTTTCTGTGCCAATTCTTCTTTCTCTATTAAATCCATTTTATGTTTAATTACATCCAGCTTCAATTTAATATCCTTTTTCTGTGGCATTTTCTGTAATTCTTTTTCAAGAGTTTTATACTCATTTTCCAAGGCCTTAGAAGCTTGCCGTTTCCTAATATTCTTTTTTCTTGTATAATCTATTATCAAACCTCTAGCATATGCCTTCATAGTGTCCCACACATTTTGCGTTGAAGTATCCTCTTTTTTATTTTCTCTAAAGAAAAAAGCCAATTCCTTCTCCATCCATTGTGTAAAATCTTTCTCCTTTAAAATAGTATTATTTAATGTCCATCTCGATCTTTTTTTTTGTCCCTTCCATTTAATTGTCATTGGGCTATGATCTGCCCAGGTACTTGTTTCAATGCTTGTTTCTTTAATATTAGATATTAGTTCTGTTGAGATCCAAATCATATCTAATCTGGACCATGATAAATGTCTATTTGAATAAAAAGTATATTGTTTAGCTTTAACGTTTCTTTCTCTCCAAATATCTTTTAAAGTTAATTCATCTGTCATTTTAAAAAAGGACCTTGGGAGAGCCTTTCTATTTTGCTTTGTTGTTGTTGCTATATAGTCCAGTTTATTGTCCACAATTCCATTAAAATCTCCCATCATAATTATATTAACATAGTCCAGTCCAATTATTTTCATGTGCAGTTTTTTATAAAACTCTCCTTGTTTATCATTCGGAGCATAAATTGCAATCAAGAGTATTTTTATATTATTATCCATTATTTCTACCATTAATACTCTTCCATCTTCATCCGAGTAAATCAATTTTGCTGGAATAGCCTCTTTAATATATAAAACCACACCTCTTTTCTTACATTGAGTCAAAGAGGTAAATGTTTTCCCTAATTTTGGCTGTAATAACAATTGTTCATGTTGTTTTTTAATGTGAACTTCTTGTAAACAAATTATATCAAATTTTAATTTCTCTAATTTATGAAAAGTTTTCCTTCTTTTAACAGCTGAATTAAGTCCGTTTATATTCATTGTAATCAGTTTTTTTTCCTCCATGATTATGCTTTATATTTAGGTCTAACAGCTCTCGTGGATCTCACTTCACGCTGTTCTTTATTATCCATCTGTCCCCCTGCTGCTCCTTTCTCTTTTTCAATCTCCAGTTGTTCATCTTGAAACTCAATTGATAAGGCCTCTTTCTCTGCTTCCTCTCTTCTTCCTCCAAAAAATTCTGCATGAAAAAGTTCTGCTTTCTCAATTGAATCAATTCTATATCTCTGCTCTTGCCACCCAAACACTAGTCCTTCTGGAATCAGCCATCTATAATTCACTTCGTTTTCCAATAGTATTTTGGTCAGAAATCGATATTCTCTTCTCATCTCTCTCACTCTTCTTGGTATTTGTTTTAAAACCACAACCTCTTTACCCTTGTATTTCAGTGTTTTCTCTCTTGCTACTTGTAATATTTGCGTTTTAATGGATCTTTTGGTAAATCTAATATGGACTTCCTTGGGTAATTTATTTCTCATCGCATATCTTGTATAGACTCGATATATCTCATCTATTCCATCCATCATCTTTTCCTCTGTAATTTCCAAAGCATCTGCCAAAATTTCTATCATTACTGCTGCCAAATTTTCTCCTTTTTCCTCTTCTATATTTTGAAATCTGAGGTAAAATTCTGACCTTTCCATCTCCCACCTCAGCATCCCACCTTTTTCTTGTTCGACCGCTGTTAATCTGCTGTCAATATTTTCAATCTTCTTCTCTCTTTGTTTTCCTTCTTCCTCAATTTTTTGGAATTTCTCCTCATACTTAACCATCATTTGTTTAATATTTTCCACTTTTTCATCAGTCTTCTCTATTCTTTGTTCAATATTTTCTGTTCTTTGTTCAATAATATCTGATTTTGTCTTAAGTTCTTGAATTCCTTGCATAATCATCTGTAACTGTAAAGTTATTTTTTCTTGTTCCTTATCTTGCTTCAACATTGTCTGAATTAAACGTTGTCCTCCAGCTGGTGGGGAAGCAGAGGTAGAAGCAGCAATGCCAGATGGTATTGGTTTCTTGCTCATTTCAATGTTTGCAAAACTTCAAATTCTTCTTAACTTTTAACCCAACTGGTAGGGCAGCCAATTATAATCCAAAATGGAGAACTCCAATAGTAAAAAACACGAAACCAAAGAAGAAACAGAAAAAAAGGAAGAAGACAGATCTTCGGGTTCTTCTAGACCCTAATCCAATTACGAGATAATCCACCATAAAAAAGGAAAAAATAAAAAGGAAAAAACAAACAAATCCAAAAATAATAATATTGATTAAAAGCAAAAGAAAAAGAAAAAGGAAAAAGCAAAAAGGGAGAGAAGAAAAACAAAAAACAAAAAATTCCTTCAGGTTCTTCACACCTTAATCCAATTAAGAAATCTCAATAATCCAAAAAATAGTCCAAAAGAGGAAGAAGAAGAAAAAAACAAAAAAAAATCAACCACAACAACAGAATAATCCAAAAAGATAAATATGAAAAGCAAAAAAGTCCCAATAAAAAGGAAAAAAAAAATAAAGAAGAAAAGAGAAAAAACTCTGAGGCTTTCCCTTTAAAATAAAAGGCAAAAATAAAAATATTACTAAAAATTAAGATTTAAAAAAAAAAGCTAACAAATGGGGTCCATATAAGAAAACACACTGCACTTTGTTATTTATCCAAGGCTCTTGTTATGACTCTCTTCTCCAGCAACTTCAAAGCCAAACCTCAAGTGTTGATAACAGTCCAGGAAAGCACCTGCAATAATATTTTGCTGTGCTCTCCCTCTATCTTATCACATTAAAAAGTCCTTGAGATGAGGTCTTTTTGCAATTCTCTCCAATTCAGATAGAATACTTTCAAGCCTCTAGTTGGCAGTGTTACAAAGTTTCTTAATGCTCTTTCTCAGCCCCAACCGGAAAAAAGAATTAATATATACCAAAAAAAGAAAAAAATGACCAAAGGAAGCCTCTATCCTAAAAAAAAAAAAAAAAAGTCAAAGGGAGCCTAAAAGTATATATATAAGAAAATTCAGTCTGGTTACCTAAGTCACAGTAAAATCTTTCCCAAAGAATATAGAAAAAAAAAAAAAAAAAAACACCCCAAGCCTCAATTTGACAACACTTTAAAAACGCCGCTCAAACAATTTCAGTCAAAAAAAAAATCCCACAGCTTCCTCCTCTCTTCAGAATGAACTTTCCAATCTCAGCGAATTTTCAACACAAAAGAGTTTTTCTCACCCAACCGACACACTTCAATCCAGTCACTTTCTTTTCGGAGCTGTCCCGACTTCAGCAGCTATGGAGGCTGCCTCTCCGCCGCCAGCAAAAGGGCTTCTTCCGAATCTAACCAGAGACTTTGCGATGTCTCTGGGATCCTGGAACAGTGCCCTTCACAATCACCGTCTCTCCGGGACGATTTAGGTCCGTTAGGACCGACCAGGGGTGAAAATATCAGCTGCGATCTCAGAGCCCCGAGATCGCAGCTGTAACGCCGGCACGAAGCTCCGCCTTCTCAGGAAAAGATAGCATCCGAATAACATGTTTAAGTTCAATGTTTCCCATCCCGCAGAACATGAAAATGAAGGTAATTTTGAAATCCGAGCTCTTCCTCAAAAGTTATGCATTGTTGCTAAACTGAGTTTTATCTTCCATTTTGAGATATAACTTGTAATAACTTCTCAGGAAAAGCAAGCAACCGAATATCATGTTTACATTTAATGTTTCGCATCCCGTAGAACATGAAAATGAACTTAATTTTGAAATCCGAGCTCTTCTTCAAAAGTTATGCATTGTTAAACTGAGTTATACCTTCCATTTTGAGATATGCCTTGTGATAACTTCTCAGGAAAAGCAAGCAACCGAATATCATGTTTACGTTTAATGTTTCGCATCCGGCAGAAGAAGAAAATGAATTTAATTTTGAAATCCGAGCTCTTCTTCAAAAGTTATGCATTTTTAAACTGAGTTATACCTTCCATTTTGAAATATACCTTGTGATAACTTCTCAGGAAAAGCAAGCAACCGAATATCATGTTTACGTTCAATGTTTCCCATCCCGCAAAACATGAAAATGAACTTAATTTTGAAATCCGAGCTCTTCCTCAAAAGTTATGCATTGTTGCAAAACTGAGTTTTATCTTCAATTTTGAGATATGACTTGTGATAACTTCTCAGGAAAAGCAAGCAACTGAATATCATGTTTACATTTAATGTTTCGCATCCCGTAGAACATGAAAATGAACTTAATTTTGAAATCCGAGCTCTTCTTCAAAAGTTATGCATTGTTGCTAAACTGAGTTAAAACTTTCATTTTGAGATATACCTTGTGATAACTTCTCAGGAAAAGCAAGCAACCGAATATCATGTTTACGTTTGTTTCGCATCCCGTAGAACAAGAAAATGAACTTAATTTTAAAATCCGAGCTCTTCTTCAAAAGTTATGCATTGCTGCTAAACTGAGTTATACCTTTCATTTTGAGATATACCTTGTGATAACTTCTCAGGAAAAGCAAGCAACCGAATATCATTTTTACGTATAATGTTTCGCATCCCGTAGAACATGAAAATGAACTTAATTTTGAAATCCGAGCTCTTCTTCAAAAGTTATGCATTGTTGCTAAACTGAGTTATACCTTTCATTTTGAGATGTATCTTGTGATAACTTCTCAGGAAAAGCAAGCAACCGAATATCATGTTTACGTTTAATGTTTCGCATCCCGTAGAACATGAAAATGAACTTAATTTTGAAATCCAAGCTCTCCTTCAAAAGTTATGAATTGTTGCTAAATTTTGTACCTTCCATTTTGAGATATGCCCTGTGATAACTTCTCAGGAAAAGATAGCATCCGAATATCATGTTTACGTTTAATGTTTCGCATCCCGTAGAACATGAAAATGAACTTAATTTTGAAATCCAAGCTCTCCTTCAAAAGTTATGAATTGTTGCTAGATTTTGTACCTTCCATTTTGAGATATGCCCTGTGATAACTTCTCAGGAAAAGACAGCATCCGAATAACATGTTTAAGTTCAATGTTTCCCATCCCGCAGAACATGAAAATGAAGGTAATTTTGAAATCCGAGCTCTTCCTCAAAAGTTATGCATTGTTGCTAAACTGAGTTTTATCTTCCATTTTGAGATATGACTTGTAATAACTTCTCAGGAAAAGCAAGCAACCGAATATCATGTTTACATTTAATGTTTCGCATCCCGTAGAACATGAAAATGAACTTAATTTTGAAATCCGAGCTCTTCTTCAAAAGTTATGCATTTTTAAACTGATTTATACCTTCCATTTTGAAATATACCTTGTGATAACTTCTCAGGAAAAGCAAGCAACCGAATATCATGTTTAGGTTCAATGTTTCCCATCCTGCAAAACATGAAAATGAACTTAATTTTGAAATCCGAGCTCTTCCTCAAAAGTTATGCATTGTTGCAAAACTGAGTTTTATCTTCAATTTTGAGATATGACTTGTGATAACTTCTCAGGAAAAGCAAGCAACTGAATATCATGTTTACATTTAATGTTTCGCATCCCGTAGAACATGAAAATGAACTTAATTTTGAAATCCGAGCTCTTCTTCAAAAGTTATGCATTGTTGCTAAACTGAGTTAAAACTTTCATTTTGAGATATACCTTGTGATAACTTCTCAGGAAAAGCAAGCAACCGAATATCATGTTTACGTTTGTTTCGCATCCCGTAGAACAAGAAAATGAACTTAATTTTGAAATCCGAGCTCTTCTTCAAAAGTTATGCATTGCTGCTAAACTGAGTTATACCTTTCATTTTGAGATATACCTTGTGATAACTTCTCAGGAAAAGCAAGCAACCGAATATCATTTTTACGTATAATGTTTCGCATCCCGCAGAACATGAAAATGAACTTAATTTTGAAATCCGAGCTCTTCTTCAAAAGTTATGCATTGTTGCTAAACTGAGTTATACCTTTCATTTTGAGATATATCTTTTGATAACTTCTCAGGAAAAGCAAGCAAACGAATATCATGTATACATTTAATGATTCGCATGCCGTAGAACACGAAAATCAACTTAATTTTGAAATCTGAGCTCTTCGTCAAAAGTTATGCATTGTGGCTAAACTGAGCTTTATCTTCAATTTTGAGATATAACTTGCGATAACTTCTTAGGAAAAGCAAGCAAACGAATATCATGTATACATTTAATGATTCGCATGCCGTAGAACACGAAAATCAACTTAATTTTGAAATCCGAGCTCTTCGTCAAAAGTTATGCATTGTTAAACTGAGTTTTATCTTCAATTTTGAGATATACCTTGTGATAACTTCTCAGGAAAAGCAAGCAAACGAATATCATGTATACATTTAATGATTCGCATGCCGTAGAACACGAAAATCAACTTAATTTTGAAATCCGAGCTCTTCGTCAAAAGTTATGCATTGTGGCTAAACTGAGCTTTATCTTCAATTTTGAGATATAACTTGCGATAACTTCTTAGGAAAAGCAAGCAACCGAATATCATGTATACATTTAATGATTCGCATGCCGTAGAACACGAAAATCAACTTCATTTTGAAATCCTAGCTCTCCTTCAAAAGTTATGCATTGTTAAACTGAGTTTTATCTTCAATTTTGAGATATACCTTGTGATAACTTCTCAGGAAAAGCAAGCAAACGAATATCATGTATACATTTAATGATTCGCATGCCGTAGAACACGAAAATCAACTTAATTTTGAAATCCGAGCTCTTCGTCAAAAGTTATGCATTGTGGCTAAACTGAGCTTTATCTTCAATTTTGAGATATAACTTGCGATAACTTCTTAGGAAAAGCAAGCAACCGAATATCATGTATACATTTAATGATTCGCATGCCGTAGAACACGAAAATCAACTTCATTTTGAAATCCGAGCTCTCCTTCAAAAGTTATGCATTGTTAAACTGAGTTTTATCTTCAATTTTGAGATATACCTTGTGATAACTTCTCAGGAAAAGCAAGCAAACGAATATCATGTATACATTTAATGATTCGCATGCCGTAGAACACGAAAATCAACTTAATTTTGAAATCCGAGCTCTTCGTCAAAAGTTATGCATTGTGGCTAAACTGAGCTTTATCTTCAATTTTGAGATATAACTTGCGATAACTTCTTAGGAAAAGCAAGCAACCGAATATCATGTATACATTTAATGATTCGCATGCCATCACTTCCGGTTTGCGTGGCTTCGGAGCAGCAGGAATTCGCGACAGCTCGCGATTCCTGCTGGCTAGCTGCCGAGGTACCCCCGATCCAGATGGGTCAGGGGGTTATGGCTGCCCTGTAGGGACAGCTGAAGATAGAGGGGAGCCGGTTAGGGAGGTGGGGGCATCGCAGACCCCCCCCTTCTCCGGGAAAACCCCTTTTTCCCAAGGCGGTGGAGCGGCGGTCAGCAATGGCCGCCACGAAGAAGCCAGCAACCGGGTAAGAACTGTGCTGGAGGAAGTGTGAAAAGTGAAAGTTCTGTCTGAGCCGGGTCAAGTAACAACTTTTAAATCTCCTGGAATTGAGCTGCTTGTTGCTGGAGGATACATTGTATCCCTAAGAAGATCGAAAGCGGCGGAGAAGCTGTTAAAGGGAACTTTTTTTTTATTTATTTTTTTACTCTCTCATCCCACGGAAAAAGCAGAAATATTTGGATGTATTAGACACTGAAAGTGGATTGCTTTGAAAGCTAAGCTAAGAGACAAAGGGATTTTTCGACATTGAAAAATTTAAGAAATTGGAAAATCTCTGCTGGAGGTATGGATTTTTGATTATTTAAAATTGTTATTGCAAGTGGGAAGGGAGAAAGAAAAATTGGAGCAGAAACTGAAAAAGGAGGAGACTGTCTAGAACGTCTTGGTGGATCCCAAAAGAAGATATATGGTAATTGGACCTCTTTGATCAAAAATTAATTTGGAAAGAGAAAGAGAAGAAGGAAGAAAAGTATTAACTTTTGGAACTTTTTTCTTTTTTTCCTTTTTTTAATTGCTTTTGATTGTCTTGGATTAAAAATACTTGTGGTTGTTTTGGAAAAAGTTTCCCTTTTCATAATGGCATTCTCTGTGGATGAACTAGAGATTGAATATCAAAAATATAAAAAAGAAGATACTTTGGGCGCTTTGTTCCAATTCTTAGAAATGGCGTTATGTTCCTTAGAAAAGTTGACGCAGCAGAAGGACTGGGACAAGGAAGAAGAAGAAGAAGCCATCTTTGATGAACAATGGGTTCCTTCCGGAGAGGAGGAGAAAAAGGATAAGAAAAAGGGGTTTTTAAGAATTATAAAAACAACCAAAAGAGAGAAAAATGAGCGAAGAGATGGAGGCAAGGTTAGAAAACAAAAGAAAAGGAGCAAGAAAAGCGAAGGGAAAAAGCAAAGGGGTAGAAAGGGCAAGGAGAAGAATAAGCAAGAGAGAAAAGCGGGGAGGAGAAGCCTTAATGGGGGGAAGCAAGATTTAAAGAAAAAAAGTTTATTTAGAGACAATGGGTGAATTTAATTTAGATTAAAAGAGGGATTCTGGAGGGTATTTAAGAGTGTGTTTTTATATGTATGTATATTTAGAATAAAAAATTTATTATGTAATTTTAAGAATTTTTTAAACAGAATCCCAAGAAAGATTTATATGTAGTATTTTTAAGTTAGGTAATGTGTTATAGATGCAACTCCAATTGGTTTACAGGAGAAGTATAGTAAAAGAAAAAAGATGAATGGATGTTTGGAAATAGAACAGACAAAGAATGTTGTTGAAAATGGTAATAATGGAAGGATATATATGCTTTTTTTTTGATTTTGTATATTGATAAAAGGCAATAAAATTTTAATTGATAAATAATTTGGATGGAAAAGAGAAGTAGGGATAAGATATGAAGTTAATATTATATGAAATATTGATATTATAATCTGGAAATGTTATGTTTTATTGGTCTATCATTATTATTTTTTTAGAAAAGAATTTATAAGCTGTTATGCCTTGATTTTGTGTGTATTGATTTTAGAAAACTGATAAAAATGGTTTTTATATACATATATAAAAAAGAAAATGATAATAAGATATAGAAGGAGACTTAGGTTGAATATGATGTTTGAATTTGTGTCTGTGTAAAGAGTTTTTAACCCGGGAACAGACAACCTTCAGAAAAGATCTTGTAGTTTTGTCTATGTTTTGTGTTTGTATGTTTGTGTATTATGCTTATGATAAAACTAACAAAATATGTTTTTTATTAAAAAAAAGGAAAAAAGAATCAATAAAACCTTGGAGGAATGTTAGATGAGAATAATTTAAACAAGTCAGAAAGAAAAGAATATGATGATTATAAAATGGATAAATATGGAAGAGAAATGAAATTGAATTGGAGTAAAGAGAAATAATGAGAAACTTGATGAAAGATATTTGCGTGTCCATATGGGGATGGGATAAATTGGAATTATGTTGTATAAAAATATTGTTTTGTTTGACTTGTAAGGATTTACAATATTAAGAGGTTTTATGTGTTTATGTATTTAATGGTTAATGATGTGTTGTTTTATCTTTAAAATTAATAAAATTTGTTTTAAAAAAAAAAATGATTCGCATGCCGTAGAACACGAAAATCAACTTCATTTTGAAATCCGAGCTCTCCTTCAAAAGTTATGCAGTGTTAAACTGAGTTTTATCTTCAATTTTGAGATATACCTTGTGATAACTTCTCAGGAAAAGCAAGCAAACGAATATCATGTATACATTTAATGATTCGCATGCCGTAGAACACGAAAATCAACTTCATTTTGAAATCCGAGCTCTCCTTCAAAAGTTATGCATTGTTAAACTGAGTTTTATCTTCAATTTTGAGATATACCTTGTGATAACTTCTCAGGAAAAGCAAGCAAACGAATATCATGTATACATTTAATGATTCGCATGCCGTAGAACACGAAAATCAACTTCATTTTGAAATCCGAGCTCTCCTTCAAAAGTTATGCATTGTTAAACTGAGTTTTATCTTCAATTTTGAGATATACCTTGTGATAACTTCTCAGGAAAAGCAAGCAAACGAATATCATGTATACATTTAATGATTCGCATGCCGTAGAACACGAAAATCAACTTAATTTTGAAATCCGAGCTCTTCGTCAAAAGTTATGCATTGTGGCTAAACTGAGCTTTATCTTCAATTTTGAGATATAACTTGCGATAACTTCTTAGGAAAAGCAAGCAACCGAATATCATGTATACATTTAATGATTCGCATGCCGTAGAACACGAAAATCAACTTCATTTTGAAATCCGAGCTCTCCTTCAAAAGTTATGCATTGTTAAACTGAGTTTTATCTTCAATTTTGAGATATACCTTGTGATAACTTCTCAGGAAAAGCAAGCAAACGAATATCATGTATACATTTAATGATTCGCATGCCGTAGAACACGAAAATCAACTTAATTTTGAAATCCGAGCTCTTCGTCAAAAGTTATGCATTGTGGCTAAACTGAGCTTTATCTTCAATTTTGAGATATAACTTGCGATAACTTCTTAGGAAAAGCAAGCAACCGAATATCATGTATACATTTAATGATTCGCATGCCGTAGAACACGAAAATCAACTTCATTTTGAAATCCGAGCTCTCCTTCAAAAGTTATGCATTGTTAAACTGAGTTTTATCTTCAATTTTGAGATATACCTTGTGATAACTTCTCAGGAAAAGCAAGCAAATGAATATCATGTATACATTTAATGATTCGCATGCCGTAGAACACGAAAATCAACTTAATTTTGAAATCCGAGCTCTTCGTCAAAAGTTATGCATTGTGGCTAAACTGAGCTTTATCTTCAATTTTGAGATATAACTTGCGATAACTTCTTAGGAAAAGCAAGCAACCGAATATCATGTATACATTTAATGATTCGCATGCCGTAGAACACGAAAATCAACTTCATTTTGAAATCCGAGCTCTCCTTCAAAAGTTATGCATTGTTAAACTGAGTTTTATCTTCAATTTTGAGATATACCTTGTGATAACTTCTCAGGAAAAGCAAGCAAACGAATATCATGTATACATTTAATGATTCGCATGCCGTAGAACACGAAAATCAACTTAATTTTGAAATCCGAGCTCTTCGTCAAAAGTTATGCATTGTGGCTAAACTGAGCTTTATCTTCAATTTTGAGATATAACTTGCGATAACTTCTTAGGAAAAGCAAGCAACCGAATATCATGTATACATTTAATGATTCGCATGCCGTAGAACACGAAAATCAACTTCATTTTGAAATCCGAGCTCTCCTTCAAAAGTTATGCATTGTTAAACTGAGTTTTATCTTCAATTTTGAGATATACCTTGTGATAACTTCTCAGGAAAAGCAAGCAAACGAATATCATGTATACATTTAATGATTCGCATGCCGTAGAACACGAAAATCAACTTAATTTTGAAATCCGAGCTCTTCGTCAAAAGTTATGCATTGTGGCTAAACTGAGCTTTATCTTCAATTTTGAGATATAACTTGCGATAACTTCTTAGGAAAAGCAAGCAACCGAATATCATGTATACATTTAATGATTCGCATGCCGTAGAACACGAAAATCAACTTCATTTTGAAATCCGAGCTCTCCTTCAAAAGTTATGCATTGTTAAACTGAGTTTTATCTTCAATTTTGAGATATACCTTGTGATAACTTCTCAGGAAAAGCAAGCAAACGAATATCATGTATACATTTAATGATTCGCATGCCGTAGAACACGAAAATCAACTTAATTTTGAAATCCGAGCTCTTCGTCAAAAGTTATGCATTGTGGCTAAACTGAGCTTTATCTTCAATTTTGAGATATAACTTGCGATAACTTCTTAGGAAAAGCAAGCAACCGAATATCATGTATACATTTAATGATTCGCATGCCGTAGAACACGAAAATCAACTTCATTTTGAAATCCGAGCTCTCCTTCAAAAGTTATGCATTGTTAAACTGAGTTTTATCTTCAATTTTGAGATATACCTTGTGATAACTTCTCAGGAAAAGCAAGCAAACGAATATCATGTATACATTTAATGATTCGCATGCCGTAGAACACGAAAATCAACTTAATTTTGAAATCCGAGCTCTTCGTCAAAAGTTATGCATTGTGGCTAAACTGAGCTTTATCTTCAATTTTGAGATATAACTTGCGATAACTTCTTAGGAAAAGCAAGCAACCGAATATCATGTATACATTTAATGATTCGCATGCCGTAGAACACGAAAATCAACTTCATTTTGAAATCCGAGCTCTCCTTCAAAAGTTATGCATTGTTAAACTGAGTTTTATCTTCAATTTTGGCTGAGTTTTATCTTCAATTTTGAGATATACCTTGTGATAACTTCTCAGGAAAAGCAAGCAAACGAATATCATGTATACATTTAATGATTCGCATGCCGTAGAACACGAAAATCAACTTAATTTTGAAATCCGAGCTCTTCGTCAAAAGTTATGCATTGTGGCTAAACTGAGCTTTATCTTCAATTTTGAGATATAACTTGCGATAACTTCTTAGGAAAAGCAAGCAACCGAATATCATGTATACATTTAATGATTCGCATGCCGTAGAACACGAAAATCAACTTCATTTTGAAATCCGAGCTCTCCTTCAAAAGTTATGCATTGTTAAACTGAGTTTTATCTTCAATTTTGAGATATACCTTGTGATAACTTCTCAGGAAAAGCAAGCAAACGAATATCATGTATACATTTAATGATTCGCATGCCGTAGAACACGAAAATCAACTTAATTTTGAAATCCGAGCTCTTCGTCAAAAGTTATGCATTGTGGCTAAACTGAGCTTTATCTTCAATTTTGAGATATAACTTGCGATAACTTCTTAGGAAAAGCAAGCAACCGAATATCATGTATACATTTAATGATTCGCATGCCGTAGAACACGAAAATCAACTTCATTTTGAAATCCGAGCTCTCCTTCAAAAGTTATGCATTGTTAAACTGAGTTTTATCTTCAATTTTGAGATATACCTTGTGATAACTTCTCAGGAAAAGCAAGCAAACGAATATCCTGTATACATTTAATGATTCGCATGCCGTAGAACACGAAAATCAACTTAATTTTGAAATCCGAGCTCTTCGTCAAAAGTTATGCATTGTGGCTAAACTGAGCTTTATCTTCAATTTTGAGATATAACTTGCGATAACTTCTTAGGAAAAGCAAGCAACCGAATATCATGTATACATTTAATGATTCGCATGCCGTAGAACACGAAAATCAACTTCATTTTGAAATCCGAGCTCTCCTTCAAAAGTTATGCATTGTTAAACTGAGTTTTATCTTCAATTTTGAGATATACCTTGTGATAACTTCTCAGGAAAAGCAAGCAAACGAATATCATGTATACATTTAATGATTCGCATGCCGTAGAACACGAAAATCAACTTAATTTTGAAATCCGAGCTCTTCGTCAAAAGTTATGCATTGTGGCTAAACTGAGCTTTATCTTCAATTTTGAGATATAACTTGCGATAACTTCTTAGGAAAAGCAAGCAACCGAATATCATGTATACATTTAATGATTCGCATGCCGTAGAACACGAAAATCAACTTCATTTTGAAATCCGAGCTCTCCTTCAAAAGTTATGCATTGTTAAACTGAGTTTTATCTTCAATTTTGAGATATACCTTGTGATAACTTCTCAGGAAAAGCAAGCAAACGAATATCATGTATACATTTAATGATTCGCATGCCGTAGAACATGAAAATCAACTTCATTTTGAAATCCGAGCTCTCCTTCAAAAGTTATGCATTGTTAAACTGAGTTTTATCTTCAATTTTGAGATATACCTTGTGATAACTTCTCAGGAAAAGCAAGCAAACGAATATCATGTATACATTTAATGATTCGCATGCCGTAGAACACGAAAATCAACTTAATTTTGAAATCCGAGCTCTTCGTCAAAAGTTATGCATTGTGGCTAAACTGAGCTTTATCTTCAATTTTGAGATATAACTTGCGATAACTTCTTAGGAAAAGCAAGCAACCGAATATCATGTATACATTTAATGATTCGCATGCCGTAGAACACGAAAATCAACTTCATTTTGAAATCCGAGCTCTCCTTCAAAAGTTATGCATTGTTAAACTGAGTTTTATCTTCAATTTTGAGATATACCTTGTGATAACTTCTCAGGAAAAGCAAGCAAACGAATATCATGTATACATTTAATGATTCGCATGCCGTAGAACACGAAAATCAACTTAATTTTGAAATCCGAGCTCTTCGTCAAAAGTTATGCATTGTGGCTAAACTGAGCTTTATCTTCAATTTTGAGATATAACTTGCGATAACTTCTTAGGAAAAGCAAGCAACCGAATATCATGTATACATTTAATGATTCGCATGCCGTAGAACACGAAAATCAACTTCATTTTGAAATCCGAGCTCTCCTTCAAAAGTTATGCATTGTTAAACTGAGTTTTATCTTCAATTTTGAGATATACCTTGTGATAACTTCTCAGGAAAAGCAAGCAAACGAATATCATGTATACATTTAATGATTCGCATGCCGTAGAACACGAAAATCAACTTAATTTTGAAATCCGAGCTCTTCGTCAAAAGTTATGCATTGTGGCTAAACTGAGCTTTATCTTCAATTTTGAGATATAACTTGCGATAACTTCTTAGGAAAAGCAAGCAACCGAATATCATGTATACATTTAATGATTCGCATGCCGTAGAACACGAAAATCAACTTCATTTTGAAATCCGAGCTCTCCTTCAAAAGTTATGCATTGTTAAACTGAGTTTTATCTTCAATTTTGAGATATACCTTGTGATAACTTCTCAGGAAAAGCAAGCAAACGAATATCATGTATACATTTAATGATTCGCATGCCGTAGAACATGAAAATCAACTTCATTTTGAAATCCGAGCTCTCCTTCAAAAGTTATGCATTGTTAAACTGAGTTTTATCTTCAATTTTGAGATATACCTTGTGATAACTTCTCAGGAAAAGCAAGCAAACGAATATCATGTATACATTTAATGATTCGCATGCCGTAGAACACGAAAATCAACTTAATTTTGAAATCCGAGCTCTTCGTCAAAAGTTATGCATTGTGGCTAAACTGAGCTTTATCTTCAATTTTGAGATATAACTTGCGATAACTTCTTAGGAAAAGCAAGCAACCGAATATCATGTATACATTTAATGATTCGCATGCCGTAGAACACGAAAATCAACTTCATTTTGAAATCCGAGCTCTCCTTCAAAAGTTATGCATTGTTAAACTGAGTTTGATCTTCAATTTTGAGATATACCTTGTGATAACTTCTCAGGAAAAGCAAGCAAACGAATATCATGTATACATTTAATGATTCGCATGCCGTAGAACACGAAAATCAACTTAATTTTGAAATCCGAGCTCTTCGTCAAAAGTTATGCATTGTGGCTAAACTGAGCTTTATCTTCAATTTTGAGATATAACTTGCGATAACTTCTTAGGAAAAGCAAGCAACCGAATATCATGTATACATTTAATGATTCGCATGCCGTAGAACACGAAAATCAACTTCATTTTGAAATCCGAGCTCTCCTTCAAAAGTTATGCATTGTTAAACTGAGTTTTATCTTCAATTTTGAGATATACCTTGTGATAACTTCTCAGGAAAAGCAAGCAAACGAATATCATGTATACATTTAATGATTCGCATGCCGTAGAACACGAAAATCAACTTAATTTTGAAATCCGAGCTCTTCGTCAAAAGTTATGCATTGTGGCTAAACTGAGCTTTATCTTCAATTTTGAGATATAACTTGCGATAACTTCTTAGGAAAAGCAAGCAACCGAATATCATGTATACATTTAATGATTCGCATGCCGTAGAACACGAAAATCAACTTCATTTTGAAATCCGAGCTCTCCTTCAAAAGTTATGCATTGTTAAACTGAGTTTTATCTTCAATTTTGAGATATACCTTGTGATAACTTCTCAGGAAAAGCAAGCAAACGAATATCATGTATACATTTAATGATTCGCATGCCGTAGAACACGAAAATCAACTTAATTTTGAAATCCGAGCTCTTCGTCAAAAGTTATGCATTGTGGCTAAACTGAGCTTTATCTTCAATTTTGAGATATAACTTGCGATAACTTCTTAGGAAAAGCAAGCAACCGAATATCATGTATACATTTAATGATTCGCATGCCGTAGAACACGAAAATCAACTTCATTTTGAAATCCGAGCTCTCCTTCAAAAGTTATGCATTGTTAAACTGAGTTTTATCTTCAATTTTGAGATATACCTTGTGATAACTTCTCAGGAAAAGCAAGCAAACGAATATCATGTATACATTTAATGATTCGCATGCCGTAGAACACGAAAATCAACTTAATTTTGAAATCCGAGCTCTTCGTCAAAAGTTATGCATTGTGGCTAAACTGAGCTTTATCTTCAATTTTGAGATATAACTTGCGATAACTTCTTAGGAAAAGCAAGCAACCGAATATCATGTATACATTTAATGATTCGCATGCCGTAGAACACGAAAATCAACTTCATTTTGAAATCCGAGCTCTCCTTCAAAAGTTATGCATTGTTAAACTGAGTTTTATCTTCAATTTTGAGATATAACTTGTGATAACTTCTCAGGAAAAGCAAGCAACCGAATATCATGTATACATTTAATGATTCGCATGCCGTAGAACACGAAAATCAACTTAATTTTGAAATCCGAGCTCTCCTTCAAAAGTTATGCATTGTTGTTAAACTGAGCTTTATCTTCAATTTTGAGATATAACTTGCGATAACTTCTTAGGAAAAGCAAGCAACCGAATATCATGTATACATTTAATGATTCGCATGCCGTAGAACACGAAAATCAACTTAATTTTGAAATCCGAGCTCTCCTTCAAAAGTTATGCATTGTTGTTAAACTGAGCTTTATCTTCAATTTTGAGATATAACTTGCGATAACTTCTTAGGAAAAGCAAGCAACCGAATATCATGTATACATTTAATGATTCGCATGCCGTAGAACACGAAAATCAACTTAATTTTGAAATCCGAGCTCTCCTTCAAAAGTTATGCATTGTTGTTAAACTGAGCTTTATCTTCAATTTTGAGATGTAACTTGCGATAACTTCTTAGGAAAAGCAAGCAACCGAATATCATGTATACATTTAATGATTCGCATGCCGTAGAACACGAAAATCAACTTAATTTTGAAATCCGAGCTCTCCTTCAAAAGTTATGCATTGTTGTTAAACTGAGCTTTATCTTCAATTTTGAGATATAACTTGCGATAACTTCTTAGGAAAAGCAAGCAACCGAATATCATGTATACATTTAATGATTCGCATGCCGTAGAACACGAAAATCAACTTAATTTTGAAATCCGAGCTCTTCGTCAAAAGTTATGCATTGTTGTTAAACTGAGCTTTATCTTCAATTTTGAGATATAACTTGCGATAACTTCTTAGGAAAAGCAAGCAACCGAATATCATGTATACATTTAATGATTCGCATGCCGTAGAACACGAAAATCAACTTAATTTTGAAATCCGAGCTCTCCTTCAAAAGTTATGCATTGTTGTTAAACTGAGCTTTATCTTCAATTTTGAGATATAACTTGCGATAACTTCTTAGGAAAAGCAAGCAACCGAATATCATGTATACATTTAATGATTCGCATGCCGTAGAACACGAAAATCAACTTAATTTTGAAATCCGAGCTCTCCTTCAAAAGTTATGCATTGTTGTTAAACTGAGCTTTATCTTCAATTTTGAGATATAACTTGCGATAACTTCTTAGGAAAAGCAAGCAACCGAATATCATGTATACATTTAATGATTCGCATGCCGTAGAACACGAAAATCAACTTAATTTTGAAATCCGAGCTCTCCTTCAAAAGTTATGCATTGTTGTTAAACTGAGCTTTATCTTCAATTTTGAGATATAACTTGCGATAACTTCTTAGGAAAGCAAGCAACCGAATATCATGTATACATTTAATGATTCGCATGCCGTAGAACACGAAAATCAACTTAATTTTGAAATCCGAGCTCTTCGTCAAAAGTTATGCATTGTTGTTAAACTGAGCTTTATCTTCAATTTTGAGATATAACTTGCGATAACTTCTTAGGAAAAGCAAGCAACCGAATATCATGTATACATTTAATGATTCGCATGCCGTAGAACACGAAAATCAACTTAATTTTGAAATCCGAGCTCTCCTTCAAAAGTTATGCATTGTTGTTAAACTGAGCTTTATCTTCAATTTTGAGATATAACTTGCGATAACTTCTTAGGAAAAGCAAGCAACCGAATATCATGTATACATTTAATGATTCGCATGCCGTAGAACACGAAAATCAACTTAATTTTGAAATCCGAGCTCTCCTTCAAAAGTTATGCATTGTTGTTAAACTGAGCTTTATCTTCAATTTTGAGATATAACTTGCGATAACTTCTTAGGAAAAGCAAGCAACCGAATATCATGTATACATTTAATGATTCGCATGCCGTAGAACACGAAAATCAACTTAATTTTGAAATCCGAGCTCTCCTTCAAAAGTTATGCATTGTTGTTAAACTGAGCTTTATCTTCAATTTTGAGATATAACTTGCGATAACTTCTTAGGAAAAGCAAGCAACCGAATATCATGTATACATTTAATGATTCGCATGCCGTAGAACACGAAAATCAACTTAATTTTGAAAACCGAGCTCTCCTTCAAAAGTTATGCATTGTTGTTAAACTGAGCTTTATCTTCAATTTTGAGATATAACTTGCGATAACTTCTTAGGAAAAGCAAGCAACCGAATATCATGTATACATTTAATGATTCGCATGCCGTAGAACACGAAAATCACTTAATTTTGAAATCCGAGCTCTCCTTCAAAAGTTATGCATTGTTGTTAAACTGAGCTTTATCTTCAATTTTGAGATATAACTTGCGATAACTTCTTAGGAAAAGCAAGCAACCGAATATCATGTATACATTTAATGATTCGCATGCCGTAGAACACGAAAATGAACTTAATTTTGAAATCCGAGCTCTCCTTCAAAAGTTATGCATTGTTGTTAAACTGAGCTTTATCTTCAATTTTGAGATATAACTTGCGATAACTTCTTAGGAAAAGCAAGCAACCGAATATCATGTATACATTTAATGATTCGCATGCCGTAGAACACGAAAATCAACTTAATTTTGAAATCCGAGCTCTCCTTCAAAAGTTATGCATTGTTGTTAAACTGAGCTTTATCTTCAATTTTGAGATATAACTTGCGATAACTTCTTAGGAAAAGCAAGCAACCGAATATCATGTATACATTTAATGATTCGCATGCCGTAGAACACGAAAATCAACTTAATTTTGAAATCCGAGCTCTCCTTCAAAAGTTATGCATTGTTGTTAAACTGAGCTTTATCTTCAATTTTGAGATATAACTTGCGATAACTTCTTAGGAAAAGCAAGCAACCGAATATCATGTATACATTTAATGATTCGCATGCCGTAGAACACGAAAATCAACTTAATTTTGAAATCCGAGCTCTCCTTCAAAAGTTATGCATTGTTGTTAAACTGAGCTTTATCTTCAATTTTGAGATATAACTTGCGATAACTTCTTAGGAAAAGCAAGCAACCGAATATCATGTATACATTTAATGATTCGCATGCCGTAGAACACGAAAATCAACTTAATTTTGAAAACCGAGCTCTCCTTCAAAAGTTATGCATTGTTGTTAAACTGAGCTTTATCTTCAATTTTGAGATATAACTTGCGATAACTTCTTAGGAAAAGCAAGCAACCGAATATCATGTATACATTTAATGATTCGCATGCCGTAGAACACGAAAATCAACTTAATTTTGAAATCCGAGCTCTCCTTCAAAAGTTATGCATTGTTGTTAAACTGAGCTTTATCTTCAATTTTGAGATATAACTTGCGATAACTTCTTAGGAAAAGCAAGCAACCGAATATCATGTATACATTTAATGATTCGCATGCCGTAGAACACGAAAATCAACTTAATTTTGAAATCCGAGCTCTCCTTCAAAAGTTATGCATTGTTGTTAAACTGAGCTTTATCTTCAATTTTGAGATATAACTTGCGATAACTTCTTAGGAAAGCAAGCAACCGAATATCATGTATACATTTAATGATTCGCATGCCGTAGAACACGAAAATCAACTTAATTTTGAAATCCGAGCTCTCCTTCAAAAGTTATGCATTGTTGTTAAACTGAGCTTTATCTTCAATTTTGAGATATAACTTGCGATAACTTCTTAGGAAAAGCAAGCAACCGAATATCATGTATACATTTAATGATTCGCATGCCGTAGAACACGAAAATCAACTTAATTTTGAAATCCGAGCTCTTCGTCAAAAGTTATGCATTGTTGTTAAACTGAGCTTTATCTTCAATTTTGAGATATAACTTGCGATAACTTCTTAGGAAAAGCAAGCAACCGAATATCATGTATACATTTAATGATTCGCATGCCGTAGAACACGAAAATCAACTTAATTTTGAAATCCGAGCTCTCCTTCAAAAGTTATGCATTGTTGTTAAACTGAGCTTTATCTTCAATTTTGAGATATAACTTGCGATAACTTCTTAGGAAAAGCAAGCAACCGAATATCATGTATACATTTAATGATTCGCATGCCGTAGAACACGAAAATCAACTTAATTTTGAAATCCGAGCTCTCCTTCAAAAGTTATGCATTGTTGTTAAACTGAGCTTTATCTTCAATTTTGAGATATAACTTGCGATAACTTCTTAGGAAAAGCAAGCAACCGAATATCATGTATACATTTAATGATTCGCATGCCGTAGAACACGAAAATCAACTTAATTTTGAAATCCGAGCTCTCCTTCAAAAGTTATGCATTGTTGTTAAACTGAGCTTTATCTTCAATTTTGAGATATAACTTGCGATAACTTCTTAGGAAAAGCAAGCAACCGAATATCATGTATACATTTAATGATTCGCATGCCGTAGAACACGAAAATCAACTTAATTTTGAAATCCGAGCTCTCCTTCAAAAGTTATGCATTGTTGTTAAACTGAGCTTTATCTTCAATTTTGAGATATAACTTGCGATAACTTCTTAGGAAAAGCAAGCAACCGAATATCATGTATACATTTAATGATTCGCATGCCGTAGAACACGAAAATCAACTTAATTTTGAAATCCGAGCTCTCCTTCAAAAGTTATGCATTGTTGTTAAACTGAGCTTTATCTTCAATTTTGAGATATAACTTGCGATAACTTCTTAGGAAAAGCAAGCAACCGAATATCATGTATACATTTAATGATTCGCATGCCGTAGAACACGAAAATCAACTTAATTTTGAAATCCGAGCTCTCCTTCAAAAGTTATGCATTGTTGTTAAACTGAGCTTTATCTTCAATTTTGAGATATAACTTGCGATAACTTCTTAGGAAAAGCAAGCAACCGAATATCATGTATACATTTAATGATTCGCATGCCGTAGAACACGAAAATCAACTTAATTTTGAAATCCGAGCTCTCCTTCAAAAGTTATGCATTGTTGTTAAACTGAGCTTTATCTTCAATTTTGAGATATAACTTGCGATAACTTCTTAGGAAAAGCAAGCAACCGAATATCATGTATACATTTAATGATTCGCATGCCGTTAGAACACGAAAATCAACTTAATTTTGAAATCCGAGCTCTCCTTCAAAAGTTATGCATTGTTGTTAAACTGAGCTTTATCTTCAATTTTGAGATATAACTTGCGATAACTTCTTAGGAAAAGCAAGCAACCGAATATCATGTATACATTTAATGATTCGCATGCCGTAGAACACGAAAATCAACTTAATTTTGAAATCCGAGCTCTCCTTCAAAAGTTATGCATTGTTGTTAAACTGAGCTTTATCTTCAATTTTGAGATATAACTTGCGATAACTTCTTAGGAAAAGCAAGCAACCGAATATCATGTATACATTTAATGATTCGCATGCCGTAGAACACGAAAATCAACTTAATTTTGAAATCCGAGCTCTCCTTCAAAAGTTATGCATTGTTGTTAAACTGAGCTTTATCTTCAATTTTGAGATGTAACCTGCGATAACTTCTTAGGAAAAGCAAGCAACCGAATATCATGTATACATTTAATGATTCGCATGCCGTAGAACACGAAAATCAACTTAATTTGAAATCCGAGCTCTCCTTCAAAAGTTATGCATTGTTGTTAAACTGAGCTTTATCTTCAATTTTGAGATATAACTTGCGATAACTTCTTAGGAAAAGCAAGCAACCGAATATCATGTATACATTTAATGATTCGCATGCCGTAGAACACGAAAATCAACTTAATTTTGAAATCCGAGCTCTTCGTCAAAAGTTATGCATTGTTGTTAAACTGAGCTTTATCTTCAATTTTGAGATATAACTTGCGATAACTTCTTAGGAAAAGCAAGCAACCGAATATCATGTATACATTTAATGATTCGCATGCCGTAGAACACGAAAATCAACTTAATTTTGAAATCTGAGCTCTCCTTCAAAAGTTATGCATTGTTGTTAAACTGAGCTTTATCTTCAATTTTGAGATATAACTTGCGATAACTTCTTAGGAAAAGCAAGCAACCGAATATCATGTATACATTTAATGATTCGCATGCCGTAGAACACGAAAATGAACTTAATTTTGAAATCCGAGCTCTCCTTCAAAAGTTATGCATTGTTGTTAAACTGAGCTTTATCTTCAATTTTGAGATATAACTTGCGATAACTTCTTAGGAAAAGCAAGCAACCGAATATCATGTATACATTTAATGATTCGCATGCCGTAGAACACGAAAATCAACTTAATTTTGAAATCCGAGCTCTCCTTCAAAAGTTATGCATTGTTGTTAAACTGAGCTTTATCTTCAATTTTGAGATATAACTTGCGATAACTTCTTAGGAAAAGCAAGCAACCGAATATCATGTATACATTTAATGATTCGCATGCCGTAGAACACGAAAATCAACTTAATTTTGAAATCCGAGCTCTCCTTCAAAAGTTATGCATTGTTGTTAAACTGAGCTTTATCTTCAATTTGAGATGTAACTTGCGATAACTTCTTAGGAAAAGCAAGCAACCGAATATCATGTATACATTTAATGATTCGCATGCCGTAGAACACGAAAATCAACTTAATTTTGAAATCCGAGCTCTCCTTCAAAAGTTATGCATTGTTGTTAAACTGAGCTTTATCTTCAATTTTGAGATATAACTTGCGATAACTTCTTAGGAAAAGCAAGCAACCGAATATCATGTATACATTTAATGATTCGCATGCCGTAGAACACGAAAATGAACTTAATTTTGAAATCCGAGCTCTCCTTCAAAAGTTATGCATTGTTGTTAAACTGAGCTTTATCTTCAATTTTGAGATATAACTTGCGATAACTTCTTAGGAAAAGCAAGCAACCGAATATCATGTATACATTTAATGATTCGCATGCCGTAGAACACGAAAATCAACTTAATTTTGAAATCCGAGCTCTCCTTCAAAAGTTATGCATTGTTGTTAAACTGAGCTTTATCTTCAATTTTGAGATATAACTTGCGATAACTTCTTAGGAAAAGCAAGCAACCGAATATCATGTATACATTTAATGATTCGCATGCCGTAGAACACGAAAATCAACTTAATTTTGAAATCCGAGCTCTCCTTCAAAAGTTATGCATTGTTGTTAAACTGAGCTTTATCTTCAATTTTGAGATGTAACTTGCGATAACTTCTTAGGAAAAGCAAGCAACCGAATATCATGTATACATTTAATGATTCGCATGCCGTAGAACAGGAAAATCAACTTAATTTTGAAATCCGAGCTCTCCTTCAAAAGTTATGCATTGTTGTTAAACTGAGCTTTATCTTCAATTTTGAGATATAACTTGCGATAACTTCTTAGGAAAAGCAAGCAACCGAATATCATGTATACATTTAATGATTCGCATGCCGTAGAACACGAAAATCAACTTAATTTTGAAATCCGAGCTCTTCGTCAAAAGTTATGCATTGTTGTTAAACTGAGCTTTATCTTCAATTTTGAGATATAACTTGCGATAACTTCTTAGGAAAAGCAAGCAACCGAATATCATGTATACATTTAATGATTCGCATGCCGTAGAACACGAAAATCAACTTAATTTTGAAATCCGAGCTCTCCTTCAAAAGTTATGCATTGTTGTTAAACTGAGCTTTATCTTCAATTTTGAGATATAACTTGCGATAACTTCTTAGGAAAAGCAAGCAACCGAATATCATGTATACATTTAATGATTCGCATGCCGTAGAACACGAAAATCAACTTAATTTTGAAATCCGAGCTCTCCTTCAAAAGTTATGCATTGTTGTTAAACTGAGCTTTATCTTCAATTTTGAGATATAACTTGCGATAACTTCTTAGGAAAAGCAAGCAACCGAATATCATGTATACATTTAATGATTCGCATGCCGTAGAACACGAAAATCAACTTAATTTTGAAATCCGAGCTCTCCTTCAAAAGTTATGCATTGTTGTTAAACTGAGCTTTATCTTCAATTTTGAGATGTAACCTGCGATAACTTCTTAGGAAAAGCAAGCAACCGAATATCATGTATACATTTAATGATTCGCATGCCGTAGAACACGAAAATCAACTTAATTTTGAAATCCGAGCTCTCCTTCAAAAGTTATGCATTGTTGTTAAACTGAGCTTTATCTTCAATTTTGAGATATAACTTGCGATAACTTCTTAGGAAAAGCAAGCAACCGAATATCATGTATACATTTAATGATTCGCATGCCGTAGAACACGAAAATCAACTTAATTTTGAAATCCGAGCTCTTCGTCAAAAGTTATGCATTGTTGTTAAACTGAGCTTTATCTTCAATTTTGAGATATAACTTGCGATAACTTCTTAGGAAAAGCAAGCAACCGAATATCATGTATACATTTAATGATTCGCATGCCGTAGAACACGAAAATCAACTTAATTTTGAAATCTGAGCTCTCCTTCAAAAGTTATGCATTGTTGTTAAACTGAGCTTTATCTTCAATTTTGAGATATAACTTGCGATAACTTCTTAGGAAAAGCAAGCAACCGAATATCATGTATACATTTAATGATTCGCATGCCGTAGAACACGAAAATGAACTTAATTTTGAAATCCGAGCTCTCCTTCAAAAGTTATGCATTGTTGTTAAACTGAGCTTTATCTTCAATTTTGAGATATAACTTGCGATAACTTCTTAGGAAAAGCAAGCAACCGAATATCATGTATACATTTAATGATTCGCATGCCGTAGAACACGAAAATCAACTTAATTTTGAAATCCGAGCTCTCCTTCAAAAGTTATGCATTGTTGTTAAACTGAGCTTTATCT